>CM053584.1:103431265-103473184 GCA_028627135.1 Pseudochirops cupreus
AAACACTGGGATGGCTGTTTTGGGGTGGTGGGCGGGGGAAAGATGGGGAGAAAATATGTAACTCAAAAAAAATTTTTAATAAAATATTTTATTTTTTCCCAAAAAAAAAATTAAAAAAAAGAAAGAAAAAAATTGTTTTTGCATGCCACTGGGAAATAAGATGTGCAGGCACTGGGTTATAGAAATCTATCTTGCCCTATAGGAAAACAGAGAGGAGGGGAATTGGAGAAGGTGAGGGGGATAGAAGGGAGGGCAGATTGGGGGAAGAGATGGTCAGGGTACATGCTATTCTTAGGTGGTTGGAGAGGAGAGATGGGAATAAAATTTGGAATTCTAAATCTTGTTGAAGTGAATGTTGAAAACTGAAAATAAATAAATTATATGTATTTTTAAAAAGAGTTAATAGCATCTACAGTGACTAATTTGTATAAATGGAAAGCACACAACTGGAGACTCGAGATCTACAGTTGTGAATAGTAGGCATTTTGCCTATCCCTACACCAGGATTATCCCTAGGATCCTGAGATTGAATACCAGTAGTGTGATGTACAGTTGTGACCAGTTCCTGCTCCCAGGAAAGCCCTTGAGAGCTCCCACCATGAATACAGGATAGAGTGAGTCAAAACTCAGAAAGAAGGAGAGAATAAAGGGAACTGAGTGCCATGAGGTTGGTGGTATTACAGATAGGCTAAATAGGCATTCAATTGAAGTTGGGAAGGAAGAAGAATGGACAATATAGTTAAGGTCTTTTTTTTAGTGATAAATTTGAACTAACAATATAAATAAATTAAAAAAAAAAACAAACAAGCTAGTGTGTTCCTCACAGTAAATTAGAGAAGAAAGACAGAATGTCAAGATAGGCAAAAAATGAATCCTCAGCAAAACTATTACTGTTGAGTATTTAGGACTAAAAATGACCCCTAGGGATAAGGGATTTTATAGGATAAAAGTGAAGTAAAATGTTTTCAAATTTCTCAATTTCATAGGAATTGTGTGTGTAAATTGAGCATAAGAATTAAGGGAAGTTTCAACTTTATCAAAATCTCACAGTATACAAAAACCTTATGAAGACTTTGTATGATAATGTAGTCAATTTTCCCTCTAGATATGTTACATGAAGTGCCATCGCAAAGGGAACTCATATGGTAGATCTGTCCGGGAAATTTTCTATCATTTTCTATCATTCAAAGAATGAAAGACTATAAGATTATTCAAGTGCTAATTTAGGGACTCATTACTAACTTCCTGGATTGTCCTAAAAGTTTTAGAATTTATATCCTAGCCTCTAGTCTCTTGTATCTGTCACTGAAATATTAATTATGTTGGACTATTGGCTGTTCTTTGAGTCATTCTATTTCCTGTAGCTTCTGTGCGTTCACAAAGAGTGTCTTCCACACTTGGAATATGATCCTTCCTCATATCTACCTTTTGAAATCTGAGTGACCCTCAAGGCCCAGCTCAGGGAATCTTTTCAAATCAGCTATCTCTTTTAATCCTCACAGTTTTTACCCACAAAAATATATACAATAATATACATATAAATAGTTAAAACTCTTTTTCTACCACCAAATGAGCCAAAAATATCAATCAGTTGCATATAAATTTCTTATAAACACAATAAATTGACTTTGATTTTTATCCTTTTAATGTTTTTTATAAAGATTTTTATCATTCTGACTTTTCTTTTTTTCATATTTATATCACCCAATATTCTATTCCCTCCTTCATAAAATCCTATCTGGATCCTCCTAGCTGAAAGTGATTTCTCCTTACTCAAAATTTTTAGAATACTTTTGGTTTTCTCTTTGTACCATAATTCATCCTTTTAATCATATTTATTAGTTTTCTTTCTATATTGCAAATTCTTTGAATCTGGAGACCATGTAATTTCAGTCTTTTTATTCACTATATAGTCCATGATCAATAGATGTTTTTTGAATAGATAGCTAATTTGAGAGTCTAGAACATAATTGTTAAAGATATGAAAGCCACACTTACATCTTTACCATGTCAAACATGTTCTTCTCCACATTTACTAGCCATTGCTCTACAGCAGTTCTTACACGAACTTTCCTTTAAGTTTGTCAAAAAAGGATTATTAAAAATTATTTACTAATATATCAAAATGCTACACAGAGACATACACACACACAGACACACACACAGACACACACACAGACACACACACACACACACACACACACACTGATAGAGAAGCTCTATGGGTTGTGGATCCCTAGCTACATATCAGAGGTGGATTGTAGACCTTCTTCATAGAATTGATTTTTCTTGTATAAGTGGGTGCTAAATCCCCTTGAATGATTATCATTTAGGTGACTCAGCAATGTTCTGTGGCTTGACGCAGGTAACACAATGTAATAGGACAACTGGAGCATTTGGAAGACCTCAGTTTCTATATGGAATCCCATCTGTATTTGGATCTTGATGGTGACAAACATTTTATGAAGCTTATGTTTCCCTCCTTTATGCCAGATTTGAGACTAAACAAAGGGCCATCAAGCAAATTCCTTTCTCTTGTTAAGTCTTTCAAGGAGTCTTGTGTGATTTTGATGTATTTATGCCAAATTTTGTCTGTTCTGGTCTTCCAGTCTCATCCTTAAAGGCCCTCAGGACAGCTTTGCCTAAGGGAATCTCCTAAGAGACTTTCTTTAAACTATTTTTTCCCTCCACTGCTTCTTGCTCTTTGAAGAAGTGATAATTCTCCACCAAAAGCTTCCATCATTCTTCTCTGTAAGATTTTATAAGTAAGTTGATATTCTAAAATAATGTTGCTCTTAGTTGCCATATCTCTCAAGCTGGTAAATAAATAAAAGGAAGGGGGGGGAATAAGCATTTATATAGCACCTACTATGTGCTAGACATTGTAATAAATGCTTTGTGAATATTAACTCATACAATCAAATAAGTCAATTTTTTCCTGACTCACCTGCCTATCCTTGTGAAAGCACATTATTGTCTTAATGTATGCTGAAGTGTAATTTTAAATGACTTCCAAAGCTTGTTTCTTAATTATTTTAAACATAATGCGTATCTTACTTTTGATCTATTAATATACATTAGTTATGAATAAGTAGTAGGGCTAGAGGAAGTTGATGAAGGCTGCCACTTATAGAATTAGAGATACAAGAAGATACATTTTAATATATTAAATAATATATACATTCTAAACAGGTATGTATGTTTTAACTCCAGAAAATGTTACTCTTTGACCCATAGCTATTACCTGTATGACTAACCAATTTGCTTATGTTGTAGTGAAAATCTGAAGCCTCCAAAGGTTGGAAGATAGAGGAGCCCAGTTTTTAAAAAGAGAGGAGCAGTAAGGAAAAAGGGCCATTTTGAAGGTTTTACTAGAACACACAAATGTCTTGTCCCCACTCTACTGTGAATAAAATGTTTGCCAAATAAACACAAGCTTTAGCTAAATCCCTTTAAAGAATGATCAGAAATCCCAAATAAGAATATTCTCTATTATTAAGATTTTGCTATATCTTAAGATTAAATATTAAATATATACTGTACTTTGGCAGAAGAAGTGTTTCGCCTTCCGCTGATATAAGCAATGTGACCAGAGGAGGGCCTATCTCTTTTTTCAATATAAACAACTGTCTTATGTTCTCAAAACATTTCATAAGATGAGGCTGTGGATCAGAAACATAGCTAAATAGCATCATAAAATCTTGACATGGTCAAGAAAAAAATATTCCAAAGCATAGTACTAAAATATTACCTGGATAGCCTCAGGGTTTTTGCTTTCAGCCAGAATATCAATGAGTTCAGCGTTGCTGAGAAAGTAAAATCTTGGAAAAATCATTCTCTTCACTTCAAGATATTCCTATCTCAGACAACATAGAGGAATATGATTAAGAACCCAATATACTAATGTAAAGATATCATATATTTTATATGATATAGAATAAACATGCATAAAACCAAAGTCAATGGAGATAAAATATATATTCCAGCACCATTTGAAAAAGACATTTCCTTTTGAAACAGTACATTTTAGTAGAAAGAGTAGAGATTTCACAGTGAGAAGAAAAATGGGTTCAAATCCCGTCTTTGATGTTAACTGGTTATGTGATCATGTGCAAATCACTTAACCTCTCAGGTTTTCCTCATTTGTAAAATTGAGTGGATACTTTTAGTCCTTATTTCACAAGGCTATTGTAAGAGAAATGTGCTAATGTATAAACTGTACTCTGTAAATCTTAAAGTGCTTCAAAACTCTTAGCTTAGAATGAACAAAATACATTTTCAAAACATTTTATTATTAACCATCAGCAAAACGTTGCATTGTGGTGGTATCTACATGCCTGCTACACAGACCGTTTCTGCCATGTTCCCAAGGGTATGCCCACCAATATCCATTTTTTTCCCTTTTTGAACTCTTCCAAAGGAAACCATAAGGACAACTTGGAGAGGTAGATGCATCTTTAAGATTTTATTGCTGCTCGTGTGGTAAATTTTGCCAAGGTCAAGGTTAATATGCCACTTCCTGTTCCCCTGTTTTGTTGTCAGCTAATATGTTGTTATCTCAGTTGTCTTATATTTCTTTTTCCAAGAAATTTTTATTGTTTTCAAAAATATACCCAGAAAATTTCCAATTTCTCTTTATCTTAAGAGATTTCTCCTTATCTGCATGTTTTTTTTTTTAATCTCAGTAGTCAATATATCCACAGTCCCTACCATGGAGCCATTTTCTTGGACTTTTGCATCCTTTAAACCAAGGATAGAAAGCCCTTTGCTATCAAAGAACAGTGGTTACTCAGAGTGAGAGCTGTCTCCACTTCATACGGATTTCATCAGAGCTCAGCAGACACCCAAAGTTCGGAAAGCTGGGAGGAACCATGATAAGAGGGATACTGACCAACTCTTCTTCCACTATCCCTGAAATTGATACAAAGTGCCTGAATTACCTTACCTCTACAATATGTAAGTGGTCAAACTATGTAAACAGGCATTTCTCAAAGGGAAATACACAAATGAGAAATAATACACAAATTATCAACGACCAAAAAAATCTGTTAAAATTATTTACCTGAAAAATAACAATTAAAACAACTCTAAGATGTCACCTCACGGTCAATAAAATGACAAAGACAGTTGAAAACAAAAATTCAGTGTTGTTTGGACTGTGTAGACATGATTATATGACTGTGGTGGATTTGTGAATTGCTATAATAATTTTGGAAAGCACTATAGCATTATATAGAAAGAGTTCTAATGTTTATTCTCTTTGACTTGGTTATCCCACTGGAATTAAATCCTAATGTTGTTACTGAAAGGCAAAAAAAATACTTATCTGTACAAATATATTAATAAGAACATTAGTTATTACAGCAATGCTTTAAAATAATCTGTGTCCACTGAGCAGTGGTTGAACAACTGTGGAATATGAATGTAATGGAATATTACTGCACTGTACCAAGTGATAATATGAAGATCACAAATAAAATGTTATACACAGAAATATAAATGAAAGAAGGTACAATTAGAACAACATGCACATTGACTATGGGTACTAAATAATGGTAAGGAAAACAATAACAAAATTTTTTCAAATAGAAGACTTCAGAATGAGAGGCAAAAAATTGGCTAATCTTATCAAAATTAATTTACATTTAAAACAAATGATAAATAATGTAGTTTATAGTTTCATTTTTCATCTCTCTTTTTAAAAATATATTTGGATTTGGTTTTTCTTGATGGTTACTAAGTTTAGAATAAATAAAAATCCTTTTAAAAGAAATTGGCCTACTGAACCATACTCTCTGTAACATTGCCATCAAGTTCGAGAGGGACAGTACCACTAAGCTCACTAATTTCAATATGAAGTTTTCCCCACAATTTGGGTTCTCCCCCATTCCCTGATATGTATGAGACTACTAATGGTACTGTATTGTATACTGTGTGGCAATTTTTCCAAATGAAATGTCCCACATTAAACTGTACTATACTGTACTGAATTATGCTAAAATAACTAAGTTTTACCTCAAGACTTTTCTTTATTTTTTCAAGGTGCACACTGCTTGCCTGCAACAATTCAAGGATTCCTACTGATATGACTATTTTCAAAGCCTCAGGTTTATTTTCTACTCTTGATGTTATATCTTTCCATATAGAAGTCACGTCAGCAAAAAGGCTTGCTTCTTTTGAAAGTTGCCTTTATAAATAGAAACATGACTTTAATTTTCTAAAATATTATCTTGATTCTTAACATAAAATAATCTTCTGCCAAGGAATATTCATTATAGTTATCAAAATGGATTTGCACATCATATTTACAATGCTGTCAATTTATTATATTTTTTTCTTTTAATATATTTTGCATATTTATTCTATTTAAAGTCACAGGTGTTTTGTCAAGGATTTTTGACTCATTCTGATGTGCTATATACTATTTATGTTTGATTTTTTTAAAGAAAAAGGATAATGTAAAATGGATAGAAAATGTCTCATAAAGCCCTTATTTTAGGTAAATAGACCTCTTATTACTTAAAATTCTGGGAGAATTTCTTTTTCCATTGCATGGGAAAGTACTCTGCCAATGATTGGGACTTAGCCACGAGTGAGTTTTTAGTCCTTTATTTGGACTAAAACTTTCAAGGTGGCACTCAGAGTACTGATAAAACTACCACTACAGGAAACAGCACCTAACCCTATAGCCATTACAATTTTCCCAGCCCTTTCTCTTTCCTAGGGGAAACTAGGTGGCACAGTGGATAGAGTGTCAGGCCTGGGGTCAGGAAGACTCATCTTTGTGAGTTCCAATCTGGCCTCAGACACTTACTAGCTGTGTGACCCTGGGCAAGTCACTTAACCCTGTTTTCCTCAGTTTCCTCATCTGTAAAATGAGCTGGAGAAGGAAATGGCAAACCCCTCCAGTATCTTTGCCAAGAAAACCCCAAATGGGGTCACAAAGAGTCAGACACAAATGAAAATGACCGAACAACAGAATTCTCTTTCTTGAGCTCCAATCCCACACCATTAAATGCCTTTTAGACATTGTGAACCACATCTCCCTTAGGCATCTTAAACTCAACAGGTCCAAAATAGAATACACTACCATTTCCTCCAAACCTATGTGTCTTTCCAAAATTCCCTATTACTGTTTAAGACACCACCACACTTCCAGACACCCAGGTTGACAATTTCAATGTCATCCTAGTATTCTCACCCTCATTTACCCACATATCCAATCAGCTGCCAAATCTTATCATTTCTAGCCTACAACATCTCTTACATACATTCCCCTTCTCTCTGCTCACATAGCCACTGTCCTAGTTCACACCCTCCTTATTACCTCATGCCTGGACTATTACAGTGGTCTATTCGGTATCTCTATTCAAGTCTTTCTCCACTCAGCTGCCAAAATTATTTTCATAAAGTGCACATCTTACCATATTAGCTCCCCACTCAATGATCTCTAGAAGCTTTGTATTAACCCTGGGATCACAGAAACTTTTCTTTGGAACTTAAAGATATTCACAATCAGAACCCTTTGTAGCTTAACAGTCTTCCTAAACATTACTTCCATCTGCCTCTCTATAGTTCAGATGGACTGGCCTAAGCAAAGTTCTGCAGACAGAACATTCCATTTCCCACCTCTATCTTTGTATTAATTGTCCTCTATAAGTGGAATTGTCCCTGCTTTGTAGGATTTTTGACATCCTTGAAAACTCAGCTCCCAGTGCCTTTCCTTGTCCCCTCAACTATTCCCCTCTAAGCTTATCTTGAAATATTTACCATATATGTATTATCAATATTTTTGTACATATTGTTTCCCTCATCAGAATAAATGCTCTTTGAATGTAGGAGTTCTTTTCATTTGTTTTTGTATCTGCAATGCTTAGCGTTGAGGCTCATAATGTGAGGCTCATAGAAAGCTCTTGATAAATGCTTGACTGAGTTAGTGTTTTGTTCAATACTGAAGAAAGTCTGGCCCAGGAAGCATAATGCTACTAAATACAATATGACTTAATATGATGACAGTGCCTATCAATTAGTATATAGACTGGGAAGTCTGGAACTGTTTTAGTAGCCTTGTAATATGGAAAACAAAATAAAACAAATGCAATTTCCCATTTTCCTTATATTTCCATCTTGCTAACTGAAGAGTAAGAACCTCTAGAAATGATATTTGGAATTGTCATCCTTAAAAAAAAAGCAATTATAATAATGATTTCTTTGGTTTTTAAAGACCTTTGCAACTTGGCCCCTTCCTATCTTTTCTGTCTTCTTACACTTCACTCCCTTCGATATGCTCTACAATTCAGTGACACTGATCTCCTTCCCACTTCTCCCATAGGACAATCTATCTCCTGATCCTGTATCCCCATGCCTGGAGGGCTCACTCTCTCCAGGACAGTATCCTACCTAACCTGAAATTTCAACTAAAAGCTCACCTTCTTCAAGAAGTCTTTCCATATCTACTTCGCTGCTAGTGCCTCCCCTCTGGAATTGCCTTTAATTTACTCTGTGTATATTTTCAATGTACCTAGTTGTTTACATATTCTCTCTCCCATTAGACATGGTAGGGACCATATTTTGTCTTTTTTATAGCCCCACAGCTTAGCTCAACGCCTGGCAAGTAGTAAGCATTTAACAAATGCTTGTTAACTTGATTGTCAAGTTATATTTTTATCTGTAGCCCCAGATAATCTTAATGTAGTCCATTTAAGAAACTTAGTATGGTAAAAATAATAGAAAAAGGGAGAAACAGCTAACAAACAGTTTCCAGCAAATATGTATTTTAACGTGGATACCTTTGTATTTCAGGAGCGAGAAAAATGGGTTCAAGATAAAGCCAGTTTCTTTGACATGTCATCCAGTCATCCAAAGTATTAGAGAAGAGATCCAACTTCTGGTCCCAGTCATCTGCAAGAGGCTATATTAAAAAAAGACATTTTATAATAAAACAAAATCTAAATATTGCCAACATTATTTTTTAGAGACGGAATACTCTTAGCATTAGCAAGGATTTCTGTTGAGGGTCATAGTCAGAGGAGTATTCATGAAAATTTTTCTTTTTTAAATTTACTTTTGGGGGGGCAGAGCCAAGATGGCAGAGTAAAAGCAGGAACTTGTTTGAGCTCCTGCTCCAACCACCTCCAATATCTGTAAAAAAAATGACTCTAAACAAATTTTGGAACTACAGAACTCACAAAGTGACAGAAAGAAACAAATCTCCTGCTGAAGGCAGCCTGGCAGGCTGACAGGGAGGGTCTATCACACTGGACTGGGAGCTCAGAATAATCCTGTGTGAGCTGTGGGGTCTAGACTTGGGGTAGCCTGACCAGTGGCACAGACCAGCCAGTGCAGACTTCAGGAGAGGGAATTACTGGCAGCTGTGGCAGTTTCCAGAATTCTCACCTTGTAAATGCCAAAGAGAAAGTAAAAGGTCAGTAGAGAACTCTGTTGGAAACATGGGAGAGAAGAGAGTGATCTGGCCCCTACCCCCTGGGTGAGAGGTTTAACAGCGCTGCAGGTGCAGCTGCTACTGTGTGGCTGCCTCTTCTGGCCAGCAGATCATAGGGGGACCAAGTGACGTTTGCTCTTGCTTTGATCTGCTTGGATGTGGGTCACGGTCTTGGGTGATGGTCCTGCGGTGAGGAATGCCAGTAGCCAGAGCTTGTGGTGGCTGTAGAGAGGGCACCTCTGACAACATTTGCAAAAACTGCAGTGATTTGGGACACAGCTCTCTCCACTCTGGAAGCAGAGTTCTACCATAGCAAAGAGCTCAAAAGTCAAGTAACTGGTTGGCAAGCTAAGCAAGCAGAGGAAGTGCAAAAATCAGGCCATAGAATCCTTTTTGGGCAACAAAAAAGATCAAAACATAGAACCAGAAGAAGACAAAGAGGTCAAAACTCCTGCATCAAAAGCTTCCAAGAAAAATATGAATTGGTCTTAGGGCATAGAGGAGCTCAAAAAGGATTTTGAAAATCAAGTAAGAGAAGTAGAGGAAAAATTGGGAAGAGAAATGAGAATGATGCCAGAAAACCATGAAAAGCAAGTCAATAGCCTGACTGAAGAAGATAAGACCTTAAAAAATAGCCTAACTCAAATGACAAAAGAGGCCCAAAAATCCAATGAGGAGAAGAATGCCTTAAAAAGTCAAATTGGCCAGATGGAAAAGAAATTTCAAAAACTCATTAAAGAGAATAATTTCTTCAAAATTACATTGGAGCAAATGGAAGTTAATGACTTTATGAGAAATCAAGATACCATGAAACAGATCCAAACAAATGAAAAAAATAGAAGGCAATATGAAATATCTCATTGGAAAAACCACTGACCTGGAAAATAGATCCCAGAGAGATCATTTAAAATTATTGGACTGCGTGAAAGCTATGATCAAAAAAAGAGCTTAGAAATCATCCTTCAAGAAATTCTCAAGGAAAATTGCCCTGATATTCTAGAACCAGAGGGTAAAATAGAACTTGAAAGAATTCACTGATCACCTCTTGAAAAAGATCCCAAAAAGAAAACTCCTAGGATTATTATAGTCAAATTCCAGAGTTTCTAGGTCAAGGAGAAAATATTACAAGCAGCCAGAAAGAAACAATTTGAGTATTGTGGAAACACAATAAGGATAACACAAGATCTAGCAGCTTCTACATTAAAAGACTGAAGGGCTTAAAAAATGATATAATGGAGGTCAAAGGAGCTAGGATTAAAACCAAGCATCACCTACCCAGAAAAACTGAGTATAATGCTTCAAGGGAAAATATGGTCTTTCAATGAAACAAGAGGACTTTCAAGCATTCTTGATGAAAAAACCAGAGCTGAACAGAAAATTTGACTTTCAAATACAAGAAGCAAGAGAAGCATGAGAAGGGAAACAGGTAAAAGAAATTATGAGGAACTTACTAAAGTTGAACTATTTACATTCCTACTTGGAAAAATGATAATTGTAACTCATGAGACTTTTCTTAGTATGAGGATAGCTGAAAGGAATATATATATATATATATATATATATACAAACATATATATGTATGTACAGGGAAACAGGTAAAAGAAATTATGAGGAAGAGCAGAGAGGTGAAAGGGAATGGGTCAACCTTACTCTCATTGAATTTGGCTTAAGGAGGGAATAACATACACACTCAATTGGGTATCTTACCCTACAGGAAAGTAGGGGGTAAGGGGATAAGAGGGGGGATAATAAAAGGGAGGGCAGAGTGGGGGAGAGAGTAGTTAGAAGCAAATACTTTTGAAAAGGGACAAGGTCAAAGTAGAAAATAGAATAAGTGGGAGGAGGGATAGGATGGAGGGAAATATAGTCTTTCATAATATAACAACTATGGAAGCATTTTGCATAAGTACACATGTACAACCTATATTGAATTGGTTGTCTTCCCAGTGTGGGTGGGTGAGAAAGGGAGAAGGGAAAGAATCTGGAAATCAAACCTTTAAAGGCAAATGTTAAGAAACTGTTTTTTACATGCAAAAGGGAAATAAGATATACAAGCACTGGGGTATGGAAATCCATCTTGCCCTACTAGAAAGTTAGAGGAGGCATGGGGGATGATATAATAGAGAACAGATTGGGGGAAGGAGTATTCAGTAGGCTCACTATCTTGGGGTTTGGGGTAGGGGAAAGATGGGGAGAAAATTTGTAACTCAAAATCTTGTAGAAATGAATGTTGAAAACTAAAAATAAATAAATAAATTGGAGAAAAGGAAAAAAATATTTTAAACTTTTTTTAAATAAAGAACAATATAAAACATCTCACTTGTCCACTTTTAGAATTAAGAAAAGGGATAATAAATATTTAACAAATACAATAAATAACAAGGAGAGATAGAAATTTCATAATATGAGGGGAGGGAGGGGAAAGAGAAAGAAAGAAGGAAAGAGGAAAGAGGGAAGCGAGGGAGAGAGATAGAGAAAGAGAGACAGATAGACAGAGACAGAGCACAGAAGCTTATTAGGTTATCTCACTACCCTCATTCTTCCTCCTCTGCCACAATGGGACTGTAAGATCCAATGCAGTAACTTCAGCAATGTATTCTATGATAATTTCTTAGTCGTCTTGCTTCTCTTAGTGATAACTCCAGAATTTTCATAGGTATTCTTCCCAGAATGAAGCTGCTAGATTGTTTTGTTTTGCCAGTTTGTTTTTTAAAATTCATATATTTTGCCAAGGTTCTTTGCATTTAGTCTTCTTAACAACAACTATTTCTTTGGCCTTTAGCTTTAGGAACAGAAACCCAAAAACAATGCTACGTGTAATTTTCTCATGAAGGCCTTCCTTCCCCCAAGATGAGCTTTACCAGGACACAGGTCTTAAAGCTCAAAGTAGCAGTGTCCTATCTGATCAGACAATTGTAGATTTAGAGCTGAAAGGGAAGTATTCATTTTAGAGTTCATCTAATTCAGTGCCCTTAATACCCTCACTTTATTTTTTTAACCTTTAATTTTTTAAAATTAAATTTTGTGTTTTTTAAAAAATAAGTCGATTTTCATTCTTGCACTGAGACCTGAACTGGGAGCCAGGAGAGAACCAAACCCTTGTGATGTGTGTAATCAAACAAAACAAATTCCCAGATTGGCCACATCCAAAAATTCTCTCTCTCATTCTACAGTGAAAGTTCATCACCTCTCTATCATGCCTGGAAGTCTCTTCCTCATCTCTGTCTCCTGGATGGCTTGGGTTCCTTTAAATGTCAACTAAACTCTCACCTTCCACAAGAAGTTTTTCCTGGTCCTCCTTAATATCAGCACCTTTTTTTCAAGATCATCTTCAATTTATTCTTGGTATATATGGTTTATACATAGCTGTTTGCATGTGATCACCCCTTATTAGACTCAGTTCCTAGAAATCAGGGCTTGTTTTCTGTCCTTAGCACAATACCTGGCACATGGTAGGAATTTAATAAATGTTCAGTGACTTGACTCATCAGGAGGTGGGTAACATGTTTAAACACTGGTCCTGTGGAAGATGATTAGTCATTGCCCTGATTAGAGTCCTAAAGATTTAAAAATTCTTTGTTTTTACAATATTGTTATTATATAGATTGTTTTTCTTGTTCTACTCACTTTGGTGTGCATTGGCTCATATGTGACTTCCAGTAGATCAGAAAAGTAACTTCTTCCTTTTCCCTCTTATTCATTTTTAATGGGCCCTGCTACGTCAAAAGCACGAACCCATTTGGGAGCTTTTTTTGGCAAGTAGCATGAGATGTTGATCTATTATCTACTTTCAGGAAGACCGTTTTATTGTTTTTCCCAGAAAATTTTGTTAAATAATTAATTCTTATTCCAATAGCTTGGGTTTGGGGGTTTATCAAACACTAAGCTACTATGTCCATTTGCTTCTATATGATGAGTACCTAATCTGTTTCACTTATCAACCTCTCTATTTTAAAATCAGTACCAAATAGTCTTGATAATTGCTGTTACGTAGGATAGTTTGAGATCTGAGACCCTTTCCTTCACACTTTAAAAAACTATTTCCCTTGAGATTCTCTCTACCATTCCTCTTATAATTATGTCATTAGTGATTTTATTGATGTGGATGTTTTTAAATTTTAGGTAATCAACATTTTCCCTATTTTGCTTCCTCTTATTTGATTAAGAATTTTTTCCTTTAGTCATAGTTGTGAAAGGTATCTGATCTCGTATAATTTGCATTTTTACAGAGTATGCTTTTATGTTGAGTATGCATATCCATGTTGCAAATATTGTAGTATATAATGTGACATGATATAATGTAACATAATAGGATATGATAAAATATAATATAATACAACATGATATGATATATAACAGATGTTAGTTTAATTTCTGGTTTTCATAGAAGTTTTTGTCAAAGAGTTTTTGCTTCCTTCGGTGATTTATGTACTTAGATTTATTACTATTTTCATGTCCTCTCTCTCTTATGTTTCTTGTTTCTCTGTTCTATTTTATAACTCTATTTTTTCTATTCTTTAATCAATACCAGAAAGTTTTAATGACTACTATTTACTTTATACTTATTATACTTTCCAGTTTGCATTACTATACCACCTTCATTTGTACTTTTTCTCATAATTTCCCTTGACATTCTTCTGAATATTTTATTATTTTGAATGATGTGGCACCAAATGTGCAAATTCATTTAGGTATTATTGTCTTATTGGCACAGATTTCATTTTTGTTAAAACTGTTTTGGAGTTATATACATAATAATCTTGTGAATGTCTTTGTAAGTTAAATGAAGACATTTGAAGCATTTTATAGGATTTTGGGGAAGAATGAACTTTTTCTTAATATTTTTCCTGGTTTTTGTTAGTACTGCATAGAAACAATGATTCAATCTTGGATTGATTTTGTATCCTGAAACACTGCTCTAGCTATTGGTCAATAAATTAGTTTCTTCACTGACTCAGTGTTTCTCAGTATCATTTACAAGTAGAATTGTTTTGTCAATCAGTCAATCAATAAATATTTAATAAGAACCTACTATGAGCCAGGTGACTGACTCCGTGTTCTTTTTCATTTGCTTCATTCTTGATTTTGTTCTCTTGTCAATTGGTCAACAAAGAAAATAATTAATAAGCAGTGCTAGGCACAGGGAGTACAAAGATGAAAATGAAACACTCCTGGCTCTCAAGCAGCTTATATTCTGATTTGTCTTGCTGTTACAGGACTTTTGTAGGATTATGTCAAATAATAGTGGAGAGAGGGACTATCCTTGCTTTAGCCTTCTGTGTACAGGGAAAGTTTCTAATATTTTGACATTGCAAACAGTGCTAATTCTTAGTTTTAAATATTCTTTCAGAGGAATGTGAAGGAGCCAAGATGGCAGCACAGAAGCAGAAAAACTCTGCAGCTCCCACATAGCCACCTCAAATACCCATAAAATATGATTCCAAACAAATTTTAGGGCTCCAGAACTCACAAAAGTACAGAAAAATACATCTCCCACTGAAGGCAGCTCTGGAGGTGGGACAGGAAGGGCTCATCACAATGTGCTGGGAGTCAAAACCAGCCTGGCCTGAAACCATGGCTTGGCCTCAGAGTGGCCAGGACAAGCTGCAGCTGGAGCCTTCAGGAGAGGGGATCAGTGGCAGCTGTGGCAATTTCCAGAATTATCAACCCATAAGAAACAAGGACTAAGTGAAAGGTTAGTGGAACTTGGCTAAATTCAGGGGAAAGGGTTTGGCCGAACTGCCCCACGTGGCCTGCAGATTGCAGGGGGGCCAAGCCATCATTCAGGGGCTAAGTGCTCTTGCCTTAACCAGCCCGGATCACGATTGTGGTCTTGGGTGGTGGTGCTGAGGTGTGTTTTCAGTGAACCAAAGCTGGTGGGGGCTGCAATGGCCTCCTAATAGCTCTGGTAGCTGCGAAAACCCCAGTGATTTGGGACAGAGCTTTCCCCTCTGGAAGCAGAGTTCCACAGACCTAAAAAGTCAAGTAACTGACTGGCAACATAAGCAGGCAAAGGAAGCAAAGTAAAAACAGCAATCAAACTTTACATTCCTTCTTTGGGGACAAAAAGGATCAAAGCATGGAATGGGAAGAAGACAACACAGTCAGAACTCCCACACCAAAAGCTTCCAAGAAACATGAATACTGTCTAAAAGCCATAGATCAGCTTAAGAAGGATTTTGAAAACCAAATAAGAGCAGTGGAGGAAAAATTGGGAAGAGAAATGAGAATGATGCAAGAAAATCATGAAAAGAGAGTCAACAACCTGACTGAAGAAAATAACACCTTAAAAAATAGATTAACTCAAATGGCAAAAGAGGCCCAAAAAGCTAACGAGGAGAAGAATGCCTTAAAAAGTCGAATTTGCCAGATGGAAAAAAGAATCTCAAAAGCTTTCTGAAGAGAATAATTCCTTCAGAATTAAAGTGGAGCCAATGGAAGCAAATGACTGTATGAGAAATCAAGATATTATTAAACAGATCCAAACAAATGAAAAAATAGAAAGCAATGTGACATATTTCCTTGAAAAAACCACTGACCTGGAAAATAGATCCAGGAGAGACAATTTAAAAATTTTGGGACTACTTGAAAGCCCTGATCAAAAAAAGAACCTAGAAAGGATCCTTCAAGAAATTCTCAAGGAAAATTGCCCTGATATTTTAGAACCAGAGGGCAAAATAGAACTTGAAAGAATTCACTGATCACCTCTTGAAAAAGATCCCCAAAAGAAAACTCCTAGGAATATTATAGCCAGGTTCTGGAGCCCCCAGATCAAGGAGCAAATATTACAAGCTGCCAAAAAGAAACAATTTGAATACTGTGGAAACTCAATTAGGATAACTCAGGATCTAGCAGCTTCTACATTAAGAGATCAAAGGGCCTGGAATATGATATTCTGGAGATCAAGGGAGCTACGATTGAAACCAAGAATCACCTACCTAGCAAAATTGAATAAAATGTTCCAGGGGAAAATATAGTTATTCAACGAGGTAGAGGACTTTCAAGCATTCTTGAGGAAAAAACCAGAACTGAAAAGAAAATTTGACACTCAAATACAAGAAGCATGAGAAGGTAAACATGGAAAAGAAATCATAAGGAATTTATCAAAGTTGAACTATTTACATGCTGACATGGAAAAACTGTAATTGTAACTTATGAAACTTTTCTCAGTATGAGGATGTGTGAAGGGAAGAGAAATGTATATATATATATATATGTATACATACATTGTCTATATGGGATGGCATATATACGCATATGAATACATATTGGCGTATGTGTATATATGTGTACATAGAGGGCACAGGATCAATTGAATAGGAAGGGACGAGATAATTTAAAAGGTGAAATTCTGAGGTGGGAGATGAATAGAATGAGAGGAGACAGGGAGAGACAGAATGGGATGAATCATATCTTACTGAAGAGGAAAGGGATAACTGTTACAATGGAGGGGAAGAACACGAAGGCAAAAGAAAAAGGGTCAACCTTACTCTCATTGAATTTGGCTTAGGGAAGGAATGACATAAACTCTAAACTGGGTATCTGGCCACACAGGAGAGTAGGGAATGGGGATGATAAGGGGTATGATGGAGGGGAGGGCAAAGTGGGGGGGAAGGTTGCTGGAAGCACACACTTCTGTAAAGGGACAGGGACAGGATAGAGAATAGAACGGGGGGGGCAGGATAGGAAGGAGGGACATATAATCAATCTCTCACAATATGTCCATTGTGGAGATGTTCTGTATAACTACATTGAATTGCTGTCTTTCCAGTGGGAATGGATGATGAGGGAAGAAGGGAAAGAATCTAGAATTTAAAGTTCTATAATCAAATGTTAAATATATATGTGTGTGTGTGTGTGTATAATAATAATAATTATTATTAACTACAAGCAACTGGAAATTAAGATACACAGGCACTGGGGTAGGGAGATCCCTCTTGAGCTACCAGAAAGTCAGAGGGGTGATGGGGGAGCACATAGGAGAGAGCAGATTGGGGGAGGGTTTATACAGTAGGATCGCTGTTTTGGGGTGGTGGGTGGGGGAAAGATGGGGAGAAAATTTATAACTCAAAATCTCGTGGAAAGGGATGATGTAAACAAGAAAATAAATAAATGAATAAAAAAAGAGAAAAATAAAGAAAATTGTTATGATTCAAATAAACTGAGTATTGCAATAAAAAAATATTTTTTCAATAATATTAAAGAAGGGCCCTTTCATGTTTATACTTGTTAAAAACCCTAAAAAAAAAGTTCTGCTAATGTTAATGTTAGATACAGAAACATTAAAATTTGTCAATTTTTTCTACATCTATTGAAATAATCTGTGGTTATTATAATCTTTGTTTTTTTTTTAAATTTTATTTGTTTGTTTTTACTTTTCTTTTTCTTTTTTGCTTTTTGGAGGGCAACTGGGGTTAAGTGACTTGCCCAAAGTCACACCGCTAGGATATGTGTCAAGTGTCTGAGGTCAGATTTGAACTCAGGAACTCCTGCTTTCAGGGCCAGTGCTCTATTCACTGCACCACCTAGCTCCCCCTAATCTTTGTTCTTTATGTGACTAAATTTACTAAATATTTTCCTAATGTTAAGCCAACTCTGCATCTGTGGCATAAATCGACTTAGTCATAGTGAATTATTTTCCTAAGTCTATTTCTGTAGTTTCCCTGTGAAAATTTTATTTAAAATTTTTGCATAAATACTGATCAGTGACATTAGATCCATTAGATCATAGTTTTCATTGTTTGGTCTGTGTTTCCCTGGTATGAAGGCCATTTTTTGCCTCATAAAAGGAGTTTAATATTGTATTACTGAATCTATTTTTGAGAATAATTTTATAACACAGGCATTAATTACTCTTTAAATATTTGATAGGATTTCCTTTTCTTTATTACTTGATTTGAGGTGATAAGGTTGGAGAATCATGCTGAGAATTAACTCACTCTGAAATGTTCTGTCCTGTGATTTTCTTCTTTTTCGGTAAGGAAAAATCCTAACTTTCTCCATAGGAAAAATAGGAGTCACATGTCACTTAAATGAAAACAATCACTTTTATGAAAGGCAATAGCTAAAAGATATACAAGAATAACACATACAGCCGTGAAGGCTGCAGAATACATTTGTAAACAAAACACTAAATATCAAAACAGGGAAAATTTCTTTCTTCTGTGATATTTACCTTCATTGTCCCGAGATAGGGAGATCCTTTAATTGTTGCAATGATAACTTGAGACTCCTCTAACTGAGCTAATATATCATCTATGGATGAAATAATAAGGATTGTGGAAGCTTCTGTCTGATGGGGAGTCAAACGTAAAGGAGTATTGCTCCAGAGCTCAATAATCTTAAACAGCATTTTTTCCAGAGCAGCTTCGTTCGTTGCTGTTGTTGATATTTCAATGATTTTTTCTTCATGGCGATACAACTAAAATAAAGAAAATTTACCTGAATGTCCAATATAATAATTACTAATAGGTTTTAATTCAAGATCTCATTTTCATAGGATATTTATTATTTAGATTTCATAAACTGCACAAATTAAAAGACCCAGAGATGATTTCCTAAGTAACATTTGTATTAGCAGGACCAAATTCAGCTGAACTCTCTCCAGATAAGTGCCTATGGATTTAATTTTTAAACCTGTGGATTATGGGACCCACCTCAGCAGCCCCTTCCTTTAATAGCTCCAGTGTCTAAGCCCTCATGCTATAATAATTTTTCCCCTTAAATCTAATCATCAAATCAAATATTTTAAGCTCTTCAAAGACAGTGTCTATTTGGTTTTTCTCTCTGTCTCCAGAACTTAGCAAAGTACCTTGTCTAGTAAGTAACATATTTGTTTAATTTTACTGAACTGAAAATCTCTTATTGAAGTGTTCATTTTTCTACTCTGTTCTTCCTGGAAATGAAAATAGAGACCTTTCAGCATTTGCCTTACATACTCCAACTTCTTTTGCTTTTTAAAATTACCGTAATAATTTCTATTTGTCCTGTTATGTATGAATTCTTTTCCATTTCTCCATCTTTCCTTAAAAATATGGAGACAATAAATAGCCAGCAATGAAGGATATTGGCAGGCCAACACACGTCATCTGAGTGATTTTTTCCCCCTTCTATGGTGTTAGAGTTTAGCAGAAAAACAACACTGTTTTCAAAAAGAACATATGGCTTTCTCTAATTTGGGCTCTTTATCTATAGGTACACTATTTCTCAACTGGCACTTGTAGAAATATATTTAGTAAATCCAAGTAACAAAGTCCAAACTCCTACACTACCCTCTTCCCAGCCCTGCTACACCCACATCCTGAGGGGGCCAACTAGGTGGCACAGTGGATCTAGTGGCTGGCTCTGGAGTTCAAATCCGACCTCAGACCACTGACAGTTGGGTGACTCTGGGCAAGTCACTTAACACCAATTGATTCAACATTAAAAAAAAAAGTGGAAGTAAAAATAGTTGCATTCCTTTAGCCTAACCTTTCTAGAGATGCCACAGTAGTTATATGTCTGTCTCTGTCTCTTATCTCTGTCTCTGTCTCTCTCTGTCTTTCTGTCTCTGTCTCTCTGTCTTTGTCTCTGTGTCTCTGTCTCTTTCTGTCTCTCTCTTTCTCTCTGTCTCTCTCTGTCTCTCTCTCGTGTGTGTGTGTGTGTGTGTATGTATGTGTGAGTGTGTGTGTGCATTCCCTTTCCATCCCTGCCCAAATGTGTTTTGGAGAGGTTGAGAACCTAGATGAACAGAACTCTTAAGTGCCGCATCTAGATTAGTGTTTTGTACCTACCTCAAGCTCCAGAAGTTGTTCTACTGTGCTCAGTCTATTCAAAAGAAATTCCTGCCCAATAATCCCCTGTATTGCATCCCAATGCCGCGTTTTAAGACAAGGGTTTACTAAAGCTACGATAGTAGGCAGACCTTGTTTAAAATCCATTACTGATTGCTTAAGAGTTTTTACCATAGAATTTTTTGGTAAGCCTGTAAATCAAAACAACACAATAATTTTTTTTTTGGCAGGAGGGAGGATTGGGCACATTTAAAAAATGTATTCAGTTTCTATCATTCTTAAAAGCAACATATATGGTAGCTACTCATTACTAATACCATTCCTAATTTTTTAGTTTATTTCTTTTATCCATCATCATTCAAAATCTTAGGTAAAGCTGTCTACATTTATTACACTGCCTCCATTTTTTATTTCTCATTCACTTCTTTAGAAAAAAACCCACAATATATTCTTATTAATTTCATTAAATATTTCCCTATTACATTTAAACATTCTTAACATGTTTTTTTTAATTTTGAGTTTCAAATTCTCTCCTGCCTCCAACCCCTTGAGAATGTGAGCAATATGTTATCAAATATTCATGTGAAATCATGTAAAACCTATTTCCATATTAGCCATGTTGCCAAAGAAAACACACAAAAAACAAGAAAAAAATAAAATGAAAAAAGTATGCTTCAGTCTATACTCAGGACTCATCAGTTGTCTCTCTGGGGGTGGATGGCATTTTCTCATTATGTATCTTTTGGAATTGTCTTGAACTGTCTTATCAGAGTAGTAAAGTCTTTCACAGTTTTAATCAGTGTTATAATATTGCTGTTACTGTTCTCACTCGCTTCTTAACATGACATAATCTGAATTTTTTCTTCATCACTTGACTGAAACTGTTCTCTCCAAGTCATCACCAATGTACTGCTCATTGTTAAATATAATGATCTTTTCACAGTTCTCATCCTTTGTGACTTCTCTCTCTATGGTATCTGACATGGCTCACCAGTCCATTGGTTCTGTTGCTTGAGTTTTTATAATAGTGCTCGTCATGGTTCTCTTTCTGCCTGACTAGTCCTTCCCAATCTCTTTTGCAGGATCATTATCCATTTCCTGCTTCCTTGTGTGTACCTTTTGCTTTTGACCTGGCTACTCTTCTTTTCTCATCCTACCATCTCTCTAGGATTGAACTGTCATTTCTATGCAAATGACTCCCAAAGCTATTTATTCAGCCCAAGGGTGGGGAACCTGCTGCCTAGAGGTCACATGTGGCCTTCTAGATTCTTAAGTGTGGCCTTTCTACTGAATCCAAATTTTACAGAACAAATCCTTCAGCCTTTATCTTTTTCCTGAACTCCTGTCCCAAATAACCAAAATCCTGCTGGGCATTTCCTCCTGGATGTCCAAAAGCTTTAGCAAACTTAACATGTCCAATTCTGAACTCATATTTCTCATTTAATCCCCTCCTTCTGCTGTTGGGGAGTACCACCACTCTTTCAGGGTGACAGAGGGGAATAAGTAACAAAAACACAACTTAAACATGTGCGTGCACATGTGCACACACAGGTCTGTTTTGTTTTCTTTAAGTAAGAAAAGAGAAGGGAAGGGAAAAGGAATAAAAGAACATAGAAATAATGAAGAAACTGGGAAGAAGAGGGAAGAACCTACTATTTCACATAATTTAATTGCACAAGGAAAAGAATATACAAACATGGTGGGTGGAGTGGTGGAAAGTGGGTGTATCATTAAGCTAACTCTCATTCTAACTGAATAAAGGAGGGTTGAAGCCATGGACAAATTTGGTGTGGAAATACTATAGGGGAAACAGGAAAATAGGTAGGGAAAGAGAAAAGAGGGAGTGGGACTGAAGAGGCAGAAGAGCGTCAGGAAGGAGATAGTCACAAGTTATCACAAGCAGACTTCACCTTTGGATTGTAGATCATAAAGGGGGAGATTTAAACAAGCAACAAATGTAAGAACCAGAAGTCAGGATCTGGACTAGGAAAAGGGCAGGGGTGCAGAGGAATAGAAACAGATCACTTCAAATATAGGGTACTGGTATTTATGGAATTTCTTCTCTTTTTCTACCCCATTCTTCTTTGTAAAGATGGAGGGCAGGGGAAAAAGAAGAAAAAATTATAATCATTATTCAACAATGACTGTTAGAGAAACTGGAAATCATTCTGACAGAAATTAGCTTTAGGTCAGTATCTCATACTATACACCACAATAAAGAGGAAATTAATGCATGGCAGATATAAAAGATCATTTATCAAACAAACTTGAGGAACATGGAAGGCAATACATTGCATAATTATGGAAAATGGAAGAATTCTTGACCAAAGAAGCAATAGAAAGAATTACAAAAGATGGAGTGGACAATTTTGATTATATAAGAGTGAAAATCTTTTTCATACATAATCATTTCAGATAAATTTAGAAGAGAAATATTTCACTCGTGTGGTGGGGAAATATGTAGTAAGTTTCTCTGAAAAGGCCTGCTGCCCAAGATACATAGAAAATTAATTAAAATGAGAACAAGAGCTATTCCTCGAATGATAAATGGTCAAAGAATCTGAAGAAATACATCTGAAGAAAAGAAACCCAAAATATCACTTAACATCCACAAAAAGTGTTCCTAATCACTAAAAGATATGTAAATTAAAATAACTCTGAGGTTCTACCTCATAGTCAGTAGATTAGCAAAAATGACAATCAGGAAATTGACTATTTTCGGAAAGGCAACAGGTAGACAGGTATACCAATATATTGTTGGTGGAGGCTATTTGGAATGATATCCTCAAATTCACTTGAGGCAGTTAGGTGGCATAGTGAATAGAGTGCTGGACCTGAAAGTCAGGAAAATTTGAGTTCAAATCCAGCCTCCGACACTTACTAACTATGTGACCTTGGGCAAGTGATTTAACCCCTGTTTTCTTCAGTTTTCTTGTCTGTAAAACAGAAATAATAATAGCATTTGCTTTCCATAGAGGCTGTTAAGATGAAATGAGATATTTGTAATGAACTTAGCATAGTGCCTGGCACATAGCAGGTACTATATACATGCTAGCTATTTTTTGTTATTATTATTTCTAAGTTGTGCATATCAATTCATAATTCAATACCACCAGTAGGCATATGCCAAAAAGATATCAAAGAAAGAAGGAAAGGATAAATATGTATAAGAATATCCATAACAGCACTTTGTTATAACACAGAACTAGAAGCTAAAAGATGCCTGTTAATTGGAGAATGGTTGAACAAATTATGGTTTATAAAAATAATGGAATTATAGCATCACAGTAAATGCTGTTAATGGATAGATTCAGAGAAACCTGGGAGGAATTGTATAAACTGATGCAGAGCAAAATGAGCAGAACCAGAACAATTTATACACTGACTAAAACATTATAAAGAAAAACTACTTTGGAAGACTTATGACCTATATAGTCAATGCAATGATCAATCATTCTAGAAGACTGATTATAAACTTCATAAAGAGGTGAGGAATTTTATTTGCAGAATGAGACATGCATTTTCTGATATGGTGAATGTGTGGATTCCTTTTTGCTTTTATTATACAAATTTGTTACAAGGGAAGCCTTTTCTTTTCTTTTTTGGTGGAGAGAGACATGGGGGATAGGACAGAAGTAATTATGATACCTCCCCAAAAAAAGGAAAAGAAAGAAAAAAGCCTAGCTCAATCATAAAAAACCACCAACCCACACAGAAGAGAGCATAAACTGAGAAGATGACACAGACAAATGGGCAATGTTGAAACTGTCATGTTAAATTTAACAAATGCTTTAAAAAGCTATACATGACAACTTTTCATAATGTCAAACAATTATCTTTTCCTGTTGTTTACATAAGGAAACATTCATGTTTATTGATTTTTGTTAATTTCATAAAATTGAAAAAAAAACCCTGAAATATGGGATGCAATGTCCAGCTCTGGCAGAAAGTACCATGTAATACCATATTCCCACATTTTATCTTTAGTTTTCTCTCTCTTGTTTTTTGGTGTGATAGGTCATTTGGGCATTTCTTTATAAATGGGAACCTTACGTATAAGAGATTTGATCTTCAAAAATAATTTTAAGTAAAATGCATATTTCTAGGATTATAATCCCTTTTAATCAATAAAGACTATATTTTTCATTTTAGTTCCTTCATTAATACATTATGAAAAGCAACACTCATGGCATTCATAACTGTTTCATTTGAATTGCATCCTAAAATACCACTTCTGATTTATCTGGTGTCTGAAGAAAGTCAACGATTTAGGCAAAAGTAACCTCTCTGACCATTCCCTCCTCACAATAGAGGCAATTCCCAATAGGTACTGGGAAAAGTTCAGACAATATAGCATATTAAAACCAATATGTGAATAAAATTACTGAAAGGCATTCTATACAGGGCTAGTTTCTAAGAACACCTGGTAGTTTTAACTGGTACAAAAAGTCACAAACTACTAGATTGAAAATATGATTTCACAGTAAGTACAGGTTTTTGATCCTGATTTAGTCATTCTTTCATAGTTCAACACAATTTTAAAAAACCTTTCACACCAATTCCATTACCTTTAAGAGGCAATGGAGCCTTGGAATGACAGCTTAACAGACCTCTGTGATTAGTCTGTGAAAAGCTAAGACTTTAGTTGTGTTGACTGAGGGGAAAACAAAGAAGGACTAAGAGAATTCAATTCTTGAGAGAATAGAGTTAATCCTTTAACTTAAGAAGAAACATGAAGAGAATTCTTGGGAAGATTCTTTAATTAGTTTTGTAGGAAAACTGTATGTTGAGACTGTTTCTAGAATTGAGAAGTTGAAAGTCACAGTAACAGTTAAAAGTGACTTTAGATAATATCTATGGGCCAGGCATCGTGCTAAACACTACAAAAATTATTGCATCTGAGTCTCACAACAACTCTGAGCTGTAGGTAGTGTAGATATTAGTCCCATCTTACAGTTGAGAAAAATAAGGCAAACAGAGGTTAAGTGACTTACTCAGAGTTTCACAGCTAGTGTGCAACTTTAGTCTTTATGGGAAAAGAAACTTACTTAGTTTATTTAATAAATGATATTTAGCAAGTTTATTTGATAAATGATATTTAGCAAGCTGGGATATTAGAGAGAATTACTCAATATGAGATATAATAATTTTAATAATTAATATAAAATATCAGAATATAACCTCCTTAATTACATTAGAAACTTAGATGAAAATGAATAATGCAAATGAGCAAATGACAGAAGGATGATTACTTCACCTAGGCTCCACATGTGATGCTTGACCCTGAACCCTGCTACAACTGAAAATCTCCCATTGCTTGACTCCAGCTCAAAGATTGATTTTCTAAGATAAGAACTGTTTACTTACTATTTTTTTACTTAACTTCTTTGTTACTTTAAATTGTGTGTATCTTGAAGTATACAGTATATAAGATACTAAAATAGTAAACCTTTATAATTAATATAATTATAAATTACAAATAATATAATTAATATTAATAATAAATTCTTATAAATAATGATTCTCATACTTACCTTTATCTAGCATATAAATCATATGCATCCATCTTGCAACACTCTTCTGGATGAAATCTACATTAATATTGGAAAAAATGCTATTCTTCCACACATAAGACAGATTACCCCATTCCACTTGTGCTTCCCATAATATTTTCCTCAAAGTTAAGTCACATTCAATTTCTGAGATTTCTGACATCACAGTGTGTGCAATATTCCGCTCTAAAGCTATAGGTCTCATTGCAGTAGAACTCTCAAAACGATCCTGATAATTTGAATAAGTCTGAGCTTTGTTGGATAGAATTGAAGCTTCTTCTGTGAGGGTCTCAATAATTTCCAAGGCAGTTACTGGTCGAGTAGCAGGATGTATAAGAACAGGGTTTTTTACCTAAGTAACAATAAAAAAAAATTCTGTGACCAATGAATTCAGAAATGAAGTTAATTTTTTTTAAAACAGTAAGACTAAACTGGTAACCAGTAAAAGATCTAGGTCTAGGGTCTAGAACATTGACAAGTTCTGTGAGCTAATTAATTTCAACAACCAGTCATTAAATGCCTACTGTATGTGAGAAACTACTTTCGAAACTGAGGATAGAAAGATGAAATGAGCCAACCTGATCTCAAGAAATCTAGAGGCTATGACTACACAAACATTTGTGATTCAAATAAGAATAGTTGAATATTTGGGCAAAGGAAAGGACCAATGTTCTATAAATACTTCAAGGGGAGAAAAATAACTTCCAGTTTGAAAGATCAGACAAGGTATTATGGAAGTATAATAGGAAAGAGGGAAGAATTTCCATGAGCAGAGGGAAGAGGGATTCTGCTGGAGGCCTGGAATTGAGAGTACTGTAGGAATGGAGGGCAAAGAACAGTTCAATTTGGTTAGAATATAAAGTACATTAGGGAAAAAGCATGGGATAAAATCATAAAGGTAGATTGGAGCAATACATTGGAGGACATTGAATGCCAGAATAAGGAATTTGTATTGTACAATGGGGAGACATAGAAGAGTGTAGAGCAGAAAATTAATGTGATGGGGGCTCTACACAAAGACAGTAGTATGAACAACAGAGCACATGCCATATTGGAGGAATAAAAGATAATAAAAACCCTGAAATATGATGGAGAAAATGGGAATGGAATAGAAGATAATTTCAATAGATTCTGCAGAGGGAGAACTGGTAGGATTTTGAAACTGTCTACATGAGAAGGAGGAAAAAGTCAAAGATGACTATCTGGATAGTGACTGGAGGTCTCTGATGAAAGGAGAATAGCAGACAATTTTCCTAAGTGACCATTTTCTTTTTCAGCAGGCAGTGGATGCAATGAGGTGAACAGCTCTTTTGGATTTGATTCTGATCAATAAAGAGAAACTGATCAGTGAATGGTAAATGAAAATGAGGATCACTAAGGATCACCATGGGTTTGTCAAGAACAGATAAAAAGAGGCTATATGCACATCCTTTTTAAAAATAAAGTGTTAGGTTGACAGATCATAGAAATACTTGTACATGCCTGGACCATGTCTGGCACTAGACAAAGTCTTCCTCAGTGTCTTTATGCACAAGATATAGATAATAAGACTCTATTTAATCAGAAATAAGTTAGATTCAGATTTGGCTGAAAGTGTGCCTGAAAGAAAAGTAAGAGATACTATCAGCCTAGATTGTGTATTGCGTTACAGTCCTCCGCCCTTTGTTCCAGTTAATATTTTTATCAATGACTTGGGTGACTGATAGCTGGCGTATTTATCAAAATTTTCAGTTAATTAGGAGTGAGGAAAAATATATAATACATTGGATGACAGGATCTGGATCCCAAAGGATTTCAATAAGCCAGAGATATGAGCCAAATCTAGTAACATGACATTCAATAGGAATAAATACAAATTACTTTAATTAGGTAAAAAAAATTAGACATGACTAGATAGCAGCTCATGTCAAAGAGTCCTGGGTGTTTCAGTAGACTCCAAGTTCAATGAAGATCAATAAGTGATGTGACAGACAAAACTGCTACTGTAATTTTAAGCTGCATTAAGAGAAAAAGAGGAAACGAATATGAAAGTCATTAAGAAGGACGACAGAGAATGAATTGGAGCAGATGTCCATAAATCAGCTAACAAGGTGGTTGAGAAATGTAAGAAGGGAGGGATATGATTGAAGGACATGAAATTCAAAGAGGGAGAGGTTATTGATTAAAAGCATCAGAAACAAATTCTGCAAGCTCTTCAGCCTTCAGTTTTTTCATCCAGATAATCTTTATGGCCCCTTTCAGTTCTGTGCTCTATAAATCCATTATTGACATATGTAATCAATATCTGAGATAGTTGTTGTTAATTATTGTAAGCGTTTAGCTCAAGGGATAGTCGTCTCTGAACTCACACAGCCCTTAGAATACTCTCATTTGATCACATATTGTCTTGCATTAGAATTTGTTTTTTATCTTGCATATGGAGGTTGTGAGGATAGGGATTACATATTACTCATTTTCCTGTCTCTCACCCACTTTTCCCCTCCCTTCTCCTGGGCTTGAACATAGGAAGCACTCAAATATCTGTTGAGTAGATGAATTAATGAATCAGGAGAGGTTTTTATTACCTTATTAGTTCAAAGTGTTGAAAGGATTATCAGCTCCATTTAGAGATGGAGAAATTGAAGTATAATAACTTGTCCAAGGTCAAATAGTTAATCAGTGATAATACTCATACCTTGGGTTTTTGTTTTTGTTTTTTTTTTACTCAATCTGATAATCCTTTAGAGCAGGTAGGTAGTGCAGTGGATAGAGTACCAGGTCAAGAAGACCTGAGTTCAAATCTGGCCTCCGACATTTACTAGCTGTGTGACCCTGGGCAAGTCACTTAACCCTGTTTGTTCCACTTCCTCTTGTGTAACATGAGCTGGAGAAGAAATGGCAAATTATTACAGTATCTTTGGCAAGAAAACCCCAAATGGGCTCATGGAGAGTCAGACATGACTGAAAAATGACTGAACAACAACAATAAGCCTTTTCCCAAATAATACAACCAATATCTTCCAATATTTTTAAAAATCTATTTACTTATTCACCCATATGTAGATTTAAATAAGATACAATATTTGTTTCTTATAAAAGAAACTTACCTTGCCCTTCAGGTCTCTAACTTCATTTTGCAAATTGAGCATATACTCATCCAAATTTGACTTGAATTTAATAATAGCATTATCCTTATTTGATTCATGAAATTTAAAAGCTGATTTAAGTTGATTATATTTGAGAAGAAGGACATGAAACAGTGCAACTTGCTCTGGTGAAATACTGACATTGTAGTGTGTCGTGATTGAATACATTTGGGAGATAATATAATATTCTCTATCCAATAAAGGCATTTTTGAAGAAATATAATCTAAGAAAGTCAAGTGTTCCACAAATTCTTCCACGCCTGTGAGTTCACTGTCGAGCTTTAACAACGATGACTGGATAATCTGGAATAATAAAAAACATTAATTGCAATGTTACCACCGCAAATTTATGTTACATATCCTCACCTGGGCCTTCGCTTCCGCTGGGCAATTCTTCTACACCCCTCATATCAACACATATCCCACTCCCCACAGTGGCTTTTTCAAATCTCTTCATTCTTCCTCAGACCTCCCATGGCTCCCATTCTTATCTCAGCTGATAACTCTATTTCATATTTTACAGAAAAAATTGAGGCCATTTGCTGTGAGTCCCCCCCCCCTTTTCTCATCATCTTTTATCATTTATATACCTTTTGCCATTATCTTTTCTTTCACCCTATCTCACACAAAGAGGTGGCTTTATTCCTTACCTTTAATTTTTATTTAACTTTTTAAATTTAATTTTTTAATTTTAATTTTATTTTTCTTGATTATCTGTAAACAAAAAAGTTTGACATTCATTTTCAAAATTTTGAGTTCCAAATTCTCCCTCTCCCTCCCACACTTCTCCCCTCCTTGAGAAGGCAAGCAATAGCCTTACCTCTTACTAAGGCAAATTCCTTTACCTACACAAGTGAAAAAATATTCCAGCATATCTCCTCTGAAAGACGGCTCTCTGTGTCATCTGCATTATTTAAATTATCTTCAATATTTTTCCATCTACTGGCTCCTTCCCTACTGCCTAAAGAATATAACTCTCTACTCTATTCTCAGAAAATCCTCATTTGATTCTTCCATCCCTGTTAACTACTGTTTTATATCTCTTCTGTCTTTTGTGGCTAAACTCCTTGAGAAAGATATCTACAATGGGTACCTTCACTTTTCTCTCCTCTCACTCTCTTCTTAGAGCCTTCCAACCTGCCTTTCAACCTTACCATTCCACTAAAACTGCTCTCTCCAAAGTTACCAAAGATGAATTCTCAAGTGCCAAATCCAGTGACCTTCTCTCCACTCTCATTGTCCCAACTTCTCTGCAGTCTTTGATTACTTTTTAGCACCTTCCTCTCTAGGTTTTCAGGACACCACTCTCTCTTGCTTCTCCTCCCACCTATCAGACTGTTCTTTATCAGCCTCTGGCTAAGTTTTCATCCAGGTCACCCACTTTCACCACAGGTATCCCACAGGGCTCTCTCCTGGGCCCTCTTCTGTTCTCTCTCTATACCATTTGACTTGTGATCTCATCAACTCCCACCAATTTAATGATCATTTCTATGCTGATCATTCTCAAATCTACCTGTTTTGGCCCAGCCTCTCTGCTCACTTCCAATCTAGCATCTCCAACATCCTTTCAGACACCTCAGTTGCACGTCCAATAGACATCTTAAACCTAACATGACCAAAATTGAACTCATTACCTTTTCCTCTAAACCCTCAGTTCTTTAAAACTTCCCTATTATGGTCAAGGGCACCACCATCCCCCCAGTCTCTCAGACTTACTGCCTAGATCTTATCCTTGTGAAATGTTTTTTAAAAAAAAAATTATTATTATTTACATGCAACTGGGAAATAAGATATACAGGCACTGGGGTATGGAGATTCATCGTGACTTACTGGAGAGTCGGAGGGGCTTGGGGGAGGATATGGAAGAGAGCAGATTAGGGGAGGGGGTATTCAGTGAGATCACTGTTTTGGGGTAGTGGGTGGGGGAGGGATGAGGAGAAAATTTGTGGCTCAAAATCTTGCAGAAATGAATGATATAAAGTAAAAATAAACACAAAAGTTAATTTAAAAAATAAATGAATAAGGTTACTAGGTTCATTTGCTTCTGTTTTCAAGCAGATTATATAATATTAGAATAAAATGTTCTTCAAATATTTGGTAGAATTTCCTTGTAAATCCATCTGGTCCAGGTTTTATGAGTGAGTGTGTGTGTGTTTATAGTTTGTTCAATTTATTTTTCAGAGATTGGATCATTTAAATTACCTTTTCCTTATTCTGCTAAGAAAGAAATTTTATATTTTTGTAAACATTAGTCCATCTCGGTTGTTTGTTTTATTGGCATATAATTAGGTAAAAAATAATTTCTTATTTTATTTCTTAATTTTTATTGAATTCCTTTTTAAATTTTGTGATATTAAAATTTGGTTTTCCTATTCTTTTTAAAAAAATCAAAGTAGGTAATGGTTTATCAATTCTATCGTTTTTAAAGCACTAAGTTTTATTAAGTTGATGACTTTGTTTTGTTTGCAATTTTGTTAAACTTATCTTTGAATTTCATAATTTCTGTTTTGATGTTTATTTGGAGTTTTAAAATTTGGGTTTTAAAATTTTTCTTAATTGTATACTCAATTCATTCATTTCTTCTTTATTGCTTTTGTTGGTGAAAATTTTTAGAAATAGAAAATTTCCCCTAAGGACTGTTTTAGCTGAATGTCAAAAGTTTTGGTATGCTGTTTGATTGTTATCATCACATTAAACTAAATTATGTTTTGCTTCCATGGTTTGTTTTCTGGCGCACCAAATATTTAGGATTAAGTTACTTAATATCCAATCAATTTTTAATCTTTTCTTCATCAGCCTATTATAATATGTATGTGTGTGTATATATGTATGTATATACATATATATATATGTATATACATACATAAATATAATGGTCAGTAAAAGATCTGGTTAATGTGTCTGGTTTTCCACATTTGTTTGTAAGGATTTTATGCTCTAATCAATGGTTATTTTTTGAGAAGGTGTCATGTACAGCTGAGAAATATATATACACACTTACCTTCCTATTCTCATTCAATAATCACCAGATGCCTATAATCTAACTTTTCTAAAATTCTATTCAGGTATTTAATTTTTTAAAATTTACTTTTTGGTTAGATTTGCCTATCTATGAAAATGGGTATGTTGAGGATCTTCATTATTATAGATTTAATGTCAATTTCTCCCAGTAACTCATTAACTTTTGCTTTAAAAATTTAGATGTTATCATATTTGGTGCATATATATCAAGTATTTATATGAATACCTTATCTATAATATAGGTCAGCATAATGTATGTTCCCTGTTTGTCTCTTTGAATAAAGTTTCTCTTTCTCTGTCTCTGTCTCTCTGTCTCTCTCTCTCTTTTTTTTTTTTACTATTGCCCTATCTGGGAGATCATTGATTGCTATTCATGCCTTTTTGACTTCAGCAGAAGCATGATAGACATCTCCTCATTATAACTCTGCATGAATCATTATGTTTCAGGCATGTTTCTTATAAACAAGAATTCATTCTACTATTGTGTTCCATTTTAAGGGTGAGATCATTCCATTTACAATTATGAATGCCAATTACCTATTTTCTGTCATCCCATACTCATAATTTTTCCTTTCTTTTCTTCCTTCTCCTTCATCAAAAAGAAGAGGGTGGTAAGAAAGAAGGAACGAGCTTAGCACCAGTGCTCTATGCCTAGTATAATATTTTACTGCTCCCACAACCCTCTTCTTTTTCCTTTGTCCAACACCCAATCACCCACTCTACCTCCCTCCCTCCCTTCCTAATGACTCTTAGGGAGCAATCTTCCAAGGTTGGAGTTTTTGTTTTTGCTTAGTGCTAATCTCGCCCTGAATATGTTCTATTATTATTTCCTCTCTCCTTCTTCTAGTCCCTTTTTCCCCCCATGTTTAGTGAAATGTATTTCACCCATATTTGTGTGTGTTCTATCCTCTGTTGACCACGTCAGGTGAAAAGGAAGTTCAACTGTTGCTCCCTCCCCATTCTTTCCTCCTTGTTTGCAGAGTCTTCTATATGTACAACCTATCCATGGGGTTCTTCTATTATATAGAAAACTACATGGCTATAAGTTGGAAGTAGGTCTCAGCATCTTGGAGAATATCCTACATACACTGTCCTAGGTTTTCTAGGAAGTAGCTATAAACTGAGAGCCAGAAAATCCTTTAAAGGACACCTGGGCTTTTACTGTCATGAGGACTTCTGAGCATAAGGTTTACATTGCCCAAAGTATGACTGTACAGTCAGGGACAACAGTATTCTTTGTAGAGTAATGGAAGTAGCAGAAATTTAAGTCTAAAAGATAGTTGTCCCTACAGGGGAACATTTTCTAGACATGCTGATCATCATGCACATCCTATAACCACATTAGTAAAAAGCATTAGCAAACCACTTACTGCAAAAAGGCTTATATTCTTTTCTTGAATCATGGACTCCAACAACACATGGCTCATTTTAATGACATTTTCAACATATGGCAAGCAACTTGACTGATATTCAACACTCACAACCTTGATAATATTAATGCGTTTCTCAATAGGCATAAAGACAATATCTTTAAGGTAGTCTGTGTACACCTCCAAGATATCTCTAAAATCACTGGAGGTTAATTGTTCTTGTAGTTTTGATATTTTATATGCCATTGTCTTTGCTTGTTCTACCATGGTACAAAACGGAAGAAATTGGTGGCTATAACATTCAACTCGTGCCATTGAATTACCAATAATGGTCAGAAGGTTCACAATCTGCAAACAAATTATTAATAGTTAATTAGGAATTACAATGAACACTGAGGAAAGCTGTATTTTTTTTAACTGTGTATTAAATTTAAATTATTTATTCACTTTGGAAAGTCAGTTTCATTAAGCTAAATTCAAGACTAAATATTATTAGGCTAAAAATTAGTTCTACATTTCCAGACCACTGTGAAAAACAAAGAAAGGAGTCTCTGAAACACTCAGATGGATATTTCTTCTTTCTGTCACTTTTCCCAGAATGGCAGAATTAAAGATGACGGCTGCTGCTGCTGCTGCTAATGACCGCTAACATTTGCATAACACTCACTATGTGCCTGGCACTGTGTTTTGCAAATATTATCTCCGTGGATCCTCACAATAACTCTGGGAGGTAGGTGCTTTTATTCCCATTTTACAGATGGGGAAACTGAGGCAAATAGGTATTAAATGACTTGCCAAGGATCACACAACTAGTGTCTGAGGCTAAATTTGAACTCAGGTCTTCCTGACTTTGCGCTTGGTACTAGATTTGGATATTTACTTTACTAATTCAGATATTATTTTGAGCTTTGTTATTAAACTTACATTGTTTTGGTAGGCAGGATCCATTTCAAACAGAACAGAGTAATCTGGCCATCTTGACAGCCTTTTCTGTTTCTCCAATTCTTGTTCACTAGGTATTTGCATATTCATAGGATCAAAGAAAAAGATAAACAGACGATGATCTTGACTGAAAGGAATAATATGAGCTAAAAATATGAAAAAAAAATTAGTATTTTAGATCCATTTCAGCACTCCCATCTATAACAACTCTTAAATCCTATTCATAACATCTCTAGCTATTAAGAAATAGGGTTGATGAAATAAGAGATGGTATGATATTGATGGAGGGTCTTCAATGTTTGTATAAAATACAATTTTATTTGATAAGGGGAAAAAGGAGTCGAAGAAGTGGTTGGGTAAGGGAATGACACACTGAAAACAGTGTTTAAGGAAAAGTTCTGGAGTAACTTGGTATAGGATGTATTAGGCAAGGGTAAAAAGTGTGAGGCTGGAGAAAAGACCAGCTAGTAGGTTACAGTAGTCAGGGTCTGAGTATGAGGTGATCAGAATTTGAAAAAGGGCAGTAACTTTGAAAACAGGAAGATCTGAGTTAGCATAGAAATATTAGAATTTTTTGAATCTGTTAGAGTTGAAGAAAAAGGGAGAGAAAATGAAACTCAGAGGATAGTAAAGTTAATGTTAGTGATAAACACATTGTTTTCTGTTTTAGGAATGACAAATTAATCTATTTCACACTGATTAACTATCTCCCTTGTAAATACTGAAAAGAAAAACAACCCAGTGGCTCCTTATATTCAGTTGTCTTTTTCCCAAGGCTCTGACTTTTGCTCTCTGGCCTTCTCACCCTTGGACTCCTTGGGTTCTAGGGCAGTTTTATCTGTTCATGTAGTTTAAACTATGTCTTTTATAGATGTTATTTCTGACCCTGACCTTTCCTTAATTTTTAAAAATCTACATTGGCTTTTATTTCTAGTCAACATCTGCTAATGTCAAAATACACAGCTCATCAAATTCTCTCTCTTCTGAGTTTCATAGGTTTTAAACGTTGATTTTCAGGTGCTGCTTGAGCCTACAGACAGCAATAGATATGAAACTGGGAAAAAAGTCAGGATGGGAAACATCTGCAAAGATAATTGTTTAAGCCACATGAGCAGATAATTTTCCTCAGAAACTTAAGATTTTCTACTAATTCTAGAACTATGGGTACACACAGCCCACAAGACTCTTGAGGGCTGCCCAGATTGAAATATAATCAGAAAATATTTAACAAAATAAAAATATGATAAAACATAGATAATATTAACATGTGGTTTTCCAAGTTAACATGTGGCTCACAGGTATCCTAATGTATATACAATTCAGTAGCCTGCATTTATGAGCTTGACACCATTTCTATAAAGCAAAAAAGTCTAAAAAAAAAAAGGGAGTCAGTATGGGATGTGTTCACAAGGGAAATGAAGACAAAAGAAAGTCAGAAAGAAAAGAGAGACGAAAAGAAATAACAGTGATCATAAGAATTGCTATCCATACATATTTTGCTTGGCATCTGCAAATTTAATACTGGTTTATCTGTAATAATTGATAAAATTCTAAGAAGGCTAGTGACTTCTGTGAAACTCACAAGTGCCATTAGAAGAAACCTATCTTAGGGAAATATTGAAAGGCTGATCACTAGAATGCCAGAACATCATGCTCTGCATTTTTCCATCTTCTCTATAACTCTCCAGTACAAAAGTGGATTGGACAAGATAAACATTTGCTCTTTTCTCTTGGGGCCATCTTAGAGAATTTCTGCTTTTGTTCAGCCCTTTTTAATGTAAATAATTCACTGCTGCTGAATGCTTTCATTCTATTTTCTTTTTCAAGGGGGAAAGACCTGGATTAAATTTTGTATCCTTTTCCTACACCTAATGCATATATCACAGAGTCATAGAATGTTAAAAGTTAGAAGGTCCTCTCTGCCACATGACAGCCTTTTGAGAATTTAAATATGGTTACAATGTCTTTTCTTCTTCAGGTCAATAGCCCCAATTTTCTTAACCAATTCTCATATGGAATGAGCTCAAATCTGTTTGCCATTCTGATCACTCCCCATGAGACACCCCCACATTTATCAGTGTCCTTCCTAAAATGTGGCTCCCAGAATTGAACATTATAGTCCAGAAGAATTCAGAAGATAATATAGTGTCACTGCCATTTCCTCATTCTTGGATATTCTGTAGACTACGAAGTAATTTTTTTACTGCCATATTATACTGTAGATTCATAGTGATCTTATGATCTACTAAAATCCAAAGATACTTTTCAGATGAACTGCCACCTAACTATACCTCCCCAATCTTATATTTGTGAAGTTGAATCTTTGAGCCCAACTAAGACTAAATATTTGCCCTCATTTCATTGTATTTTATTAGATTCAGTCCAACACTGGAGCTTGTCAAAGTATCTTGAGATATTAACTATTTAATAAATGACAATAATCCCACGTGTTATCTTTACCTCCTAACTATGACACCTGCAAATTTAACAAAAAGTGCTATGTCTTTATGCATGTCATTGTCTAAAATCTATCATAGCACAGTGAACAGAAGAGTCACCCTTAGAGACAAGAAGACCTAGGATTAGGATTTTTTTGTTTCTGTCTCTTTTTTTTCCCTTCCTCCCTCCCATTTTACCCTATTAAGTCTCAAAAACTTATATGTAAATGAGTTGAAAAGTTACAATGCCTGTAGCTCTAAGTTTGTAGCATATGACCATATCTTATCTGTGTCTGTGAAATGGCATCTTAGTATTCACATTTTTCCCACTTTTAATAAAAAATGTTTATTCTCTGTTCCCCCAAAACACCAAAATATTCACAAAGAAACAAGGCATAATTCTGTGTCTCTGACAAGGTGATTTGTCTATTTATGCCACAGTTTGTTTTCTGTCTTAAGCTATTCAAATCCCCTTTGACAACTATTTGTTCATACACATATTTTTATCAACTTTTTTTTTATAAAATCAAAGTTCTTTTCCTATTTTTTAAGGCATCAAAATGTTCGTCTATGAGAAAGTTAACAGCAATCATCTTCTACCAAAGAATTGTGTGTCAAAAAAAGAAGATTGGCTGGTTACATAGAGAGAAAGGCATAACAATGTAAACAGGGAACACACACACACACACACACACACACACGCACAACTTGTTATTTAATAAGAGCAAATTGTTTACATCCCTATATGGGAAGCTGATACTTCCAAATATTGAGAATTGTATAATTATCATGACATTTAAAAGGGATATATATAGATAGAAGGTGTGGGTATAAATTAGCTACAGTGATGGTAAAAATATTCTTTATTATATGGGATGGCCTTCTAGGAATGAGGAGGGGGAAGGATTCAGAAGGGAATTTAGGCTATGCAAAAAGAAATCAATGCAAATTTATTTTTTAAACCTAGTATGTTCAGATTGTTGTGATAACTGCCTAACTTAGTGGTGTCAAACTCAAACAGAAATGGATCCTTGCTCACCACTTATTGATTTAGAAAACCACAAATGAGCATTATCGGTATTTGTTTTTATTTATTTTGTTAATATTTCCCAATTACATTTTAATCTAGTGTGCCTTATTTGGGAGTTTTGCAGAGTTTTTCCAGGCTGCTTGTCTCCCTGTTAGGGAGTTTGACACTTCTGTTCTAATTGATCTTCCTACCTCAAGTATCTCTCCAGTTCATCTTACACAATGTTAAGTAATTTTCCTTAGGAGCAGCTCTGACCATGTCACTTCCCTACTCAATCAAACGGACCAAATTATTGTCTTTAAGATCAAATATAAACTCCTTTGTTTAGCTTTGAAAGCCCTTCACAACTGGGCCCCAACCTCTCTTTCTAGTTTCATTCTACATTAGTCATCTTTTCTGTATTCTGCCAAATTAGGGAGTTTTTACAGTATTTCAGGGAAGAGATAACAAGCAAGTACCTGAAAGAGGGTGATCATGTGATTGAAGAGAAGGGGAAAGGTAGGAGACATATCATGGAGGTATAATCAACAAGACTTGACAACTGATGGGCTATATGGGGATAAAGGAGCAGAAGGGTCAGGGACGTATCTGAAGTTACAAACCTGGATCACTAGAAAGATGGTGGGGCCATTAATAAAACACGGTATTTGTAAGAGGAAAACAAGAAATTGTAGCATGCTCTCCAAAATCCCATATACTCACTGCTAATATTTCTGATCACCTGCTATATACTATTTCTTAGCTTTTTCCTTCATGTGTTATGAAAGGATCAAATAGAAGAATTTTGAGACCACACCACCAAATACACATATTGCTCTAAATGGATTATTTAGAATATAAACATACTTAGAGATTTTTCAAAATTATTTATCACTTCCTGAATTTTCTTAGAAAATTCCAATCTGTTGGGAGTTAGAAAGAGATTTGCATGGAATTCTGGAACTCTGTGAAAGAAAATAATAGCGATTTACAGGAATGCAGTAAATGACATAAAACTTTTTTTTTTACTTGGAATCACATAATTTTCTGATACTTACTCTAAGAACTTCACTATCTTGTCATCTTGGTCCACTGGATGTTTTTCTTCTATTTTTATCGCTAAAAAGAAAGAGTAAAAACTAAGTGAATGATGATTCAGGAAAAAGAAAGGCTGGTATACATGAATAGAGAATAAAATTAATTACTATTAGCAAAAAAGGATACTCAGTTCATAAATGACAGAAATAAATTTTACTATGAATCTATGATGATTCTGAGGATATAATTTAAGTCAATTTACCAAATGCATGCAACTTATATACTCAAACTATGTAAAACAGAAAATGTTTTCTCTTTCTTTCTTTCATTTTACATTTTCCAGTTATTATTTCATAGAATCATAGGACCACACATCTAGTTCCAGAAGGGATTCTAGAAGTCATACAGTCTGATACTTTCATTTTACAGAAAAGCAAAATGAGACCTAGGGAGAAGAAGAAGGAGGAGGGGGAAGAAGAGAAAGACAGGGAGGAAGAGGAGAAACAGCAGCATGCCCTAACTTCTGCTTGAATTGGCAGGGTCCTAGAGGGAAGCTATTGCTACGCTCAGATAACATCGTAAAGACAGTTAATATAAAACATTCTCCTAAAACCTGGTTCACTACTTCCCACAAATACACATGGCATCCATGGGGGTTAAAAGACTTGTACCAAGTCTCAGAGGTTGTAGGTGATGGGGGAGGGGGTGGTATTTGAACCCAAATTGTCTCACTACTAGGACAGTGATCTCTCCACAGTATTATTCAGTAAGACTTTTTAAGGCTCTTCATCTGTAATAGTTTTAGTTATCTTTTTCACTATTTCAAAAGATACACGGTTTCATTGACGTGAATATGCCTTCCATCAATGTAAGCTCTTTGCATCTTAGTAAGTAGACTTTACCAGTTACTACTGATTAAGCCTTGTTCCTGAAGAACAGCTGATTAAGAACTTAGGATAACAGGAACATATGTTTAGAAGCCATCAAGTCCAATTCCTTCATTTTAAAGTTGGGGAAAATAAGACAATAAAGTTAAGAGATTTGTCTAGATTCATGAGCTCTAAGTGTTGGAGACAGAATTTGAAACCAAGTACTTTCACCACCAAGTCCAGAGCCCTATCCATCATGCCATGCTGCCTATCTTTCCCCTTACTGGTAGAAAAGTGGAAGGCTATGGACGCTGAATATAATATATAGTGAGATCTGGTCACTTTGTCAAACTGGTTTTTCTTAATTGTCCTTCCTGACCAGAGAAGATTAAGTGAAGGAGGTGACTATATTAAGAAATGATAGTGGAGTAAATTCTTAACTCCTAAATCATCCTTTGGTGGTCAACTATATGGTGAGGATTCTCTGACCTCAGCTAGCCTGGCATATAATGACAGACACATACTCTGCTATAGGGTCTATAACAGTTTGGTGGTATCTGCAAAACTGGTGGAGACTTTTAAGAACTTTGGATTGCCTCCATACTAAGATGAGGCATCAGAAGGCAGAATAAGATGCATACTTTTCTTACCAGAAAGTTTTTCTTCAGCAATCTGTTGTAATTTAGGTTTCTTTCTGGGATTTCTGATAAACTGTTCATCCACTGCTTTGGTGGAAATGTCGAGTGGATTATCTAATTTCATTTCATCCAAAGGTTTCAAAAGTTTGCTTTGGAAACTTTCAGGCCCAAGTAAGTAATCTGAAGCATTTTCAAATGAATCAGTCTCTGTATAAAAAGTTTTCCGAGGAATTTTCAAATGTATATGAACTTCAAATACTGCCTCGTTTTGTCTCCTTGATTCTTTTTTCAAGCTGAGATTCTTAAACATCTAATTTAAGAAACATGATAAGATGTCAGTGATATCTTATAATTTACATGTAAAATCTTTCAAAACTCAAATGACAAAGTGAAAGATGGTGGAAGACCAAATTCCCCCCATTGAATAACACATCAAAAGTTCTATTCATTCCTCTTTGTTCTGCCCTTATCCTAACATATACTTTAACATTCATATATCAACACAAAATAGAAGAATTACTTCCAAGTCATTAATATTGAATAAATTAAGAAACTAGTTCAGATTTCATTGTGATGAACTGCATTTTAGTGTACCAATTCTTTTATTTCAGAACTGTATAGGAATAGGCAGCCTTCAACCTCAAGGACACATGTGGCCTTCTAGGACCTCAAGTACAGAGTCTGACTAAATCCAAACTTCACAGAAAAAATCCCCTTAATAAGAGGTTTTGTTCTGTAAAATTTGGACTTGGTCAAAAGGCTCCACCTAAGGACCTAGAAGATCACATGTAGCCTCAAGGCCTCAGGTTCTGCATTCCTGGTATAGAATATGCAGCCAGTGGATAACATTTTTCAAGTAAATCCTATGCTAAGCAAACTTCAAATAATTTTCATAGCAATTACAGATTACTACTTAAATATGTAGAATACTTTAACATGGTGCTGAATAAAATGAAAAAGAAATATCAAGTTGATGCTTTGATTAAAATCTCAATTCCAAAAGTATAAGATGATAAAGAGTCATGCCTAGACTCCAAGTTATTTGAAAAATACATGGGAATTTTCATGGAATGAAAGCTAAATTGGCTAGCAGTGTTATGTATCAATCAAAAAAGTTACTGTAGGGCGGAGCCAAGATGGCGGCGTAGCAGCAGCAACATATCGCAGCTCTCACATAGCCACCCCAAAATACCCATAAAATAGGACTCTAAACCAATCCTAGAACTCCAAAATGCACACAAAGATACTTCCCACTAAAGTCAGCTCAGCTACGAGGAACCATATCAGCACTGTGAACCAAAACCAGCCTGCCCTGAAGCCGCGGCTGTGCCCCGGGGGCGGCTGGACGGGAGGAGCAGAGGAGCCTCTCAGGCGAGCGGATTAGCAGCAGCTGCGAGTGGGGATTTTGAAAGCGGGAGATAAGCAGTCTGGCCAGAAGGCCTCCAGAGTGGAAAAGCAAAAGGCAGAGGTTTTGCACCCGCCTCGGCTTTGCAGCTTCCCGCCCGCGGCCTGCAGGCAGCAGGGGGACTGAGCAATTGTTCTCAGGCCAGAGCTCTCGCGTTGAGCGGCCTGGATCCGGATCGCCGTCTTGGGCCTCAGTCTTGGAGTCCTAGCTATCCAGTCATCTGGAAGTATATAGGAAGAGTTCCCAGCCTCTTCCTAAGAGCTACGGCAGCCAGGAGGACACCAGCGATTTGGGACAG
>CM053584.1:103473684-103503422 GCA_028627135.1 Pseudochirops cupreus
GATTTGAATACAGGTCTTCCTGATACCAAGGCCAGTCCTCTGTCTAGTATTGCATTTACATAAGAAAAAAATACCTTCAGAAATATTTGGAATAAAGTCTGTGCTGTATTTATGCCTGTGTAGTGTTTGGTTGATTGAAGTATTCAAAAAGTATTTTTTGGAACTGAGTTTTCCTTTAAACTTTGTAATTCCTCTGTTAGCCATGCTTAAAGTTAAAATTAGAAGAGGTATACACCATGCACATAGACAAAAAAAATTCAGAGCAAAATGAATTATTTTAAATTTAGGAGCAAAATATAATATTGTAGAAGAATATATTTGGTTAATTTTGGTTATGATCATATAATTTAGTTAGAAGAGAATTTTCTGAATTACTTTTAATGTTACCAGATAATTCTTCTCAAAAACTTGTCAGTACATTTAAAAGAAACTTATTGCACATCCTTAAGATAAGAAAAAATGTAGAAATTACTTTATGAGGTCTTTATTCTGTTTTTCTGCTGAACATCCCACTTTGCTAGATTTACTAAGTAAATCCAAAAATAGTTTGATTGCAGTCTGCACCAGCTGTCGGATCAGTTCTTGGAATATGTGGTCAATTAATTTAAGAAATCTTGAAAATTTGTCTATCATACGACGAAATGCAGGTGCCTTGACATGTTCTATGTTGTTTTCAAGTGGTTCACGCTCAAAACAACTTCTTATTCCCCTCCTTTCTGCAACCTTTAAGCAAATTTGGAGGAAAATGACAATAACTATAGCGGTCATTGTTTTACACTATTATTTGTCTAAATAATACAATGAAATAAAACTTCATAAATTTAGTTTAAAATTCACTGCAACAATATGCTGTCTTAAATATCGATCTAAAGAAAACCTACTATTATGCATTTTGAGAAACACATCTTAAATCAGTAAATCACTTGTGAACAGTTAATTGGACATCAGACAAGGAAACTTCAAGGAATAGTTATGAAAAGCTATAGTTTAGCTTTTTAAATATATCTACAAAGGTCTTTATGTCTTGAGCATATAAACTAAAATTCATGCTGAGAAAAAAGGCGAATGTAGGCTACAATTGAAGAAAGTTCAAAAAGTCTTATAAATATTTTGAAAAGTGTGAATTTCATAAAGAGCTTTTTAATTGATTTTTTAAAAATTCCCTCTAGCCCAGGACAAAGAAATAAATACAATGGTTAGAAAGCATTATCTGGATGAGGATCCAGCAAAAAAGGCTGAGAAGAAGCAGTCTGGTAGGTAGGAGTAGAACCAGGAGAGAGTGGTGTCCCAAAAACCTAGAAATAAGAGAGTAACAAGGAGGAGAATCAACAACTGCAGAGAGGTCAAAGAAGATGAGGAATTGCGAAAAAGCCATTGGATCTGGCAATGAAGAGATCATTGGTAACTTTGGAGAGAGTAATTTTTATGGAATGTAAGATTGGAAACTGAATTATAATGGGTTAAGAAGAGAGTGAGAGGAGAGAAAGTGGAGATACTATTATATATTCAGAAGTTATATTTATGTAAGGAAATGCAGGATCCAGATGGGGAAGCATGATAAATTACATCTGAGTAAAGATCAATGGAGAGAGAAACAGAAATATATACCACTGGAGTATACTATATTCTACATGGACAAAAAAGATGAAATAGATGAGAAGTTTGGGAAATGAGCCATATTATCTGGGCAAAATGCATAATATAAATGAAGCAATTCAATTATCCAAATATATATATGAACTTTCTATCAGCCAAAAACAATGCAACTAACAACATCCTGACTTGCCTTATAACTTTATCCTTCAAAAAGTAGAGGAAGCAACAAGGGGAAATATCACTCTGGGTCTGATTCCCACCAAAAAAGAACTGGTTCCTACAGTACAAGGGGTGGGAACACTGGGAACAAGTGACCATAGCCTCTTAAGAGGATGTAATAAAGAAAAGAAAGCTGAGCACATTCTAGCAGGCTACCTCAATCAAGGGAGAACAGATTTCCAAGAACAATGATAAGTAGAGCATGGACCAAAATTCTGCAACAGATTAGATGTAAGAGATGAGATAGTCTGTCTTGAGTCTGTCATGAGAACAAAATTCTGAAGACACAAGAAAAATCAATACTGATAAGGAGAACAAACAGGAATTGTATAAGGAAATCTCATCAACCAATTAACATTTTTTAAACTACATATGTAATGTGGAAGAAATGAGAGTTAACAGGATAAACACAAAATATGGCATAATACTATAAAAACTGTCAGGAATGCTAAAGCTCAAAATGAACAGAGATTAACAAGGCAGGTGAAAAAAAATCCAGAGGTTTTGTTGTTGTTTTTCCCAATATATTGGAGAAAAGGAGAAAAGCAAGAATCATCAATACTTCTAAGGATGGAAAGGAGACTGATAACTGATGACAGAGAGAAAGTAGAGTCGCTTAATTCTGATTTTACTTCTATTTTATTGGCCAAAAAGAATGATCTTTGGGCTAGAAAGTACAGAACAAAACGCTAAAACTGTGTTATTACCCAAAATAAATAAGATGACCTCAGGAGAGCATTGTGTTGCCTTTGACAAATTCAAGTCAACTTGTTGATTAGTTGCATCCATCTCTTTACGATCATATTTGGGGTTTCCTTTGCAAAGATAGTGGAGTAGTTTGCCATTTCTTTTTCCAGCTAATTTTACAGATGAAGAAACTGAGGTTAACAGGGTTACTTGACTTGCCCAGGGTCACACAGCTAGTACGTGTCAGAGGTCGGATTTCAACTCAGGTTTTCCTGACTGCGGGGCAGGCACTCTATCTGTTGAGTCACTTAATTGCCCAGATCAACTATGTCCTGTAGTTCTGAGAGATCTGGGGAACGTGATAGCTGAGGTACTGTCAATGGTATCTGAAAGCTCATGAAGAAAAAGAGAGGTACTGGAAGACTGGAGAAGGGAAAATAGTATTCTAATTATCAAAAGGAAAAAGATAGTTGGCAAATGATAGGTCAGCGAGTGACTTTGACTACATTTCCAGACTAAATTACAGAATCTATAATTAAAGGGATGTTGAGTGAATATCTAGAGAAGTGAATGACACTTACAAGGACTCAACAAGATTAAGTCATACAAAACTCACTTGATTTTCTTTCTGAAAAACTGAATTAGGTAAATGTTGTAGCCTACTCGGGTTTTGGTAAAGAGTTTTGATGAAGTAGTTCTGGTTCTTCTTATGGAAAAGTTGCATAGGCATAGGGACTACACCAAAAAACAATTAAATGGCTTCCAAGTCAGTAGAATAGTCAGATTCAAAGAATAATCATTGATGATTTGTTATCAATTCAGAAGGTGGTTTTCTATGGATTGTACCAGTGATATGCTCTTGGAACTGTGGTGTTTGACATTTTTAATCAATGGCTTAGATAAGAGTCCATGTGGTATCTTTATCAAATGATAAATGTCACAAAGATGTGAAGGATAATTAGCATGAGAAAGACAGAGAAGTGATCCCAGATCTTAGTGGGGTAGAACATCAGGCTGAATCTATGAAGACAAAATCGTCTAGGGACTAATAAAGGAATTGGACTCATCCTTTTTGTCCCAAACAGGTGCAATGGTGGAAATTGGAAAGCACTAAATTTCAGCTTGATGTCAGGAAAACTTTCTTAACAATTGAAGCTGTTCCAGCAGTGGAATGGGCTGCCTCAAGGACTAGTGGGTTCCTCCACAGTGAATACCTTCAAATAAAGATTGAATGACTACTTGTTGGGAAGAAGAGTGACATAAGCATTTATATAACCTATCACAGGCCAAGCTCTGTAGTAAATGCTTTTACAAATATCATCTTTTAAAATATTTTAATAATAAATATTGGGCACTCTGAATTAGTCGTTCTTTTTGAGGTATCACTTGGATTACTCCTGACATCCCTCCTAGTTTTGCAATTCTGCAATTCTATGAGACACCCTTAATTTCTGGAAGGCTAAAAGAAAGATATATTAAACTATCAAAAGACCTTTAATATATTTATTAAATTGATTTACAAATGTAGGTTATAAAGAAGAAGCAAAATCATATCTCCTAGGAAACTTTCAGAATAATTTTTTAAAAAACACCTTTTATTTCAAAATAAAACTTTAAAACTAAAAAAAAGATGACTTTTTCCAATGAAAAAATGAGTCAATCTAAACTAGTGAAGAATGAATAGGTGTTTCAAAGTGCAACACTTTTATAATAACCCAGCCCATGAGTAATGTGTGATAAAAGCAATTTATCACTAACACTAACTTGAGAACCTACTGGGCTTCTTGCTAAGATTATTTTCTCTCTCAAATATATGCTTAAAATGAGAGTGAATTTATGATTTTCTAGACCACAGAGAACTGTGATGACTGAGTACCCCAAACTAAGTAAGGAAATAAACAAAAGAGGTCAAAAGACTTACCCAGGTGTCACCGAGAAAGTTCTAAGAAAAAAAAATTCCATATAGAAGAGATTCTCTGTTCATGGTAATGTTTCGCACATGCTCCTATTTGTGGGTGACTCTGAACTGTTTGTATTTAGTACTGAAACTCTGTGGTTTCTCCTCACCAAGAACCATGGTCTTTCAAAATTATCTGATTAATCAATGGGAAAATAAACCAAATGAGGAACATATGTGATTGTCCCTGAGTTATTCCATCAGTTTATCTTGGAGAGTTCTATAGATGGGCAACAAGTTGGGTCCAGAACTGAAGAGAAGGAAATGGGCTGCAACCCATTCAAGAAAACTGTGCAACACAATGATCCCAGATTTCTTATAGCGCAAAAGCTTTTCTTAAAAAAAAAATACTGATATTTTCCCACTGAAGTTTTAATAACTGAGAATCATGAAACACCACTCACTATGTAAGAAGAATGAAAATGGGGGCAGGGCCAAACAGCAAGGAAAATATGCACTGCAGTTTTAACTACAAAGCAATTTAAAAATATATCAGTGATATCTTGGGGTCGGCTAGGTGGTGCAGTGGTTAGAGCACTAGGTCTGGAACCAGGAGATTTAAATCCAGGCTCAGACACTTATTAGCTGTGTGACTCTGGGCAAGTAATTTAACGATTGTCTGCCTCAGTCTTCTCATTTATAAAATGGGAATAAGGATCGCACCTACCTCGCAGGATTGAACTGGATAATATTTATAAATGCTTAGCATGGTGCCTGTCATATAGTAGGCTATATAAATGTTAGTTATTATTGCTATTATTATGTCTATGAAAATGAAGGGAAACAGCTGAGTAACAAGAGTGAAGCAAAGTGGGCGAACTTCATCTGAAAACTTCACCAGTATCCACAAATATTAAAAGAACTAAACAAAGATCTTTAGCACACCCTACAGATGGTGTCTAGAAAGACATGCATAATAACCACAGAGAGTAAGATGGCACAGGATGGGTCATAATCTGTAACAGTAGGAGAGAGTACCCATACAGATGGGACTGTAGATATATACAATTTTATTCAAGTACCTTTATTCCAACACTTGGATGGTAAAACCAAGCCCTAACAGAAAGCATTTCTAATTCTGTGGGCGTGATTGATGTTAAATAAATCATGGAAGAACTTCTTCATACAGAAATTTTGCCACTGTTTTATAACTTTTAATAACAAGCTTGTCTTGTTCTTCTATCCTTAGAAGCTGGCTCCAGGCAATGTTCCTAAGAGCCACGAGAGGGCTAATGCAGCTGTGAAATCACACTGGGTATAACTGGTTCTTTCCTTTCTGCTTGGCCATACAGGAGGAGATGACCATACAGGAGAGGAAAAAGGGCGAGCCGGAGGCAGAGGCTCAGGAGGCAGCTCTTAGCATCTAGGGAGAGCCACCTATTAAATTGTCAGGTTGTGCATTCATACCTTAGAAATCAGCAAGTGCTAAAAACCAGAGCTTAATTTATTGTTTTCTTGATTTTACAGACTCGAGAAAGTGATAGAGAAAACATTAATAATTCAGGTTAAACTCAGAAAAGGTGTCATGCATACATTTTCCCCAGTGCTTAAAGATTTACCAGCACACTCCTTGTTAGAAGGAACACAGGAGGACTCTACTAACTGACTAAAAATGTCTAGTAAGGTTATGACTTTTTAGCTATAAGCCTTAGGAGGACAAACACCCCATTAATGACTATGATGATGAAAAGAGAAGAAAGGATCTGGAATTGTATTGGTAGGTGCTATTGAAGAGAAGAAAGGATTTTTTTCTAAGGATATTCTAAGAGAAGAAAGGATCTGGAAGGACTTTTGACACCAAAGATTCCCAAAGCTAGAGGGACATTATCTAGGAAGGTTGAATTCCAAGTGAGATTTCTGGGTCAGTTCAAGTGGGCAGAAATCACAGTTGCATCAAGTACTGACAGATATACTTGTCACTGTGGCCAAGTCATTGAACCTTTCTGGGTCTCAGTTTCCTCATCTATAAAGTGAGGGGGTTAGACTAGCTGATATGTAAAGGCCTTCTGAACTCTAAATACTACTATCCTATGATAATTAACAAGCTAGTTAATTATCCTTGGGTATTTAATCTACCTCTAAATTACATATCATATCTGTAAAAGAAAAATTAGTACTAAATAACACTAGGTGACAGTCTTGTTTAGCAACTATTTTAAAAATCAGACTTCTATTTTAAACTTGAGGCTAGATGGCTAGATGGCTCAATGAATCAGGTCCCAAGTCTGGAGTCAGTAAGATCTGAGTTCAAATTTAGCCTCAGACACTTAACCCTTTTTGCTTCAGTTTCCTCATCAATAAAAGAGGGATAATAATAGCACCTACCTTGCAGGGTTGTTGAGAGAATAAAAAAAGATAATATTTTAAAAGTGTTTAGGCACAGTGCCTGGCTCATAGTAAGCTCTATATAAATGTTAGCTATTTATCATCATCATCATCATCATCATTGTCAATCATCAAAAGCATAGTTGGGGGGCAGGTAGGTGGAGCAGGGGCAGCTAAGTGGCATAGAGCACTGGTGAATAGAGCACTGGCCCTGGAGTCAGGAGGACCTGAGTTCAAATGCAATCTCAGACACTTGACACTTACTAGCTGTGTGACCTTGGGCAAGTCACTTAATCCCAATTGCTTTGCCTTCCCCCCTCCAAAAAAAAGCCTAATTGGGTGACAAAATATTACATTATTTCTCTTGGTGAACCATGCTGATTCCTTTTCAGATCATAAAAACAGAACCAAAATTTTGCTATCCAGCTATAATAATGCTGTATCATAATCACAGGCAAAGTACTTAATTAAGAAGCAGTCACTTGAGGACTGAACTTATAAACCCAAATCTATCAAGTGATAATGTCTTTGATATTCAATTGTAGCACTAAAGAATATTCCTTATATTCCAGTTTCACTGTGTTGTCCATGTGTATGCAGCGGGCTCCTGTGCAACCTAGGAATGTTATTATCCTGCATACCACCCTAAGATTAACCTTCTGAAAATAGCTTTCATTTCACCCCTGGGTTCAGAAATTTCCATTGTCTCCCATTGCCAACATAGCATGAACTCCAAACTTAGAATGGTATCGAAAGCTCCACCCAGTTTGGTCCCAGGCTTGTTTCTCCCATTCCTCACTTACAAACTCGATGCAACAGTCAAGATGTTCTACTCACAGTTTCCCTCACCTTGAAAGTCTTCCCATCCCCTCTCCATTTATTTAAATTGACTGAACAGTTCGTTAAGCCTCCCCTAACTTCCTCTGCAGGGATAGATAATCTTCCTCCTCTGGTTTTTTGGGGGGTTTGTAGTAACACAAATATGTGCACTCCTCATTTGTCACTTGTCTTCTACTACCTTGCATAGTCATTTATCTTTTCATGAATATGCCACCCCCTCTGCCAAGTTTTAAGCTCCTTTAGCACAAAGCCACAACTTAGTGTTCTTCGCGTTCTCCCTGTGCTCCTTTCAGGACTACGACTTGGAGCAATAATTCTACTTAATACATGGAAGTTATTCTTCTACAACCCTGGTAAGCTGAAGAAGTGATCAGGAAGGAAGTGAGGAGCTTCAACACAAACCTATATGGCATAACATTCAGGCTTCTAGAGGGCAAATATAGAGAAATAAGATATTTTAAAGAATTACCTGTAAAAATGTACTTTTAATCACTAAAATGATTTTGTCCTTAAGTTCTTCTATCTGTTTTAGTGCTCGGACAGTCTGCTGTAACTGCTCCTCACAAAACTCCTCTAGAGAGTATGTATGGTATCGGTCGAGCTAATAAAACAAAAGTAAAGAATAAGCCTTTGAAAGTCAAATTTCATTTGTAGGACTAAAGCAATCAAAAAAATTTTAATCATCTTTTTCAGATCACTAAAGAAGGAATTAAGTGATATTTCAACATAATATCTGTAAAAACAAGCAAACAACCCCCCCAATAATTCTTAGAATTATGTCAAAGGAATAGGGAAAAACCCAACATGATTGCCAATTATTAAAACTAGTTTTGAGGAGATGTACAAAAGTGAATATATTTGGAACAAAAACAATTTTTAATGCTCTGTCATTCCAGCCTCAGTCACTCTCACTCTCACTGCAGGAAGCAATCAGAGAATAATAACAGAAAATGGTCTTCATTTGGGAGATAAGAGACAAGCTCTAGTCTCTGCCCTACCTATGTCACCTTAGACTAATCATTATACCACTCTGGCTCTCTGTCTTTTTCTTTAAAATTAAAGAATTAATTTAGCTGACCTTTGAGATTCCATCTGACTGATGCTCAGTGCCTCAAACTCAAGAGGTCCCAATTTGTTTTTTTTTAAACTTTTTTTTATTTTTAGTTTACATCATTCATTTCCATGAGATTTTGAGTTGCAAATTTTCTCCCCGTCTTTCCCCTACCCACCACCCCAAAACAGCGATCTCACTGTATACACCCTTCCCCAATCTGCTCTCTCCTATGTCCTCCCCCATCACCCCTCTGACTTTCCAGTACAGCAAGATGGATCTCCCTACCCCAATACTGTGGTGAGCCAATTAGACCTGATCCAGGACTCAGATAAGAGACCTTAATTATGTACCCTAATTCCTTTTGAGGTATCCTGGCTTGCAAAGGCTGGCTCCCCTGAAAATACCCTCAGGGGTAAACTTAAAAAGACTTCTGTCTGACATCCTGACATCAAAACCTTTATCCCCAAACTTCAGGCACCAAAAAGGACATGTTCCTTATCATATTATGCTAAAGACTATTGTAAGTCAAAATACTTGATTCTCAGGGATCTGGCTTCTATACAGATATGTTTGAGACTGGGTTCTATGCAAATGTCTTTGAGATTGTGGCCTGATCTCAGGGAGCATCCTTTGTCCTGTAAGATACATTTTGATAAAAGACAACTGACCTTCCCCATGACTTCCTGAGTCCTTGATAACAAGCTTTGTCTCATCCAAGTTATTTCCCAGGTATGGCAGACTATTCTTTTAGTAATAATGTTCCAGGATATGATTCAGATAAGGATACTTGAATCTTTGTCATTTGGATCTTTAAAAACTTTGTTCAAATCATCATTAAACGGAGTTCATGGTTCTTCCCTGAACTACCCACATAGCCTGGTCCCTTTTTTATTCACATTTCCGATCATGCTTAGTGCTGGACACTGAGCACCCCAACACAGTACCTGTATATCTTATTTCCCAGTTGCATGTAAATAATAATAATGATAATTATGTATATATACATACATATTTTTAACATTTGATTTTAGAACTTTAAATTCTAGATTCTTTCCCTTCCTCCTTCGTCACCTATCCCTACTGGAAAGACAAGCAATTCAATACAGGCCATAAATGTGTAGTTACGCAGAACATCTCCACAATGGACATATTGTGAAAGACTGACTATATTTTCCTCCTTCCTATTCTGCCCCCCCACTTGTTCTATTCTCTACTTTGTCCCTGTCCCTTTACAGAAGTGTGTTTCTAACAACCCTCCCCCCCAACAACTGAAACAATTGAACAAGAACAAGGATTCCAAGAGGTGGAGACAGGGAGGACAACATTCTAGGTAGTGGCAATGGCCAGTGGGAGATGAGAGATGGAATGATGTGTATGAAGAACAGCAAGGCCAGCACTGCTCCATCACAGCATGCATACAGGATACACATATGTAAGAAAACAGCAAAAACAGTGAAGAGCTTTAAAGGGAAAACAGAGAAGTTTATATTTGCTCATAGAAGTAAAGAGAGCCACTGGATTTACTGAGGGGGAGTGCTGGGTGACCAGCTTCCTCTCAGATATAAGCCTAATCCACCTCCACTAAAGCTATTATGAGTCTATTACCAAAAGACAAGAACATCAGAAACTTCTCTAAATTTAGGCCAATGAAATATTCACATATTTTAGAGAAAGTATTCACAATTTATATGACTGAAGACCTATCAAAATTTACAAGGAAACAATATATTGGTTGAGGAGCAAAATGGGTTGTTCAACAAGCTGCCCAAAAGTCTATAATATATCCCACATTTCTTGATAATTGCAAAACATTTGACTAAGTTCTGAACTAATGGCTTGTTTAAGAAAATGCAAAGAGATGGCTAGGTAACACTGTGGCTGGATTACTGAACCTGCCAGGAAGACTTTAGTTCTAAGCCTGCCTCAGACATTGGCTTTGTATCTATCGGTAAGTCACTGCCTCTCCTAACCCTGGTTCCATCATATGTTAAATGAGAGACTGGATTTGATGGTTGCTAAGGCTCCTTCCAACTATAAATCTATGATTTTGAACATATAAAACACTCAACTATTGTAAGAATGTCAGAATATTGGATGTCCGAATGGACATCTCTCTATTCTCTATGTAAAACATGCCACCAATGCAAGAAGATCAAGAAGAACTGATATAAAATGTCACTATTTTTTTTCAGGGAGACTCTGATTGTAGTCTCTGATTAGAGGTCAGGGCCAATGGGCTCCAAAAACCTCTATTTAAGAAGGGGGCTCAGGAGAATTCTTCCTATTTCCCACCAGTTATACTGCTTTTGGACTTCTCTGGAATTCTGCAATACATCTTCCTTCTCCAGGAAACTCATCATTGGGAAATCTCATTATGCTGCAAGATTAAATCTTCCTGGGACTCATATCTCATCAGTACCCTCTGCCCCTCTTTGGACCCTCTCACTGGAGGTCAGGGCCATGGGCTCCAGAACTTCTATTTAAGGAGGGGACTCAGAGGAATTTTTTCTCCATCCCCCATCAGTTATACTGTTTGTTTGTTTTTAGCACAGTGCCTGGCACATAATAGGTATGTAATAAATGTTTTATTGACCGACTGAAAGCTTAAGACCATTGTGCTCTGCCTAGCTTGAAATCCATGTCCAGAGATGACATCACACTATATGACTACATTGAAAAAGAAATGAAAGTTTTTTCATTTTGTGGGATACTTTTTCAATGACTCTGATATGTCATTTGGACTCAACAAATAAAAAAAATGCAATGTATACCAAAGGAAGATGTAGACTGAAGGCTTCAAGCCTGAATTCAAAGGTCATATGGAACCAATAGAGGGAAACAATACTTATAAATACCTCAGTCTGCTCTGGTCAAGGCACTTTGGGCACAAAGCTATCAAGGGGAAAGCTCTGGCTGAGTACATTAAGAGACTTAAGGGCATTTTGAAATCAAAGCTCAATAAAAAGGCACATTTAAAGCATTTAACACCAATACAATACCAATCTTACTGTATACTTTTGGAACTAACTGTAAAATGGATCATAACAAGAGTTGGAAAAGTATCTTTACAAAAACTCATACAATACTAACAAAGCACAGGGCCTGTCATCCTAATTGAGCTACTGAAAGATTAATTAACTCTTCCTCACAAAAAAAAAGGAACAGGCCTGATAGGTGTTGTGAGAGCATGTGATAAACTTGTCAAAGAACTACAGATATGCTTTCAGAACAAATAGACATCATTTCACAAAGTAACAATAACAGCCAGTTTTAGTTGCATATCATACAATTTGCCAAATGCAGCTCAAAGTGGTTTACCTCAAGAGCGAGACTATGAAATGGCTCAATCTAAGAAATGACTCAAAAGACCCTCTGTAGTATGCTATGGCCTATATGTACCACAGAGGAGGAAGCAGGTCATGGGGAGCAGGCAGAATATCAAGAGGGAAATCCCTAGGCTGTGTCAAAGATAGAATAGTAAGATAGAATTGTAATGGGAAAAGGGAAGTAATGCCAGACAGCTGGCCCTGAAACATGGCTAGATGGAGAAGGATTTTTTTTCCCCTAAACATTGCATATGCACGCGTGACATGGCACCTGGCAGTTCCACGGACACATAAAAGCATCCAAGATGGGAGATCCTTTGCTTCCTCAGGCCTACTGGCTTCTTTACCCTTGCCTAGTCTCCAACAGTCACTACCAGAACATGTCTCTAGGCAAAAATATGGAATGCAGTGCTCACTAGACCATTGATATGTGACAAGCAGCTTCTTAGAAGCAAAGCAAAAATTCCCTGCATCAAGCCATCATTTATGTCACTTCAACACCTGGGTTCAGGACACCTGCCTGTGGCTTCCTACAGCATCCTCCATAGGCAACACCCACCAAATGCAGCCAACAATATAATATATCCCCAATGAAGCACTGAATGGATGACTAAATCATGTGAATATGCTACTATGCTATAGAAACAGGAGTTTATGATGGCAATTCACAAGGCCTGCTACTAGAAATTGCAGAAGGCTTAACTTTAAGGAAATCAGACTTAATGATCAATATATATTATGCAAGGAAACAGTAGAAAGTGCATTGCTGCAGCCTGTATAAAGTTAGCACCTACCAAGACATTACCTGGTGACCAGAAGTACCTCAGAAACTCGGCATTTTCATGGACTGACAGATGATAGATCCCCATACAACCTCTACAAATAGAGATTTCAAAATATCTTGGAGAACCCAACCAATGGGCTGTACCTATTGGTTGGAAAAGTACTATTATACACCAAACTGCTGTCTACCATCACCTGGACAAATGGGGATCCATAAAAACATAGGAATCATGTTTTTAATAGATTTTGCCATACCAAATACTCATAATTTCTACAATACATAGATGAAAAAGCTTTCAAAATACAGAAGTCTAACAGACGATGTTTGGGGGAAAGAAAGTGACACCGTAATGAGGCACTTAATATTCTTATCCTCCTGACTGCTCTTGTAGTTGTCCCAAGGGTGCTTAAAGTGAATTTTCAAAAGATTCCTATACATCCTGATACGTTTATTTAACTACAAAAAAGCAGTTGTTTCACCTGTGTAGAAGTCTACACAAAATTAAATACTAAAAAACTAGCAAGATGTCCTTTCTTAGCGTTTCTATCTGAATCCCTTCCAAAAAGATGAGAACAATATAATTTTAGATACTTTTAATAGTTGAAAGAGAAAGTAACAAGGCTATTGATACAAGTAGTAAAAACAAAACCACAAAATAAAAAAATAATAGCAATCAAAACCATCAGCTCAGTTGAGTATAACGACAAATGTATCAGAACTGGATTGCCACGGGAAAGAAGTCTCCCTTCATCCCCAACTCTCGGCTGGTGCCCTCGCACAACCTGGACCACCACTTGTTGGGACGTGGTAGATGTAACTCACCTGTCTGATAGAGAGTCTAAAGGATCACGTTCCTTCCAATCTCAAGGTTCCATGAGTTCTTACAGCAGCAAGGCAACCCGGTGGTATAGGGATAAAATGCTAAATGTGGAGTCAATGGGACTTGATTTTGAATCCTGTCTCAGACACTTACCAGCTGTGTGACACTAAGCAACTCACCCTTTCTCAGACTCAGTTTCCCTATCTATCAATTGGGGGCAATAATAGTATCTATCTCGCCAGGTAGTAAGGATAAAATGAGATAATCTATTAAAGCACTTTGCAAACCTTAAAGCAGTATACCTTAGCTACTTAGTAGGACTTAGCTACCATCGTTATTAGTATCATTAGTATAATAATGCTAAAACTCATTAAACGATTATCTATTTAAGAATTACATAAAATAATGGTAGATAGTTATTCTCCATCCATCCTCAAGAGTAAAGAACACAATAATAGGTTTAAGTGGAAACATTAGGCATAAGTTAAAATTTAGGAAAAGTTTAATAACAGAAAAAGAGTTTTTAAAAGTTTAGGTCTTCCTTGGGATGTTTTAGGTGCCTGAAGAAAAAGAGGAAGGACCATATTAAATTCTTTTATCTAAAAGCTTTTATCTAGCACTAGAATAGAGGATTATACATTTTTCTGAATCAAAAATTTCAGTGCCAATTATTTTATAAGGTTTTTATATATAAACTTCAAGGTATAATATTTTTTACTCACCTTAACCAGAAGGATGACAGAGGGATTATCGTCAGAGAATCTGCCTTTTTTGAGGTTACTTGCATTTTCACAAAGGTTCCGTATTTGAAATAAACATCTTTGAAATAATTTATCAGCCCAAAAAAGTTGCTTGTACAATATCAATCTGGAATTTTAGAAATTATCTCAAAACTCATTTGTTAAAATAATATTACATCAACTTAGAGTCAACTAGAATAATTTATTTAAAGTGAATTCTTGGTTAAAATTTAAAGTGGCATTATTAGTCTCTACCCATGTTAAAATTTTCAATGGCTTCGGGACTCTTTGCTTCTGCCTTAGGACTCTATAGGCAAAGAGACTTTCTGTTTGGGAAATGTATGTCTGTTTGCATAAGGGTTAGAGTCTAGGTAGGGGTGCTACATCAAAATCTTCTATCTGAAATAAAAGGGAGTTAGAATCAACAAGAATCACTAAAGCCAGGTTTTGTTTAAACACCTATTCGAATAACACACAACTATTTAATTTTTAAAAATCACTTTATTGAAGTTGAAAAACTTAATATTACCAACTACTCCCTGGCAATAAAACTTATGTTTACTGTGGACACTGGGTGAGATAGGAAGTAAAAGAAACAAAAAGGTTAGCTAAGTCATGGAATATGGTCCCTGACCTCAAAGAGCTCACAGTTAGGGGATATGGGCAAAGGGAAGGAAATGTTGTGGATAAAACATGAAATTATAAGTATAATTCTAATTATATTTCTAATTTTAACTAACAATACATAGTAAGTATGAGGAAAAATTGAAGACTAAGTACTACATGAAAACCTAAGGGGAAAATATCTATCAACAGGGGATATCAGGGAAAGTTTTACAATAGAGGGGAAATTTGAGGGGGCCTTTGAAAGACAGGTGGGAATTCAGCAGTTAAGAATGTATTCTAGGCACAGACTAGGAAGCCTAGGGCATACTCAGTGGACAAAGTGGAAGAATAAAATCAACTGGAAAGGTAGGGAGGTACCAGAACATGAAGGCTGCTGAATGTCAAGCAAAAGTGAGAGAGAAACAAAGAAGAGCAAAAGATTTCACTAACTATTCACATGTGGAAGCCAATCAGAAATAGTGAAGTCAGAAGAGAACAGGAGGAAAATGGTGCTAGATTTGGGGCACATTGACTTTCAGATGCCAATGGGTTATTCAGTCAGAGAGGTCCTGTAAGCAGTTTAAGGTTCAAAACTGGGTCCACTGATCTGAGAGTCATCTGCATAAAAGTGGTAGCTGGAACCACAAGAATAAATATTGTTGCCAAAGTAGTGAAAAGGGGCTGAGGATCAAAGCTTGGGGAACTTCCACATTAAAGAGTTAGGGTAATGAGGAATTAGTGAAGGAGATGATGAATAGCTAGAAAGGGAAGGAAAACCAAGAGAATACTGTATCTCTAGAGGCTGAGAAGAGAGTATCCTTTTAGAAAGAGGGAGTAGTCAGTTGTCAAATGCTATAGAGAGGGTAAGATTAGGATTGATGAAGTTCATTAGATTTGGTGATTACAAAGGAGGTCATTGATGTACTTTGAGAGGGCAATATAATAATCCCTTAATAAATGATTTTTAATTCATTTAGCCATTCATAAACTGATCAGTGTCCAAAGAAGGGTAATCTTAATGGCTGAAGGGTCTCAAGATCATGAAAAATGAGATTTGGTTGAAGAAACAGGGGGTGTTTAATCTGGAGAAAAGAAGACTTAAGGGGATATCACTGTCTTGAATAACTGAAGAGTTGTCTTTGTCTAATACAAAAGATGTATTAGATTTGTTCTTGGCATCAAAAGGTAGAACTAGGAGTAAATTGTTAAGGAGAAAAGAGGAAAATTTAGATCTGATGCCAAAGAAAGCTTCCTAAGAAATTAAGAGTTATTCAAAAGTACAAGTTACTTTGGGCTTCTCTCATTGAAGTTCTCAAGCAACTAACTGTCAGGCGTACTAGAGGAAGGATTCTTATCTATGTAGTTTGGGACAGATGTCTTCAAACTCTGAGATTCTGTGATTCTTGGGAATGTCTTCGAGTATAGGGAGTTATAAGGAAAATGCAAATCACTTCTTTGCCCTTTCAAAAGCAAATTAAATGAAAGGAAATGGGCTTAGCTTGTTTCAAAAGAAAATTCAATTTAGGATAATGAAAGATTTCTTAATCATAGGTTAACTAGTAACAAATTGGGTTATCAGGGAAGGCTATAGATTCTCTAATCATGGAAGTATTTCAAAATAAGGTCGACAATCTTCAATTGCCTAAAATGTTTATTCAGTCTTCCAGAAGCATAGATTTGGGTCAGAGACCAAGGGATAATTAAGTTTCTTTATGGATCTATGATTTTATTATTCCCAATAATGTTTCAAGAAAGCAATATGATTTAAAAATCATTAAAGATGGCTTAAAAAAACATTGCCCTAAGGGCACATAAAGATGATAGACTAAATTACTTTCCAAAGTCTTTTTTAATTCTCTGACACAAGTAATTCACATCTGTTTCAATCTTACAGTTTAAAATGTGTTTTCATTTTGAAACTTTCACAAACATCATGTATATGAATATTTACTTGCTCTTGTCTGTTTTACTTCTTTGAACATTGTTTTTCCAGTTGATAAATGATTTTCTTATTCTGAAAGAAGAAACGTATCTTAGGCAAAATGGACTAGAGCTGCATCTTATACATCTCTGTGGTTAGGCTTTCTAGACCCATTAACTATCAATCTATTCAGAGTGTTGCTGCCATTCTGAGTTCAATTAACTAAAAACCTGTATAAGACTTTTAATACTTGTCAACTGGGGGACACAGTAATGTATCAGTGTCATCATAAGACCCAATGAGATGTGCAATGGGCAATTTTTTCCTATAAATATACTTTGATAACTGGCTTAAAATATATAATTATGCCTATTATTTTCTTTGTATCATATACTCTATTGGCCTGTTAATTTTATGAGTTAGAATGTACTTTTTCAAGAGTAAATTGTGCCTCAGTCTCTATATGATCACAGTATAGTCAATTTTTAATGTTTAACATTTGTAAAGAAGGAGAGCACCGGGAAAAAATCCACATTAACATTCACAATAATAACTAGAAAATTATGATATATTTATCATTGAAATATGTTCTGAAACTTATATTTGAATATAGGTGGACTTGTTATTCAAAAATTCACAGCACTTTAAAAAAAATGCCATTTTGTAAAAATCTAATTCAGAAGTTTGAAAGTTTCAGAGTTGTTGTTTTTTTTAAATCCTCCCTGCTTATCAACTCAATATGGATTCTATACCTGACACAGAATCACCTCTATTCTTGGAGACTGAGCAAACTCTCCTTCCCTTCTTATATGTTTGTTGCCTAGCTTGTCGCACCTTCCAGCAAAGAGGTAATAATTTTCACTCTCTACTGATAGCGAGATGCAATATAGTCTTAGAGAGCACAAATTACTTCAGTAAAAAGAATGAAAAAAATCTCTTCTCACAACAAGTTAACATTTGAAATATAAAGAGCACAAATATAAAGTCAATTATGCATGCACACGCACACAAAGTAGTGACACATAAGGTAGTCTGAGAGGGAAGGTAGGCAGTTGGGAGATCAGGAAAGTCTTCATACAAAAGATGGAACCTGAGCTATATCTTAAAGCAAAACTTTGGACATTATCAGTCACTGTCTCTTCTCTCTAGGTTTTTGTGACACTGCTTTTTCCTGGTTCTCCTCCTGTCTTACAGCTCCTCCTCAGTGTCCTTGACTGAACATTCATCCAGATTGTGTCTGCCAGCTGTGGATGGCCCACTGAGCTCTATTCTGGGGCCTCTTCTCTTCACCCTCTGTATTATTTCATTTTGTGATCTCACCAGTGACCAGGAATTCAGTTATCATCTCTACATAGATAATTCTTATATCTATTTTTCTGATTCTAAGCTCTCAAACTCCAGTTTTATATTACCAACTATTCCCTGCATAACTCAAATTGGACAGCCTGTAAACATCTTAAAAATCAAGAAGTCTAAATGGAACGTCTCTTTTCCCCCCAAACCCTCCCCTCTTTCTAAATTCTTTCTTACTGTTAAGGGCTCCATTATCTTCATCATCACCCAGGCTCATAAGCTAGCTGTCACCCTTGACTCCTTACTCTCTCACCTCCTTCCTATATCCAATCTTTGCCAAGTCTTGTTAATTCTGTCTTCATGACTTCTCTCATACATATCCCTTCCTCTTCTCTGACGCTGCTGCTACTTTGGCGCAGGCTCTCATGACTTCATACCAGAACTATTGCAACACAATACAACAGAAATATAAAATCCTCTGTTTGGTTTTTATAACCCCTTCATAACCTGGCCCCTTCCTACTTTTCTTTTTTTTTAACTTCCTTTTTTTTTGCACCTCACATACCTTCAGATGTTCTGTGATCCAGTGACACTGGCCTCTTTCCTATTTCTCTAACAAGACAATTCATATTACAACTTCATACATTTATACTGGCTGTCCCCCACACCTGGAATGTTCTCCCTCCTCATCTCTGCTTCTTGGTTTTCCTGGCTTCCTTAAAGTCTCAGCTAAAGTTCTACCTTCTGCAAGAAGCCTTTTCCAATCTTCCTTAATGTTAGTGCCTTCCCTCTGAGATTAGCTCCAATTTATTCCGTACGTATCTTGTTTGTATATAATTGTTTGCATGCAGTCTCCCCCATTAGACTATGATCTCCTTGAGAGCAGAGACTGGTTTGTTTTGTTTATTTTTTTACATAGCATTTAGCACTTTGCCTGGCATATGGTAAGTGTTTAATATCAATTTGTTGATTAGACTTGACTCTGAGCAGAGTTAAGGATAAAGTACATTCAGACATGGGGGGAAGAGAAAGAAGTAAAAACACTTTAAAACTAAACTTGATAGAAGCCTCAAAAGCACAGTGTTTTATACATATTTAGCAGAAAGGCAGTCCTGTACACCTAATATTTTCTGAAAATATTGCCTTTAAAATGTAATACATCACTGTACAATAAATGGTCATGCTTTGAACATGAAAATGTACAATTTTTAAAGATATCTAGTAGAAGTGATTAAAATTTTCGGTGGTTAAATATAGAACCTTTAAATTAGTCGGAAAAAACATTTATATTGCAGAGCCAGAAAAGAGTGAATGGGTCTGAAGACAGGCACCAGTTGAGCTCTTTATCTCTTACGTGTTGCTAGACAAGTCACTTTACATTTTCAGAGCTCAATTTTCTTACCTATTAGGCGAGGAGCATAGAACAGATATCATCTAGGGTCCTTCTACACTTTAATTTCCATAACCCCAGTCCACAGAAAACAGTAGACAAATGATGTGTTACTATGTTAGAATCTAGCTGCTTATTCCTCTCTACTTTCTAGGAAGCTGCATAGCTTTCCCTGAATATAAAGGTTTTCTTTTATTTGTCTTACCGGAATTTGGAAAAGAAAGAAAATTTATGAAATGCAATGAAGTGATTTCTTTCCACAAGCCACTCCAAAACAGGTATCATTTCTACTTCTTCTGTCTTACCTACTCGAGTAACCTGAAAAATAAAGAACAGTGTTCTGATTTCATTTAAAAGAATATTTAAATAAAAGGAAAAGTAACTACTCACATGGAATTGAGGAAATTATGAATTTAAGTAGTCATGAAAGTTTTATACAATTGCCTGTCTCAAGCCATATATTCTGTTGTATTCTCCAGAAAATCTTAGTAAACATTTTAAAAGACAAAACTTGTCTTTATAAATAACTCATTCCAGTAACTAGCAGTAGATGGGCATTTATTTTATTTTTAATTCTGCGCTATCACAAAAAGAGCTGCTATAAATACTTTGGCGTATATTGGGGCTTATCTTTTTTGGTAGTGGAATCTCTAGTCTAAAAGAATGAACATTTTAGTTACTTTATTTGCAAAATTCCAAATTGCTTTACAAAATAGTTGTGTCACTTCACAGCTCCACCAATAATATACCAGTGTGGCTTATCATTCCATAACCCCTCCAGAATTTACTATTGCCATTTTTGGTCGTCTTCAGCAATTTGCACGGTATAAGGCAAAACCACAAAGTTGTTCTCATTTGCATTTCTATCATTAGCAATTTAGAGCACTACTTTGCAATTCTTTTTTTTTAAGAACTGTTTGTTCATTTCCTTTCACTATTTGTCTATTTGAGAAATTGCCATTAGTCCTATATATCTATGACTTTTTTGTTTTGGAGGGGGGAAGGCAAGGTAATTGGGGTTAAATTACTTGTCCAAGGTCACACAGCTAGTAAGTCAAGTGTCTAATTGAATTCAGGTCCTCCTGACTCCAGGGCTGGCGCTTTACTCATGGTGCCACCTAGCTGCCCCACATACCAAACACTTATCAAAGAAATTTGATACATTTCCCCCCCCCCCCCTCCCATTTGACCCCTACATTTGTTGTTCTGGGTGTGTTAATCTTATCTGTGCACAAGCTTTTTAGTTTCGTCAAATGAGTTATCTATTTTATCTTTTGTAAAAACTGAAGCCATCCACCATAAGCCACTTTTTCTTCCTTTCTCCTACCTCACATTCCTCTCGAATCATTCCACATAGCACAGTGTTTGACACATGGCAAACACTTAATAAATGCTTTATCTAAGCCCATTGTCTTTACTTTAGTCTCTGATATGCCTCAGTAAGAATCCTAGATCTCATCCCTTCTCATTTTCTCTAGCTGGATGCCACCAATATAACCTTCACTCTAATCTTTGATCTCTCCCATCTACTTGCTTATTCTCCACCACTTACAAAAATGTCAGAATCTTTTCCATTCCTCAACTGATTCTACCAGCCTCACTAGTTATGGCCTGTATTTCTCCTTCACTTCTCTGTTAAGTCCCTCCCACCCCCATCCCAAATGGCTATACTCAATGCTTCTACTTCCTCTGCTCTCTCTCTCTTCAGAACCCTCTGCAATTTGATTTCCAACCTCATCATGCTACTGAAACTCTTTTTCCAAAATTATTAGTAATCTTGATCATCATATCAAGAGACTGAGAAGCAAGCCTCTCAATCCTCTTCTTGATTTCCCTGCAACATCTGACACTGATCATCACCTTCTTCTCCTGGACACACTCTCTAAGGTTTCATGACACTGCTTTCTTGGTTTTTCTCCTATTGGAGATCCTACTCATTCTCTCCTTTTTAGATCTTCATCCTTATCATATTTCTATGCTATGGGTGTCCCCCAGAGCTCTGTACTGGACCCTCTTTTCTCTTTATACAATTTCCATCATATGCATATGATTTACAGACAAGTACAGGTAGATACAAAGCCCTAGTCTCTCCTCTGAGCTCTAATCCCACATCCCCAACTGCCTGTTAGAAATTTTGAACCGGATATCTTGTATTTATCTTAAACTCAAAATGCCCCAGACACAACTCATTATTTTTACCTTCAAACCTTCCCTTCTACTGGACTTCCTTATCACTATCAAGGGCACCACCATCCAAGCTTCCAACTCCAGTATTATTCTCAACTCTTCACTCTCATACATTTCCCATATCAATGAGTAATGAAATATTACTTTTTTGTCTTAACATTTCTCTTTAATATTTTCTTTTCTATACTCACACAGCTATCACCTTGTTTCAGGCCCTCAGTACTTCTCACCTTGTCTATAGATAGTATAGAGTTTGAATTGGGAAAAAGGCCTAAAATACAGTAATAGATGAAAAGTCATAAAACCTTAAACTCTGTGAAAGGTGGAAGCCTGAATATGGTGACCTGTTTTCAAACTGTAACTTAGATACTAAATCATAAACACTGAGTCAGAACTTAAGATACTATGCTATGAAAGCCAGAACAGGAATATTGTGATTGGGACATGATCAATACACAAACTTACATTTGTGCATAACATTGGCTTAACTCCCAAGCTCATTACTAAGCAGAAAACCAAAAATATCCACCAATCAGTGGTGATGCACTCTCTAACTCCTCTTGCCTTCGTCCATTTTTAAAATAATTACCACGGGGATTTTGGAGTTCTTCAACAGGGATCCACAAAACCGTCTGACTGCCGTCTCAGACTGAAGATTGCCCCTGTTTGTAAGTATTCATAGTGACTGATTAAACTACTACCTATAATGAAGATGGAGATACTTGACCACTTCCTTTGGTATTAAAAAGAGCACCTGATGGTTATGGGGAAGGTACAGGGTTCCCCAGCCAGCAGAATTACATAACAAACATTTATTAAAAAGTATTTACTATATGCCAGGCATGATACTAAGAACTTGGGGTAAAAACAGAAGAAAAAAGAAAGATACTCTCAAGGACCTTACATTCTAATGGAGATAAGACAATACATAAAAAAAAGGTGAGGGGGTGATGGAGGAGATAGGAAGTACTCATTCATGGCATAGTGGCAAAATCCTTAGTGTCAGAAGCAAAGAGGGAAGGGAATAAAGCAGGGCCAGTCTGAGTCCATTCCCAAAATGCGAGGCCCCTAAAAGAATTTACCAATGGGAGAAGGAAAATGGCATAGCAGAAAAATATTGCAGAGTAAGAAGGTCCTAGACATAGAAGATAGTCTCAGGGTATGAGAGTAGCTGAGTCATGATTACAAAATCCTTAAGACTCAGAAACATAACTGGAAGGGGAATGCAAAAACTTTTTAATTGAGCTCCCTGCCTCAGGTCTCTCCCCACTCCAATCCATCATCCATTCAGTTGCTAAAATGTTTTTCCTAAATTTGGGGTTTAACTACATCACACTTCTCTGCTCAATAAATTGATCTCCAGGATCAGAGAAAAAGTCCTCTGCTTGGTATATAATTTACAACCTGGCCCCTTCCTAACTTTTCAGTCTTCTCACACTTCTCACATCACAGTCTAAGATCCAGTGATACCGCCCTACTTGCTGTTCTTTACACATGACATTGCATCTGTGCCTTTGTACTGACTCTCTCACATTCAAGGAAAATTGTACCTAACCACCTTGGGAGGCCATGGATATACCTTCCTTCAAGACTTAACTCAGATAATACCTTAGGCTCTTCTCATTCTCCAATCTATTTGATCCTTCCCTCTAAGATTACCTTCCATTTATCCTGCACATACCTATTTTGTATATAATATATAATTTGCATATAAAATATACCTATTTTGTATATAACTGCTTTGAAATTTTTAACTTAAAAATAGTTTTTAAATTCACAGTGCCAGGGAATTCTTAGTACAGTACCTAGCACACAGAAAGCATAACTTCTTGCTGACTAACAACATTTATTTTCCATATGCTTCTATTATTACTAGAAGTGTCTTAATGACAACAGATTCATCAAATTCAACCATAGAGATAATATTTTCTTAAATTGATTATGAAAACATTCATTGTCCAGCAGGATGCATTACCTTTGAGACAAATGAAGCTGTAATAACCCAAAAAACTCGGCAGGTTCTAGCTTCATTTGCAGAAACCACTTGAATATCATATGGGTTATAAAGAGCTCGTGAATTGTTTCTATTTCTGAGAAGTCCATATACATACTCTCCATCATCTTTAGCATGTAATGATTCCTATGAACAGAAAACATTTTGTTCTTATTTTGTTTAATTAAAATACTCTTACTACTTTACAATTAGAAAATTAATTAAATAATTAGAAAATATGAATGTGAATTTTTTTTTCAATTCTTCAAAAGATCCATGATTTGACCAGTGTGGATGCTTTCTCCATTAATCCAGAGGACAACTCCTCTATGCCTTAGTAGTTATATGAATTCCTGTGGCCAAAAAGCCCCACAAAAAACCAAAAACCATGTCATCTCTTAGATGTCAAGTATCTAGAATTTAGCGTCTCTGAAATTAATAGGCTAATCCTTATGAAAGAATCTATATGAGACAAAGTTCAAATTGGGAGCCTTTCTCAGCACCAGCTGAATTGTATGTTCTCCTGGCATATCCTTCAAGAATCCAAGGTTTCTTTTACCCACTAGATGAGACAATTCAGTAGGCTTCAATGGAGGAAATGGGAAGGATCTAGGAAAAATAAGTAAGAAAGATAACTTGGATTTTCCATTGATGTTCAAAGAGACAATATGGTATAATGAAAAGAATGTTGGACCAGGAATTAGGAGAGCCCTGAATTAGAATCTCCCCTCTAACACAAGTTATAAAATCTTAGGGAAGTAATTTAACCTCCCTGAGGTCTCAGTTTCTTTACCTCTAAAATGGAGGTAAACTGCGGTGAGGATGAGACATGGTTTGGAAAGTGTTTTGTGAACCATAAAATATTATGGAAATGCCAGCAATTATTATGAAAGCTTTAAGAAATTTTAAATGATCTGACATAAATCATGTGTGGGCTGGTAAAATGCTTATAAAGAAAAATACAAGTACTTTGAATTTATATGACTGTCTAAATGTCTTCGAAATTCTCTTTCTGTAATACGGGCAATATTGCCAGGAAATTTTTATACTGACACTAGATTTCTGTTTAACTCAGAATGTTATTACTGAAAACCCAATTCATTTAAATACTAATTACAATAGTGATTCAAGGACAAATTCATTAACATCCTTTCCAGCTCTACACCTATTACCCTCAACATTTGATACAGATTTCAATACCACTTCTGCTAGCGAATAAGTAGATCTAGACCTGCTTGACAGCTGAAAAGGTCTTCGTCACAATGTTATTTATTATAAAAATGACTATCCCTTTTCAGATCTGATGCCCTTTGCTGATGGTCAAAGGGAATGAGAAAAGTAAAATGTACCGTGTAAATGGCATATGTTTTATTGACATTATTATCGTGGTTGTAGTTATTTTTCCTCCACTAAAGTCTCTCCATGGTCTGAAAGCTAAGCCCAAACTCTTGAAGGCTATGCCAAGTACAATTTAAGCTCTAATAGCTTCCACCAAACTGCAAAGGTGGAGAATAGAGGCATAGAAATTGTGTATTAACTGCCTAAGAACCAATCAAGCTTAAGTTTGAAGGCAAATTGGCAAACTAATGATGCTTTTTTTTTTTACAACCACAATGTACAAACACTATACACCAAGAAGGAGAGGATTTACGATATACATTGACTTGGAGAATCAAATCCACATCTTCTGATTTCAAGTTTAATGTTCTATCCATGATGCCCATGCCTCATTGGATCATAGGGTCGTAGATTTAGAGCAACTCCAACCTGTTCATTTACAGATGAAGAAACGGAGGTCCCAAAAGGATAAGGGATTTCCCAAGGTAGTAAACGGCAGACTGGTGTTACAATTCAGGCCCTCTTACTCCAAATCTACTGTTCTTTTTACTTTGCTGCCAGCAATATTAGTCTACATGTATTATACACATATACCTATAATTGTTTCTTTGGAAGATTCAACTGTAGCGATCAGGCTTTACCTTAGTATCACTTCCAAGATGAAGTTAAGTGATGACAAAAGAGGTAAAAAGTAATAAAAGAAACCATTCTACAAGGAGGGATACCAGTAATTAGTTCTAAGAAAAAAATGTCTTGGTGGCGTGAGTTTCAAGACCCTCTTCCAGGCTAAGAGCACAGAATTCATAGTAAAAAGAAAGTAGGGACAGTCTCTAGGAAAGTCTTGGAGGGCACAGAATGTGAAAGTTGAAAGGTCCTCTAGTCCAGTTCATATCTTAGTATCAATGCGCTCAGCAACAAACAAGACAAGGAAGGATTCAAGCTTAGTTTGTAGACACTAGTGACGGGAAATCCCCTAACTCCAAAGGAAGCTCATTTCTCTTTTGGATGGCACCAATTGGTAGGAAGGTTTTACTTGCATTAAAACCTAAATCTGCTTTTCTGCAATTTCTACCGCTTCTTCAGGATCTGCCCTTTAGAGACAAGCAGTACAACGGCAGATATATTATGTCCCTTCTAAGGCTAAATATAAGCAGTTCCTTCAATTGATCCTCCTATGGCAAGAACTCAAGGCACTTCACCAAAGTTGTCTTCTTCCTACAGATCCTCTTCAGCTTATTAATTTCCTTCCTAAATTGTGACATTTGATTTCTAGGTGTAGATTGGCCAGGGAAGAGTATAACAGAATGACATAAGGACCTTCCTTGTGCTTCCTTTCACGACTACAGCTAATGGAATTGAGCATCTAGGTCAAGATACCCAGAAGAAACATATTGAATTTGTTTGTGATTAAAACCTCTGGACCTTTTTCAGATGTACCATACAGCTTTTATTTTCAAAGTTCCTTTTTTCAATGCAAATGTACAAAGCTACATTTATCCCTATCATTTTTTTTCATTTTGTTAGCTTCAACCCAGCATTTTAGCCCTGGACGACTTCAGATCCTGACTCTGTCTTACCTGTCAGGTATCTGTCTAAACTTTGTGTTATCTGAAAATTGTGTACGTTGCTACCTATCTACCACCAGTTACTGGTGCTTTCCTCACCCATCCTCAGGTTGATTTATATTGACTTATTCATGAGCATTGTATTTTCCCCCTTAAAGAATGTAAGCTCCTTGAGGTCTGGCTCTATTTCATTTTTCCTATCTCCGTAGCATATTGATTACTTTTTCTTATTTTATTTCTACAACTAGCATTTCTAAAATTATATCAAATGGCAGTGATTAAAAGGGAGATCCTTACTTTACTCCTATTCATTGGGAAAGTTTCTGGGAATTTTCCACTGTAAATTATTCTCACTTTTGGTTTTAGGTACATACTTTTTATCTTATAAAAAATTATCTTTCTATGACTGTGCTTTAAAAGTTTATTTATCATAAGTACTGTACTTTGTCAAAGACAATTTCTGCACATATCTTATCAAGTTAGTTGTTTTCCTCATGTACCATCTTTAAATTACTGATGTAAATCCAACTTGTTTACATGGAGTAATTGTTTGGATATATTTCTATAGTCTTTTTGCTAGAATTTTTTTTAAAATTTTAAAATGATATTTATTAGTGATACTGGTCTATAATTTTCTTTCTTTCCTTTGTCATTTCCTGTTTGAAGTATGAGAAGTATATGTTAGTCATAAAATGAAGATAGTATGTTTTCTTTCTAAATTTTTATAACTATTTGTGCAATTTTGTTTTAACAAAATAAAATGCATCTTTAAATTCACCTAGACCAAAGGTTCTTTCTTGGTGCTTCACTATAGGTACTTCAATTTCTTTTTTTTTCTTTTTTTTGGTTTTTTGTTTTTGTTTTTTGAGGGCAATTGGGGTTAAGCAACTTGCCCAAGGTCACACAGCTATTTTTGTGTTAAGTGTCTGAGACGGGATTTGAACTCAGTTCCTCCTGACACCAGGGCCAGTGCTCTACTCACTGTGCCACCTAGCCTCCCCTATATCAATTTCTTTTTCTGATATTGGGTACAGATCTCTATTTCAGGTTAATATTAAATGTTGTTATTTTAAATATTGGTAGATAATACAATAAAAGATTTGCAGACGTGGATATGGATATGGATAATATGTTTGGATAATTATTTTTTGGATAATATATTTTGGATAATTATTTGGAAAATTATTTTTATTTCTTCTTAGTGTTATGACTTTTCCTTGTTTAATTTTTTATGTGGTAATTAGATTCTCTTCCCTTTCCTTATGATTGATTAGATTAGCATATGATTTATCAATGTTCTTTGGTTTTAATCTATCAATTATACAGAGCTTTTGTTCTCCCATTAAGCTATTTCTCCTCTAATTTTAAAAATGTCTTTTATGAGGGGCAGAGTCAAGATGGCGGCGTAGAAATAGGAGAACTCCACAAGCTCCCCCCAATACCACCTCAAATACCTATAAAATATGACCCTAAACAAATTTTAGAGCTCCAGACTCCACAAAAATGATGGAATAACAAAGTTCTTGCTGAAGGCAGCCTGGTAGGTGGTCATCACAGTGCACTGGAAGCAGAGCTCAGCCCCATGTTGTTTCAGCCCCAGGGCATCCAGGAGAAGCCTTGGCTATAGTGTTCAGGAGAGCAGATCATCAGCAGCTGTGGCTATTTCCAGAATCACCAACCCACAAGAGCCAAGGACAAAGGGAATAGGTCAGTGGAACTAGGCTGCATTTGGGGGACGTGGTCCAGCCTAACTGCCTGCAGAGCTAGAAGCAGTCTGAAGCCGCGGCCCTGAAGCTGCCTCCACCTGCCTACTTCAGAAGCTCCCGGCCTGCAGATTGCAGGGGGCCCAAGTGATCATTCAGAGGCTAAGGGATCTTTCCTTGAGCTGCCTGGATCGGACTGCGGTCTTGGGTGGTGGTCCTGAGGTGTGTTTTCAGTGAGCCAAAGCTGGTGGGAGCTGCAAAAAAATGGCAGCCTCCTAATATCTCTGGCAGCTGCAAAAACCCCAGCAATTTAGAACAGAGCTCTCTCCCCTCTGAAAGCAGAGTTTTACTACTGAGGACAAAAGCCAAGTAACTGACTGGCAACATGAGCAGGAAAAGAAAGCAAAACAAGCCCAGCAATCAAACCTTAGATTCCTTTTTTGGGGACAAAAAGGACCAAAGCATGGAATGGGAGGAAGACAACACAGTCAGAACTCCCGCACCAAAAGCTTCCAAGAAAAAGAAGAAGTGGATAGAAGCCATAGGAGCTTAAAAAGGATTTTAAAACCAAATAAGAGAAATGGAGGAAAAATTGGGGAGAGCAATGAGAATGATGCAAGAAAATCATGAAAAGAAAGTCAACAACCTGACTGAAGAAAATAACACCTTAAAAAATAGATTAACTCAAATGGCAAAGGTGGCCCAAAAAGCCAATGAGGAGAAGAATGCCTTAAAAAGTCAAATTTACCAGATTGAAAAAGAATCTCAAAAGCATTCTGAAGAGAATAATTCCTTCAGAATTAGAGTGGAGCAAATGGAAGCAAATCACTTCATGAAAAATCAAGATACTATTAAGCAGATCCAAATGAATAAAAAAATAGAAGGCAATGTTATATATCTCCTTGAAAAAAACCAAGCTGGAAAATAGGTCCAGGAGAGACAATTTAAAAATTATTGGACTACCTGAAAGCCAGGACCAAAAAAAGACCCTAGAAATCACCCTTCAAGAAATTCTCAAGGAAAATTGCCCTGATATTTTAGAACCTGAGGGCAAAATAGAACTTGAAAGAATTCACCAATCACCTCTTGAAAAAGATCCCAAAAAGAAAACTCCTAGGAATGTTATAGCCAGGTTCCAGAGTTCCCAGATCAAGGAGAAAATATTACAAGCTGCCAAGAAGAAACAATTTGAATACTGTGGAAACATAATCAGGATAACTCAGGATCTAGCAGCTTCTACATTAAGGGATCGAAGGGCCTGGAATATGATATTCTGGAGATCAAGGGAGCTGGGATTAAAACCAAGAATCACCTATGCAGCAAAACTGCGTATAATGTTTCAAGGTCATTCAATGAAGTGGAGGACTTCCAAGCATTCTTGCGGAAAAAAACAG
>CM053584.1:103503922-103524177 GCA_028627135.1 Pseudochirops cupreus
GTATATGTATATATGTGTATGTATATATATACATACATATGCATATATATACATATATATGTGTATATATATATATATATATATGTATATATGACAATACTTGATAAACTACTACATAACTGTGAATTACTATAGCCGGTAAGATGTGACCATTATTTATAACATTATTTCAGTGAGAAAATGCATTCTAAGTTCCAAATGAACTTTTAGAAAATAATCTGTTCCCAAATCAAGGACTGCTTCTATTGAAGTGTGAAGAAACCGCAGAATCAAACCCTAACAATAAAACAATGTAAGCATAATGCCACAAGGCATGTCCCCTAAAACTTGTGAGGATCAGAGATTTTAATAAGGTAGGTCCTTGTAGGGTTAATGGAATGTAAGATCTTCCCCATCCTTTAATAGGCCTATGTGACCACATATATCCCCTTTTCCCTTGGAACAGGAGCTGTGTTCCCAGGTCTAAAGGACACAGGTATTTCAATCATGGATGTCTTGCTGTTTTGAACTTCAGCTCAATTCACAGCTGTGGCACATCATGAGTCACATAGAGCCCATATTTTTATATTGCTTTGAGAGAGAAGTTTGCTTAGGGTGTGAGGAAGGTTTTTATACCATTAAGCATTGAGCCACGGGGGAAGGAAGGAGGGAGGTAGTTGTGATGCCTTCTGGCTCTGAGCCTATTAGTTGAAAACTATATATACTGGGAGGCTGATATTTTATTTGGGGGTTCATTCATGAGAAGAATGTCTCTTTGTGATTTGGCCAGACAAGACTCTGGGTAGCCACTGTTAAGGCTGCTTTGAGAACTCGGATATTGGCGCTCCTTGGTCTGGTGATTATGTATCTATTACTTTGTTTAGACAGTTAGAACCCTGTCTGTTGTATCTCTTCGCTGTGTTTCACTGCTTGTATTTTCTCCATGTTCAGGCTGCTGACCCTTCCCTTGAAGCAGTGAATGCCCTTTACCTTTTTGCTTTTCTGCTTGTATTTTCTCCATGTTCAGGGTGCTGACCATTTCCCTGAACTAGTGAATGACTTAGATATGTTTAAAGTAAAATTGTTGACCCCTTTGAAGCTGTCTTTTCTTTAGAAAAGCAGATCAAAGAACCTGTGCTGGGGTGTTCTAGGGTGCTCCCTCCATTGAGATCAATTAGAACTCTTTCCATGGCTTAGAGATTGTTTCATGGCTTTCTATGACCCAAACATTCATTATAGGGTGATCAGTATTTCACTGATGAGTCTCTCACATGTAGCAAAGTTGGTTTTGAATATTACTCCATCACTACTGGGTCTATGCTTGAAGGTTTTCCAGTCTGGTAGGATCTGCCAGCTTGTGTTCTGCCAGCATAGCCTCTGAAAATGCAGAGTCACCTCTGTGCCTCAGTGAGGCATCAGTAGAAGCACTGTACTGCTTTTTCACGAGGCAACATGATGTCAGTCTTTTAATGTTACAAGAGAGCCCGGGGAGAGCACCAAAGCTGTCTTCTAAGTGAGGTGCTTGTGGCTTGGAAGGCATTTTCCCCATGAATCAACGTATTAAGTGCTATTGAGTTCCTGGAGATCACAAAAGCCTACTGAACACACTACAACTACAGGACAAATGGTTTTCTTTCGGCTTTTATAAATTGAGTTCATTTTAATCCAGATAACAATTTATTAAATATTTATTTGCTGTTGTTGGCAGAGCACCAGGCCAGGTGATGGGAGAGATACAAAATGTAGATGTGACATGATCTCTGCTCTCATGTAACTGATATTCAAATAAAGAATTATAATAATATACATATAAGCAACAATAATATAAAATAAGAATTTTAAGAATACTTGAGATGGGTAAGCTACCCATGGAGAGTGGAGGAGGCATTCCTAGAGGAAAACCGGAAAGTCTTCATGGAAGAAGTGTCACTTAAGTTGAATTTTTAAAAAAATTATAATATTGAATTATATAGCACTAATAGTACTTTTTCATCTCAGAGGTCAGGATGCCAAGAACATAACTTTGTCTGCTGTCACCCTGGTGACAAGAAAGGATTCCCCTGTTATAATAGTGGTGCTAGCTGCAGCATCAGCAGTGAAAGTAGGAATGCGTGGAGACCCTAGTATTAAGAGGAATAGGGCTGTAATAATAGTGGCAGCAAAGGAAAAAAGATTGTTATTATTATTATTATTATATAGTTGTCCTATACCTAATTTTCATTGTACATTGAGTACCTTTCTAGTCTCCTACTGAGGAAATCATAGATGTGAGCCAACTCTAAGCTTTAAGTAATTTTCTCTAGAGTTCTGAGGTAGGACTTTAATAAAACAAAAAATTTGAGAAAGATTCTCAATGTTCCCTCTAGAAGACTCTGCTCCCCCAGGATTAAACTCTACATATATGGGTCAAGAATTGAGAGGGGCCCTTTAGGAGAGAGAGGGAGGGAGAGAGACAGACAGACAGACAGAGACAGAGACAGAGACAAAGACAGAGAGAGACAGAGAGAGCGTGCGAGTCCTAGCTCTCCTGGGCCCAACAATGGATCTTACAGTTATATATAGAGAAGTTTAAGATCAAGAAGAGTGAGAGCTCACTAAAAGCTGGAGGAACCAGCAAAGACTTCAGTAGGGCACCCAAGCTCAACCAGAAAGGAGGCAAGGGACCCAGAATGTAGAGATCCTTAAATGCCAAATGGAAGGGTTTGCATTCTCTCCTAGAGGAAATAGTGAACCACTGGAGGCTTTTGATTGGTGGAATGACATGGTTAGATGTGTGTGTGTAAAAGAAATATATATACCCAGGGTAGCAGCTATATGAATAGAGATGGAGGTGGAAATGAAAGAGGCTTTGGAGGTAGAATCAATAAGTTTTGGTATTTGATAAAATACACGGGCTACAAAGGACTATAAAACTGTGCATGCTCTTTTGACCTGGCAATGCCACTACTAGGTCTGCATTCCAAGAGATGAGAGAAAAAGGAAAAGGTCCCATATGTACAAAAATATTTATAACATATCTTTTTTTTGTGGTGGCAAAGAATTGTAAATTAAAGGTATGCCCATCAATTGAGGAATGGCTGAACAAGTTGTGGTATATAATTATGATGGAATACTATTGGGGTATAAAAAATAAAGAGCAGAATGATTCAGAATAACCTGGAAAGACTTGTAAGAACTGAATCAAAGTAAATTGAGCAAAATCAGAACATTGCATGCAATAACAGTAATATCATATGATGATCAACTGTGATGATCTTTCACTTAGCTATTCTTAACAATACAATGATACAAGACAATTCTGAAGGACTTATGATGAAAAATGCTCTCTACCTCCAGATAAAGAACTGATGGAGTCTGAATGCATATCAACATTTACTTTTTTGCTTTCTTATTTTTATTTTCTTTTTTAGTCTGTGTTCTCTTTTGCAACTTGGCTAATATAGAAATATATTTTGCATGACTACATGTGTATAATCTATGGGAGGAGAGGGAGAGAATTTAAAACTCAAAAATTATAAAAAAAAAACAAATGTCAAAAATTATTTTTACACGTCATTGAGAAAAAAATTTTAAAAACCATTCTTTAAAAAAAAGTTATCTAGGCTAAAGGAGAAGGAGGAGGTGGGATGATACCAAGGCTATGAATCTGAGTGATTAGAAATATGGTGGTTTCTTCAGTAGAAGTTAAGTTGGTGGTAGGGGTGAATTTAGGGAGTAACATGAGGTCTACTAGGGACATGTTGAGTTTGAAACTCTAATGGGTTATCTGTTTTTTAGCAGAAAATTGAAGCCTGGAATCTCTTAGGGATGGAATTCAGGAGAGAGAATTGGGCTGGATAGATAAATTTTGGAGGCATCTGTACAAGAATGATGATTGAACCTATAAAAGCAGATAAGATAACTGAGAATGTGGAGAAGGAAGAGAAAAGGACCCAGAACAGGGCCTCCAAAGACACCTCTGCTTAGTGGTTGTGAGGTCAGTGATATTCCACCCAACAAAACTGAGAAGGAATAGTCATACGGGCAGCAAGGGAACCAAAAGATAACAGTATATTGGAAGCCAAGGGAAGATCAGATCCTGGAGGATGAGACAATTAACAGTGTCTTTAGTCTAAGGAAAGGATAATCAGGTATTTTAGCACTAGAGAGCATCTTTATCTCCAGAGAGGATTGGAGGCTTATTGTTGCTGTTATGGAGTCATTTTAGCTGTGTCTGACTCTTCATGACCCTGTTTGGAATTTTCTTGGCAAAGATACTGGAGTGATTTGCCATTTCCTTCTCCAGCTCATTTTTCAGAGGAGGAAACTGAGATTTCAGGTTTAAGTGACTTGCCCAGGGTCAAACAACCAGCAAATGTCTGAGGCCAGATTTGAGCTCAGGAAGACTCATCTTCCTGACTCCAGGCCTGGTACTGTCACATGCGAAATTTAACAAAAAGGTCAACTGAGTCAATTTTCCAAGTATGATAATAGCTTATTAATAGGGCAGTGAACCTATTAATAAAGGATAGGTCAATAGCACTGCCTCTGGCTGAAGACACAGAATTGAAGGCTCAACTCATTTTTATAAGCATAAAACAAAGAACAGAATAAATAATCACATAATCGATCAGCATCACAGAGGTGAGGGATCATGGCTGGTTACATTAAAGAAAGTGGCTGTAGCACATGCATGACTTGAAGACCACTTCTATCTCTACAGAATGCTTTTTAAATTTATATGAATCCCAGCTGCATCCTGAGGTCACTGATATGGACCCAGGTATGTAGACACATTGGCTCTTGTGGGAGCTAAAAACGCTGTCATTGCTAAAGATGGGACAAGGTCAGTTACTCCAGCTTCTCAAGGATAGCACACGAACCTTGTTGGAAATGCTAAGATGATGTTTTATGGGAGTATTGAGAACAGTGGTTTTCTTTAACTCACAGTGATTGTGGGAAAGCTTAAATGTTTGGCATCTAACTTCAGAGAAAGGGAGACTGAACTTCTGAATTCATGAGCTTCTTCAGACAGAGAAGAGGCTTAGGTTTGTTACATAAAATACTCTTATAGAACAAATTCACTTACAGAGTAAAATCCAATACAAAATCAATATTAATTTTCACAATTCTCTATTCACTGTGTCCCTTAGAAGTTTACTATTTGAAACAAATGCACTTATTACTTGGCTAAGAAGTTATCCATTTTCTAATGACTATCTCATGAATCTCGGTGTCAAAAGATTTATAATCCTAGACATAGAGAAAAGAAGGGAATAAGAGTCATCTGGGAAGAAAGAGAAATAAGTGTAGGCCTCTTCTTCCTTCCCCTCTTGTAAGCCGGCTTATCACCAGCTAGGCTGGTTTTCACTTTATTCTTTGTCTGCCTGTCAGGGTCAGTCTGCTAGGAGTTACTTAGCAGCCATCCAAGAGATTCAACTAGCTGTCCTTGTTATTCTCCTAAGAGAAAAAATTGATAATGGTCTGTATAGAAATTATCTAGGGAGAATGTTTTCTTAACTTTTCTCCAGAAAATGGTGGGACAAAGAAGGAATAAAATAATTCTGTGAACATTGACTGTTAAGTTTTTTTAATGTTAAATAATGTTAAATTTTTAAAATAATAATAATTAGAAACCCATAGAGTCAACTGAAAGTAATTGAATAATAATAATGATATTAACTAACATTTCTAGAGTGCTAACTATACACCAGGCACTGTGCTAAGCTCTTTACATATATCACACGATAACCTGTTGATCTTCTCAACAACCGTGCTGACTAGATGCTACTATTTCCCCCATTTTATATTTGAGGAAACTGAGGCAGACAGAGGTTAAGTGATTTGCCTAGAATCACCCAGCTGTCCCCTATACCACAGAACTGAAACCAGGGACTCTGTTCTCCCGCAGGCAAGAGGGTCCCACAGCAGGCAGGGTCCCAGCCCCTTGCTACTTCACTCACCAGGTGTGTGTTAGTCCCTTCTCCCAGCAGCCTCAGTGGAGCAGGTCTGAATAGCACAGCTATGCTTGGGGTCACTCAGCAGCAGAAGGTCCTTCATTCTTCTCCTCCTCAGCCATGAGACCCCCACACAGTCCTGGGAGATGAAAGTCGCTAAGGCTGAGGCAGTCTCCCAACCAAAGCTACCCCCGGGGTTTGCTGTTTGTTGATTCCACAGAGTTGGTCTGGAGGTGTTTGTACTTCATTGAGGCTGAAACTCTGCCCCTGGAGGTCAGGTCTTTCCTGAGGTCTTCTTAGATTGTGTTGGGAGAAAAAAAACAAACCTGCTTTGCCCTGACTTTTGTTTATTTCCATATTCCCTCTGCTGTAATGTTTGGTCTTTTTCTGTGGAGAAAATTTGGAGAGTTGAAAGTTTTCTGACCTATTCCACCATCTTCCCAGAATCCTCTCTCTTCTCTTTTCCTTATATAAACCTATATTTTTAGCTATAAATTTGGTTTTTTTTTTTGAGAAGGATAAAATTTGAATATAAGAAATCTATGATTTACAGTGAACATGGAACATGACTTGTTTTTTACTCTTTATGCTCTGAAGTCATGCTTCCTTATGAGTACTGATCATCTAGGAACTCACATGGAACATACAGATGACTAATTTTATACTTAGTCATTTTTTGACATGTTATTATTATAGCTATTGTTTGATACTTCATTACTTGTTACTCTCCTGTGAGTTACTAAGCTTGGAGATAGAGCAACCTGGGGAAAATTTGGGGATTGGTATTATAGACCCCTCACCCAACCATTTCGAACCTCCAAGACCTGAGAAAGACCTAAAATTTGTATTGACCAATCAGGGGAGGCATTGTGGCCCACTCTGAGCTTAATAATGCTTTGCAATACTCGGGCATAATAGACCTGCCTTACTCTCTGAGTAAACTCAAAATACCCCTTCCCGTGTCAACACTATAAGGCTGGATGAAGCTTACCAGAGCATTCTTTTGTTAATGACTACTGAGGACAAAGGCACCTTGACCAGACTACCTTGAAAAATGGGACTTTTCTTATCTTAATATTTTATGGACATATACTATGTTATGTCATGTTAATGGTGAAAGAAACACAGATATCCTGGGTGGTAATTTCAGTCTACACTTTGTCAACTCTCTTATCCTATTATATTTACAACCTATTCAATTAAGAAAATTCCTCTCTCTTACTATGGTTAAACATATATGACGATCGTAAATTTGAGTGACACAGACATCCTGAATTGGGATTGTTCTAAAACATATTTAAGGTTTCTCATTCTTTTATCAGAGTCAGAATTTAAGTTCTGGCTCCATGCATGTATTGCTCTAGCTTTAAGGGAATAAATAATATGAATTTGTATGTCACTTAGCTTGTATGCCTCTTTTAACCAAACTTTCAGGTTGACAGTACTAATTTTTTTCAATGCCCACCTGCATGTGGTATCATGCTAGGGACTTTGCTTATTGTTGTTCATTTGTTCCACTTGTGTGTGACTCTTCATGACCCCATTTGAGGTTTGGATTGTCACTTCCTTCTCCAAATCATTTTACAGATGAGGAAACTGAGGCAAACAGGGTTAAGTGGTTTGTGCATGGTCGCACAGCTAGTAAATGTATGAGGATGAATTTGAACTCAGGTCTTCCTCACTCCAGGGCCTACTCTCTATTCACTGTGCCATATAGCTGCCCATCTGCTAGGGACTACACAAATTAAATTGAATTAACGTATTGCTTGACCTTCAGGTGCTCTTAACAGCTTGATTATAATCACCTTATTATTTATAGATTATTTTCCTTAAAAAAAAAAAGGTAGCTGTGATTTAGGATCTTAGAGATGGAGCTGGAAGAAACTTAGAGGCTATTGACTCCGACACCTTCATTTTGCAGGTGAAGAAACTGAGAGCCATAGAAGTTAAGTGACTTGCCAAGGGTCAAACAGCTAGTACAAGTCTAGGACAGAATTCTAAGCCGACTCCAAGTCCAGTGCTCTGTCCACTGTATTATGTTGCTTATCAAAGACATCAGATTCAGACAAGCTATTATTATAGTAATAACAATGGATACTCTAGAGACCTTTATCTGGGATAAACAGGTAGACAATGACCTAGAGGGGAAAAGGAGAAGAGCAGGTCGGATTATTTTGAGGGAATTGCAATGCTGTTTTAGTGATTCCAAATTTCCCTGAAAGCAAAGATTGATCTTTTCAAAGCTAGCAATTCAGTAGTGTTGCTATTTGTTAGCAAAGCACGGAACACCATTGCATCTGATAGAAAGGCATGTGGAGGGTGAGAGCTGGATGCAGCATGTAACTAATGAGGGCCTCCAAAGAAGAACAGGTACAAAGAATGTCGTCAAGGAATTCTATGACTCTCTCTTCTTCCTTTGAGTCCCATGTCCCCCTTATTCTACTGCCAATCACATCTTGTCAAACTTTAGGATTACTCTCAACATCTGCCTCCTTTGCTCCCATTCCTACCAGGGAATGGAGTTGGAGGAGATCATGAAGCCCTGCTTGCTAGATCATATTTATGTTATCTGATCTCCACATGGCCCTCTCTATATCAAGCAGTTTCTCTAGTCCTCCTTAATTGATTTGATTCTCCATCCCATTCTCCTTATTGGCTGTTCCAGACCCATCTCTCCTTAAGCCCCTCATGGGATCTCTTCCCACCACCTCCTTAACTGAGGACGTTGCCTCGTACTTTGCAAAAAGTAATGAGGCCATTTATCAAAAGCTCCCCTTTTCTCTCTCCTCCTCACTTTATATCTTTTAGTTACCTTCCCTCATTATCTCTTCCTTCACTCTGCTCCTTCACTCTCTCTTGGTTAAATAGCCTTTTTGCCAAAGCAAACCTTTTTTGATCTAATCTTTCAGCTAAAACTTCCTGCTACAAAGTTATTAATGATCTCATAAATGCTAAATCTAATGATTTTTCTCTTACAAATAAGACAGAATCCCTTGATTCACAACTAACACTTTTGTAGAAAAGCAGGCAGGATGCCTCCATATCTGGCAGAAGGTAGAATGCAAAAGGTAAGTTACTTTCTGATTTTCAGGGGAGCAGCTGAGGAACAGGTCTACATCCTAGCAAAAAGGGGCATGACATGGGGCACTTCACTTGATTTGACCAGAGACATAGCTATGGCTGCAAAGCACAGATTCTCTTCAGTCGTTCCCTTGTTTTTGCTCTCTTCTAGTTGAATAGGAGATCAAATGCTCTCCACTGCTCTTGGGCTTCCCTCCTCTCCTCTATGTGTATTCTAGGGCAATAATCACTATCACCACCACCACCACCATCATCATTATAGCTAATAATAATTATACAATAATGTTTAATATAGAAAAATATTTAGATATTAAATGTAAGTAATAATAATTATAGCTAGCATTTATATAGTGCTTACTACATATGTGGTAGGCACTCTGCTAAGCATTTGACAGTTATTTAGTTTCACTTTATAGATGAGGAGACTGAGTTTAAAGTGACTTACCTAGAGTCACATAGCTAGCACATGTCTCAGGCTAGATTTGAACCTGGGTCTTCTTCAGACTGAGCTCATCACTCTCTCCACTATAGCCCCTAGATGGCTCAAGTACTCTCTTCTCTTCTCTCTCTTTCTCTCTCTCTCTCTCTCTCTCTCTCTCTCTCTCTCTCTCTCTCTCTCTCTCTTCACTTCCCCCTCCCCATCCTTCCCTCTCTCCCTCGCTCCCCCTATATTTCTTTCTGGTTGAGGAAGGCAGACTTGACTCTGTTCTCCTTCCCTGCCCCCACTTCCTTATTGTTGTTGTTTGTCTTTGTTTTTGAAGAGGACCAATACTTATTGGCAAAAGAATACTCCTGGGATTTTCTATGCTTCTGAGGAGACCACATGGTCCTTACTGGACCTAGGAACAGTATCATCTGGTAATTCTTCAGTATCTTCTCTTCAAGAGCAGCTGTATGATTAAAACGGTCTGCTAGAACTGGAGGAGGAACAGCTAATAGTCTACTATTATCAGAGCCTAATTGAGAAATATACTAAACCAGTAGTGGTAGTAAGAGTAGAAAGGACAGTATAGATTAAAGATATCACAGGAGTAGACTTCTCGGGACTTAGCAAGTAACTATATGTAGGCAGAGAGAAAGAGAAGGAAATGCCAAAGATCAATCTCAGGTTTAGATCCGGAGTGACTTGGGGGAATTGTTGTTCCTTCAAAAGAAATAGAGAAGGCTAAGTCTAAGAGGTAAGGGCAAGTCTGAGATTAGCATGATCATGGATAAACTAAGTGTGACCATTAAAAATGGAAGATTTCAGTAGAGGAAGTTGAAAAAGAAAATGAAAAGTTGAAAAATAAAATAAAAAAATAAATGATTCTATCATTTTTATTGTTTTCATATGTATTATACATACATACATATATACACGTGTGTGTGTAAAGAGGAGGCAGCCAGGCACAGTGGTTTCTATAAACCTAGAATTCCCTGCTACTGACAAGGTTGAGGCTGCTAGATCTCTTGACCTCAGGTATACTGAGCTGCAATAGGACTAAAGCCAAGAGGGTGTCCTCACCTCCCAAGGAGTAGGGGGCTACCATGCAGCCTAAGGGGCATTTTCTGCCCAGGTCAGAAATAGAGCATGTCAAAGCTTCTGAGGCAGTCAACAGTGGTATTGAGCCTGTGAATGAATGACAGCTTCACTTCTATCCTCAACAAGATAGGGAGAGCCGGTATCAAAACAAACAAACAAACAAAGTAACCCCAAAATGAAGAGGAGGCAAACTGCCAGAAGTTGCTTATTCATACCAATTTAAATAAATATCAGTTACTTGAAATGAAAAGCAGCAACAACAATAGGGCTAGATCTAACAGGGTTCTTTAAGGTTGATAAGAATTCGTTTTCCTTTAGCAAGAGATTTTTTTTTTTAATAAATCCTTGAGGCTTTAATTGAAAAACAGACTAATCTCTAACAGTTGACACTGGTATTTGATAACTCATCCAATGTAAGATTCCATTCCTTCCTGCAACATGTTTTCAGATCAGTCAGTCATCCCTGATTAATATAAACCTGTCAGCCGACTTCATTTTTATCAGGATTTATGCATTTCAGATGAACAAATTGAAGATTAGTCACCAATTAAATCTTTGGGGACTCCAAATGAGGATAAATCAAGCTTGGATGAACATGTCTGAGCAGACTTCATCCGCCTTTAAAGTTTTTAGCAATCTGGGTGTTTAGATAAAATAACTTCAAACACTGAGTTTTAAGTTTACTTTTTATTATTACGTAACACTGAAAAATACATGACAAATAATCCAGCACAAGGTATATATAGGGGCAGAGAAAATCTTTTTAAAGGTTCATAATAGAGATATTGGATAGTTTTTTTTATTTTAATATTAAAGTATCTGACATTTATAAAATTTAAATTAAAAAATCCCTTTGAAATATAATAAAATGTACCAATATATTTTAACCTGGGAATTGAGTGGATTTTGAAAAAAAAAAAGCTAAAATTAATTTTGGGCAAGTGAGTTTTAAAAGCCATTTCTTTCCTCTTCCCCTTTCTTTTCTTTCTGCCATTCTTTTCTACCTTTTTTCTTTCCTGTCTACCCTGAAGCAACTTTCCCTTAATGACTAAGGGAACTGGAATTTCCCTTTCTTTAGGAGATAATTGAAAGATGGCAGATATAAACAAGACCACTAATATTCTTCAATAATTTATTATTGCTCAATTTTCCATTACTTTGAGAATCAAATAAATCAGCAGACACTGCTCCAGATTCCAGAAATTTTTGTCAAATAGTGAGTCCTTATCTCAATGTGTGAGACGAAAGAGTTCGGAGTCTAAATCTGAGGTCAGAAAAGGTCTTTATTCTTTCTCATGAGAAAGGACTCTGCCCCTGATGCCCACATGGCATCTGCAGGGAGAGAGCAACAGGTAGAAGCCAACCTATGGTTATATAATCTTCTAATGCAGAAACCCAACCACCCCAACTGGCCTTCACTGTCATTGCTAGGGAGGCTGGCCCACAACCTAAGCGCAGGAATCTGTCTCTGAGACAAAGGACCTGAAAACATGTGGGTGCCCAATCAAAGGTCAGGGTTCCTTATTTTGCATATCTTGTGCTGAGGTGGCACTGGGGAGGGTCTCCATTGCTCTAAGTCCCAGATTCCTGGAAGGTCAGGTGACCTCTAAACATAGGCCTAGTGAATACTGAAGCCATTCTAGATTTGATTTTTCAGAATGGGGAAACTTCACTATAAATTATCCCTCATATCAATAACTGGGGATTTGGTGTTTATCAAACACTGTATTACTGTGCTTATTTGCTTTGGTTGGTTTTGTATCTGTTCCACTGATTGACCTTTCTATTTCTTTGCCAGTATAAAACTTTAACGATTACTGTTTTGTAGTGAGGTTTGAGATCTGGTAATCCTGGATCCCTTTCTTTCTTACTTAAAATAGTTTTGTTCAAGTATGTTGTAATGCCAAGCAAAGGCAACTTCCAAGGTTCCTATTACCAGCATAGCAAACCCCATTTATTCAGTGACAGATGAAGGCAAAACATTCACAGAACAGAGAAAGTCAAAATACAGTGTAACTCATTCATTTAGCAAGTAAGTTCTCAATTCAATTGCAAAGTACCAAGGTCCAAGTATCCCACCCCTGGATCAGTAGTCAAAGTAGCCCATTCCTGGGCAATACATTCATTTAGTGTCTTCTCAAATGGAGAATAGTTTCCAATCCTAAACAAAGTACATTCATTTAGTCAATCACAGAGCACAAAAAGGCCAAAGGTTTCCCACCCCTGGGCACCACTGAATTACAATACCATCCATTAATGCCAAGCACTTTCTCAAAAGGGGCAGGAGAGCACAAAGGCCATCCACCCTTAAGCTACAACAAGGTTAAGATGTCATTATAGTTCAATGCCCAAGGAGAGGTCCTGTCTTCATCTTGACCCGAGGCAAGTACCCGGTACAACAGCAGCACTGTCCTTCACCAACAGGTGAATCTGGAAAAACAACATCAAAACAGACAGACAAAATACCAGCATCACAGCCATCCCTCCTCAATTCTTGGCAACTCTGGGTGGCAGTTCTCAAAGGTCCTGGGCAGCTCCAACTGGCCCTCAGCAGTCCATGGCACTGCTCTCCAAAAGACCCTCTGGCCTCCTCTGCTCAGGCTTTTCTCTGCTTGGGCTTTTCTCTCTAAATCCACAGCTCCTCCCAGTTCAGCCTTCTCTCTTCATGTCAACAAGTCCATCCCACAAGTGGGATTCACAAGCTCTGGGTTTCAAGACCCAACCCAAAAACCAAGCAAACACAGGGGAATCCCCAAATTCCATTACCATTACATATGTAAATATCTGTCATGTTTAAAAGAGATTGAACTTGGGTTTTTTTGGCTCCAGAAGACATTCCAAAAGAATAACTAATGATAAATTTTTACTCGTTTAAAAGAATCAAATTTAGGGCTAGGATCAAAGCCTGGAAAGGGTTTTACCAGCTGTGTTCCTTTGTATGGGAGACAGAAGAATTTAGAGGCTGAGAAATACAGTGGGGGGGGGGGGCCCTTGGCAATTTGTTGTTGGGGCAATCTTTAAGCTTGTGCTGATTTAGAACAACTTGGCAAGTGGACAATATGCAGGGAACTAAAAGGAATGTCTAACCCTAAGTCAAATAGAGGCTTCTAACAGAGACCCTTTCCTTAATAAGGTAGAAGTGGAGGTTAAAAAATAACTTAAAATCCTGTGTACTGTTTAACTGTGGCTTGTTCTGTGTTCTAAAGAGTCTGATTCTTGTGGTGAGGAATCATTTTTTGAAAGGGAAATACATACTATGTGTAAAGGATGACTGAATTTATTTTCACAGAAATCATATGAAATATAATTTGTGAAACCTGAGGAGTCATACTATACTTATGGCTAATGTAAGAGATGAACTGATTGTAGTAGAACACAGTGGGGGATGCAGCCCAAAGGTTGAGAGCAGATACTCTCTTTTGTTCTCTGAGAATGCCTTTTTCTTATGTATCAAAAACTGCAAGGCCAGGTGTAGCTCACCAAGGATGGGGCCCATTAACCCAGATACTGTCTTAGATAATGGAACTTTTCTTATGGATATCCTGGATTGAATCTTCAACTATCTGATGCAGACATCTGGGGATAAGATTAAAAATATTTATGGCTTGTTATTCCTTTATTAAACAAAGCATAAAGAGAATGAGGATGAAAGGGGGGGGGGAATTGAAATGTGGAAATGAGCGATGTAGGCCAGGGTGTAAAATAGACAGTTTTGATTATATAAAATTAAAAAGTTTTTGCACAAAAAAACCTAATATAATTAAAATGAGAAGGGAAACAGGTAGCTGCAGGGAAATTTTTGCAGCATATTTCTTTGATAAAAGTCATATCCAAGACTATATCTATCGAAGATAGATAGATATAGATAGATAGCTCTCTCAAAATTTATAAGAATAAAAGCCATTCCCCAATAGATAAATGATCAAAGTATATGAACAGGAAATTTTCAAAGAAAGAAAAAGATTCCAAATAACCGATAATTAAAAATACAAATTGAAGATCCTCTGAGGTTTCACTTCATAGTTATTAGATTTTCAAAAAAGACAAAGAAGCAAAATGGCAAATGTTAATAAGGCTTCAAGAAAATAGGCACAGTTGGTATGGCTATGAATTAACTGGTCTAGCCACACTGGCACACAATTTGGAATGATGCTCAAAAATTCATTATGTTATCCATATCTATTAACCATATACTCCTTGGCTTATACCTCAAAGGAAGAGGAAAAGGACCCACACATACACAATATTTATTGCAGAGTGTTTTATAACAGTCAAAAATCTAAAAACTAAGGGAGTGTCCATATATTAAAGAATGACTGAACCGATCATAGTATTTTGGAATAGAATGTTCTCACACCAATAAGAGATGACAAAATGGGTGGTTTTACAGAAAACTAGGAAGACCTCTACAAACTGATAGAGTGAAGTAAACAAAGCTAGAAGAACAATTTATACAATAACAACGATATAAAAAGGAAAAACAATTTTGAATTGATTTAGAACTCTGATCATTGCAGATAAACCACAATACCAGAGGACTAAAGATAAAGCATGCCCACTTCACCTCTTGCCAGAAAGATGATAGACTTAATATGCAGAATGATGCATATACTTTAGGACATGACCAATGTGGGCATTTGTTTTGCTGGATTATTGTGAATATATTTGTTATGAGTACTTTTTAATATTTTTTGTTGATCAATGGTGGGGTTAGAGAAGTGAGAGGGACAGATATAAGCATAAAAAAATAAATAAAATGCAAAAAAAAATTATAATAAAGTAATAATCTCCCTGGGTCTAATTTTCCCCATCTGCAAAATGAAGGGGTTGAATGAGATGGCCTCAGAGGTCCCTTCTTGTTCTAGATCTGTGATTGAATGATCTTGCAAATGTTTCACTATGATCTAGGTAAATTATATCTATGGCATTCTCTTGAGCTCCCCTAGCATAGTAACCCTTGTTGAAAATCAGACCTTCTCTGGTCTGGTGGTATACTTCCTATTTTTGACCTTTCAAATATTATCAACGGTGACCCAGTAATCACATCTGCCAATTCTTTCATACTTGAGCGGATGGAAGCCTACATACTATTTGCTCTCATTTTCTTTCAATGTTTTGTTTCCTCTTTCTTGTTCTTCCTCTCATTAGTTCTAAGTCTTCCTTACATCATGACTAATGTGCAAATATGTTTAATATGAATATATAAGTAGAGCCTATATTAGATTGTATGCTGTCTTGGGGAGGAGGGAGGAGAGAGGCGGGGGAGAAAATTTAAAACTCAAAATCTTATGGAAGTGAATGTTGAAAACTAAAAATAAATTATTTTTTAAAAACACACAAAAAAGAAATTTGTTTTTCCAAAATGTTGGGTGCATGTTAGACTATGGCAGGATTCATTCAACTCTATCATAAACTCTTAAGAGACAGTTTCCTTCATCTCCACAAGATTCCCCACAAGATTATAGTTTCTATCCCAATAATTAATTCCTCACTGTTGGTGAGATTGGAGCCAGAATAGAATGTCCTTTAGTTGGTTTCCCTAACTTGTAAAAAAATGAAGTGATTATAAAGGCCACTCATGAAGTTTAGCTGATCTGCTTTCAGCCAAGAGAAAGCTCTACTATATTTCTGGACAACTGAAGTTCCTATAGCAACTCTACCATTACCAACTGCCAGGCTTCTAGTTTCTTTCCTAAACTCCCTGGCTACTTCTTTCTGTCTAGGTCAGGGTTGGGGAACCTGTGGCCTCAAGGCCACACATGGCCTTTTAGATCTGTTGGTGTAGCCTTTTGACTGAGTCCAAATTTTACAGAACAAATCCTTTTATTTAGGGGATTTTTTCTGTAAAGTTTGGATTCAGTCAAAGGGTTGTACTTGAGAACCAAGAGGACCACGTGTGGCCTTGAGATCGAAGGTTCCCCATCTCTGGTTTAGGTTGTCTGCATTATATTCCAGTAACAAAAATCACTTTTGTTTCTATTTTCACTGATCTTTACCCAGATGTTCTCCCTTAGGTTTTTCCACTTTGGTTCCTGGACTTCCTTATAATGAGGAGTCTTAATATGTGATGCCATTTCACCAACCTTCCTTTAACTTTTTTTTTTTTTAACAAAACATAGCCATTCAGAACCATATTTTAGTTACAGGCTTTATCCTACCAAGTGTCTATAAGACCTATGAGAGCATATCTTCTCTTTGCTTTAGGAACCCTAGTTCACCTTGCTTGTTGCCTGAACTTTGGGGATTTGTATAGAGATATTTGAGGCCGTGAGTTTTATTACTAGCTCCTTTCTAGATGTTGTCTGTGAACTTCTAGGTGTCTCAACTACTATTCTTCTTTCTTCATTGTAACTGTTCACTATGTTGAATCTAGCTTTATGGATAGACAGAAGTAGTTTATTCCTATTATATGAATTATAGGTACACTCTATCCCTGGCCAAGGAAATGTCATTCCTATATTTTAAGTCATGATCCTGAAATCTAAATTCAATTCTTTGCGTCTACCTTCGGAAGAAATTGTTCATTTCATAAATTAAGTTTTCTCTTCTACATCATTTGCTTTCAATGGGCAATAATTATAATTATGATAATAGTTAGCCTTTGCATAATGGCTTAAGATTTTCAAAGCAAATTACAAGTATTATTGCATCCTGGAAGGCAGTTACTATTATTACCCATCCCCTCCCACCCCCACCTCCCATTTTACAAGTGAGGAAAATGAGGCAGTCAGAGATTAAGTGACTTGCCTAGGGTCACAGACTTACTAATTGACTAGGTTTGAACTCAGGTCCTCCTAATTCCAGGGCAGCTGGAGTCAGGGAGACTCATCTTCCTGAGTTCAGATTTGGCATCAGATACTTACTAGCTGTATGACCCTGTGCAAGTCACTTCACCCAGTTTGCCTCAGTTTCCTCTTTTGTACAAAGGAGCTGGAGGAGGAAATGGCAAACTACTTCAGTGTCTCTGCCAAGAAAACAACAAATGGAGTCACGAACAGTCAGACATGACTGAAAATGACTGAATAACAACAACTACCTCCTGATTCCATTTTCAGTGTTCTATCCATTGAGCCCTGTAACAACGAATAAAACTTGTGTCTCCTAGTGTTCCTAATCTTTGACATTACTCTCCAGGTTTTTTCTGGTAGTATTATTTATTACCATATGAATCATCAGAAGTTAGTGCTAATCATCCAAGTATGGAGAGGTTTCATTAAATGTTGGCCATGTGCCCAAGCAAGACAGTAGACCTCACTGTTGCTATTAGGTCAAGAAATTAGTACCTCTTAGTACCTTAGTAAAGGACCTTTGTACTCATGAGCCACCAGCCACTACTTCTCTTCTTCTTCTGACCCTTGTTGGACAATCTCTTACATGATAACTTTTGTTTCTACTTTATCATCCCTGGGTGACAGTAGAGCCCTGAGTTCTCTCCTCTGCAGCAAGTGTTGCAATCTTGAATTGTAGCTTCTAGTGTACAGATACTCTTTTCTTTTCCTTCCTTCTCTGTGTGATACTCTTCTACCTTCCAACCTTCTGACAAAAATCAAGTTTTCCCTCTTCTACTTCAGATCCTCCCCACCCCCAACACCCAAGAAAGCCCCATTTCCTTTTGGTGGAGGGAGAACACTTGAATACCCCAAATAACAGTGAAAATTAAGAGATATACAAGTTTTTTCACCTCCTCTTGGGGGCAACTTGAAGTAAGCACATAGAAAACAGTCACTTTGCTGCTGAGGAAGAACAAATATCACCTTCTCAATGCAGTCATTACAAAATTATCCATTTTTCCATAGTGTTTAAGATTCTTAACCTTGCTTTTTATTGACCTCTGAATGTTTACAGGTGGCCTTATAAAGACCTGTAAAGACTTTCAAAACCTTTTATTACTGTATCATCTTGACAGTGATAGCCATTTTTTCCTTTGATCTGTAACAACTTAATAACCGTACAATATTTCCTTACTTTCTCATTAAATTCTTGTTTTACCAACTTTTCCTTATCAATTTGTTTTATACCCTTCTTGTCAACTTCTTTCTCCTTTTCCTTCCTAAAGCCCTCTCTGTCTTTACTTCTCAATCCCTTTCTTCCTTCAGATTAAGACCTTCAGACTGTCTTCCTCCAGCTCAAATTGTTATCCATTAAATTCTCCCAAGTTCCTCCCTCAAATTTAATCTCAGGTCTCCTTCACAAGTCCAAACATCTCAAGATTATCTTGTCTTTTCTTTATAAAAATTCATTTTAAGTCCTTCTTTTCTGCCCCTCCTGCAAAATTCTATCAAGTCATTAAGTCAATAGGCATTTATTAAGTGCCTGTCTCATGCTAGGCACTATGCTAAGCACTGGCTATTCGAAGAATAGTGAAAACAATCTCCTCTCAAGGAGCTTGCCACCCAGTGGGAAAGACTACATGCAAACATCTTCATCCAAACAAAATATAAAAAAGTAAATTGCAGATAATCTCAGAGAGAAGGCATTAACATTAAGGGGGAGCTAGGGAAGACTTCTTGCAGCAGGTGAGATTTTGGCTAAAGACCTGAAGCAAACCAGGAAACCTAGGAGACAGAGATGAAGAAGGAAAGGATTCGAAGCTTCTAGGAGAGGCAGTGATAATGTTCAGTTAGGAGATCGAGCATCAGTGTATTGCAGAATATGTGTGGGAGGAGTAAGATGTAAGAAGACTGCAAAGGTAAGAAGGAAGCAGGTTATAAAGGGTTTTAAAAGTCAAGCAGAAGATTTTTATATTTGATCTTGGAATTAATAGGGAGCCACTGGAGTTTATTGAATAGGGGAGGAACATAGTCAGACCCATACTTGAGGAAAATCACTTAGATTGTTGAAGGGAGGATGGACTGAAGGGGCCAGAGCCTTGAGGTAGGGCAGCCAACCAGAAAGCTATTGAAATGTCACTCAATCAAACCAGAAGCAGAATCTGGATGTAGAGATTGTTTTCCTTCAAATTTCCCTCAGTTTCTTGCAAATTTCTAAATTTCTTCTGCTTAAACTGAACTTACCTTTTTCATAGACCTCAAACTCCTTCAAATCACCTTCCCTTCTTACTGATCTCAAAACCTTTTCTTTTTCCCCGATTTTTTTCCAAGAGAAAAGTAGACTCCTTGGTGGACCCATGTGTAGGTTGAGGATATCCTTAGGTACTATACACTATAATTTTTGTTTGTTGTTTTTTTCCATCTTTCTCATTTAATTTTTCTCAGCGTTTAAACCCATGACCATTTCATCTAGGAATACTCAAGTTATCTGTTGTATCCTATTTGCTCATTCTGTTTAATACAAAACCACAAGTTTACCTTTTGATTTTAAATTCAATATATTTCCTTGCATTAAGAACTAATGCCATCTTTTACTGATTTCCAAGCCTCTGAGTTGTTCATTACAGTTGTTTTGCCTTCAGTATTAAATTATCTGTTTGTGCATTCAACAACATCTTTTTGAAAATGGAATGGAAGTAATGCAAACATTTTTAGCATTATAGGTCTTAATTAGTCCTACTATGAATTATCTAAATAATGTTCCACAAAATAGTATAACATTACTCATTACTAATTAAAAGGCTTTAAATGATGCATGCCATTCTAGAGCACAGAAATTAAAATAACCTAATGAGTTGCTGTACAGCCATCTTCCTCCAGGAGTTCATAGAACATAAATATATTCATTCTAATCATAGAATTTAATTTTGGAAGAGACTTTAGAGAGCCTCTAGTCCAACTGCCTCA
>CM053584.1:103532387-103552766 GCA_028627135.1 Pseudochirops cupreus
TAAATATACATGATATGACCATATATGTATATATAAGAAATTGAGGCAGGAGAGTGCACTAATTTGAACAAAGAAAGTCAGAAAAAGCTTCTCATAGGATATTACACATAAACTGAGCCTTGAAGGAACTTAGAGACTTAAAAGAAGTGAGGGTAGGAGGGATGTATTCTAGATATGGGCAATGTAGAGGTGTGGGAGATGGCATGAGGAACAGCTAGTTTGTGCTGGAACTAGAGTATCCCTGAAGGAGAGAGAACAGATGGCCAGTTGGATGCCTACCGTGGGAATAGTGGAATGTTATAAAAGCCATAAAAGAAGATCTGTAGCTTGTTGGTTTGACAACAGAGGTATTAAACATGCAGCCCACAACTCTCTGGAGTGTAGCCTGAACCAATTAAAATGGAATTGGGAAGTATTTAACAAAGCAAATAAAAACACAATAAAACATTGATAACACTATTTTTAAAACTAAGTAGACATACAGCCCACAGACATTCTTGTGTACAGATTAACGGTCCCCATTTCTACTTGAATCTGACATCACTGTTTCAGAAGGTTTTAGGAGGGCACAGACAAGGAGCAGTGAAAGGGTTGAGATTTACCATGTTGGATGAGTTGCACACATCTATGAGATCACAGATCTACTGAAATATTTATAGTTTACAAAATAAAAACCATATACTGCAATGATTAGTTTGGACTCTATAATTCAGTTTAGTGTAGCCTGAGATGTCATTAGCTTTTCTTCTAAGCTTCTGCATCCCACTGTTGATTATTGATCTTGTGGTCTAATAAAATCTGTAGGTCTTTTTTTTTTTTTCACATGAATTGCTATCAAGCTAGATTCCTACTCTTCTGTGTGTGAGCTATTGATTTTTCGAAACTTAATGCAGTACTTTACACTAATCCCTATTAGATTTTATCTTGTTTTAGATCTAATTAGATACAGACACAGATTCTTGCCTGGTGAGCTAATTTTGCATCCTTCACCCTTTGATTCCTTCACTGATCCTATTAGCTGACTCTCCTAGCTTTGTGTGGCTTCTATATCCTCATCCAAGCTATTGAAAAAACAGTAATGAGTAGGAAAGACCTGAAAGATATACCATCAGAGACTTAGATTTATACTGAATCATTAATCAATACTTCTTGGAAATTATTGTTTAACCCACTATGAACCATTTAATCTAGCTTAGGTATCATAAAGCTCACAGTTTTCCATCTTGTCCATATGAATAGATTAAAACATTTAAATCAAATACTTTGTTAAAATCCAACTGCCCTATGATTGTAGTTTTCTTTGCTCTAGCAACCCTTTAGTCTACAAGCTTTTTCCAAGGGAAAGGTTATTTCATCACGACTTTTTCTTGCTGACTGTTCTACTTTTATAGGCCTGAACAGGGCAACCATTCAATATTTCAGTCTGGATTTTTTTTTTCCAGGAATGGATGTAAGCTTATTTGACAAATACTTTTTCCACCTTTTAAATATTCAGACATTTAGTTGTCTTTTCCTGGTATTCTGGAACCTTTGCAACTAACTCTTCACTACATCAATAAGCAGAACTAGAGTTATAGACAAAAATGAACTGGCCCCTGCAGATGATGTGCTTACATCTGATTGGCTGGGACATGTACCCATGTACCTGTAAAAGCAGAGGAGGAAATGAATTCCAGGCACAAGGGGTAGCCCGTGCAAAGGTAGAGAGATGGTTGATGGGGTGCCATGTAGAAGGAACAGCAAGAAAGGTCCATTTGACTTTATAATAATTTATGCGAAAGAGAGTAATACATACTAAGGATTACACAAGAAGTCGGTTGTGGAGCTAATTAAATGCCAAACAGAGGAGTTTTTGTTTTATCCTAGACAGAACAAGCAGTTTAGTGGTGTAGTGTAAAGAATTCAGGAATGGGATTCAGGAAGACCTGAGTTCGAATCCTATCTCAAACACTTACTTAGCTATGTAACTTTGGGCAAGTCACTTAACCTCTGTCTGCTTCAATTTCCTTATCTTTAAAATGGGGATAATAATAGCACTTGCCTTCCAGAATTGTTGTGAAGATGTAAAACTTATGTAAAACCCTTTGCAAACTTTAAAGGGTACTATGAAGTCTAGCTTTTATTAATGAAGCATCCTTGGAATTTATTGAGCAGTTGTGATGATGTGGTCTGATTTAGATTTTAGGAAAATCACTTTGTCAACTCTATGGAGGGTGGATTGACGGGGAGAGGCCTGATGCAAGGAGACCAGTTAGAAGGCTTTTGCAATAATCCATGAGAGAAGTGATGAGTACCTGAACTGGGTTGGTGGCTGTGTGAGTGGAGTGGAGGCAGGACATAACAAAAAAAGATTCAGAACATCTTCTTCAGATCATGTTTCATCTCTCCACTGGGCCTGGCCTTCTTGAGTATCTTGATTATCAGTCCTGTCCTGATGAGCATATCTCCCCAATGCCATTATCTAGAAACAGTAATCACGCCCATATGATCATTGCTACCTGAGAGGGCGTGGCAATTGATTGTCATATGTCTCCACTCAACCTCCCTGCCTCCCCCCAACCCCCAAGCCTTTGCCATTACTCCCCTTTGTGGAGGTTTTTTCCTTTTGGAATTTAAACTCCTTGAAGGCAGGTGCTGCATAACCTTATTTTTACATCCCTGTCCATGTGCCTAGCACATAGCAGATGCTTAAATACTTTTTTGATCACTTGTTCATTTCTCATTCATTCTGCTCAGTAGGATAGAGCAACGTAATTGCCTTTCTGAGGCTCCCAACCTCTTATCTTTCCCACTGAATAATGTCTTTAGCTAACAGTACCACCCTAAGCAAAGTTGGAGTTGAGTAGTTATGTCTTTCCAATATATCATTTTCTCTCTTATTTCTTATTCTTATCCCAGCTTAAAAGTCCTTAGTTATTGCCTTTAACATTTTTCTTAGCCTATCTAATTACTAAATACAAAATCCTTCTATCTTATTCTCATTTCCCCTGTCACCTGTTTTCAGCAATTGATTTGGTTGACTGTCCCCACCTCTTAGAAAGTTTCTTTCCCTCTCGGTTTCCATCACAGTGAACTATAACTGACTTTCTTCATTCCTCATTGATACTCCTTAATTAGAAACTGCCTGGGTCTAGGAGAGGCCGTGGCTTTGCACCTGAGCTACCATAGGTGTTTGATCATATATTGTTCACTACTTTTATAGGTCAAGAGTAAAATATTCCACAAGCAGTCGAGAAAATTCTGGCGCCTTGTAGCTCTTTTCTCCTCCTGTGCCCTAAATGTGGCCACTCCCCAAGTTCTGCTTTCACGTCTTTTCTTACCTCTTTATATTTTCTCTCTTGGTGATATACGCTTCAGTGATCAATGATTTTTACATCAATGCTTCCCAAATATATACAATCATACCTTGGAGATATTGAGGGTTCTGTTCCAGACCACCACAGTAAGGCAAACAGCTATTTTCATCATCTTAATAAAACAAGATTTTTTTGGTTTCCCAGTGCATATAAAAGTTACATTTATACTACACTCTAGTCTATTAAGCATGTGAGAGTATTATGTCTAAAAAAAAACCAGACAAACCAATGTATATATTTTAATTTAAAAATACTTTATTGCTAAAAACACTCACCACTATCTAAGCCTTCAGCGAGTCGTAATCCTTTCTGCTGGTGGAGGGTCTTGCCTCAATGTTGATGGTTGCCGTGGCAATTTCTTAAAATAAGACAGTAATGAAGTTTGTGGCACCAATTGACTCTTCCTTTCATTTGAAGATTTAGAGAACATTGTAGGGTTATTAATTAATGATATCTGTGATTTCCTTAACTATTTCCTTATTCTATTTATTGCTTGTTCCAGGCAATTATAGTCTTTATTACATGCTAATTCTCTAATCGTTTTGTGTATAAGTCATAGTCTCTCCAAAATATCATAAGCCCCTTAGAGCAAAGACCTGAGGGAAGGAGAGAATTAAAAACTTCTGAGTGTTAGACAGAAACACTATTAAGCTCACTTTGCATGCTACCCTTCCAAGGAAATTTGTGCATTGACTAGAGTGCTAGATTTGGAGTCCAGAAGACCTGAGTTCAAATCCTGCTTCAGACATTCAGAATAGTATCTGGACATTAAAAGGTTATTTTGTGAGTAATATTTTAACGAGGTATGCACTAACCCTGTTTTAAGTAGAACTTCAAATGTTAGGGACCAATTCTATTAATTTTTCTAAACGTTAAAATATCACATAAATATGAATTAATATATTATATTCTGGGAGGTTTTTCTGTACACGTCCCCCTGTCCAAGTACCTCTGCGTGCCTCATTTTTCTCATCTGTAAACAAGGCAACTAGACGCAGGAGCCTTGAAGGTGTCTTCCAGTCCTCCAAATCTATGATCCTGTGGTTTTAGGTACTAGAATTTCAGGTCCTGCGAAAATTAATTTTTTTGTTTCACTGATACTACATTTCTGAAAGTAAAATTTGGAGTGAACCACAAAACTGGTTTTTTTTCTTGGTAGACTAAGAAATTACGAATACCTACTTTTGAGTATTGCAAAAATTAACAATGTATTCATGCTTAAGAGATTTATATTCATCAGCTATTTTCATCATTAGGAGCAAAGATACTTAAGTAAAATGGATAAGAAGAAAGTACACCAAAAAAGGCTTTCTTCTCGACTTCACCTTAAACCAACGGATTCAGATGCCTTGCAATTCATCGCAAAGAAGAAGACTGTGCTTACTGAAGATAAAGATCATGAAAGTGGCAAAATTCATCCATTAGTAAGAAATTTTTCTTTTTTAAAAAATTTATTGTAAGTATTGGTATCACTCAAAGTATTTTATAGCATCTTGTTATTGAATTCACAATTTAACACAGACTCTTAGAAGAGAAATTATAGACTACAATATAAAAACATGTACTTTATTTAATGGGAAAAGTACACTGCAATTTAACTGGTAATCTTTTAAAATTAGAAGTGGCAAGGGAGAGTATGATGTTCCTGATGTAATTGATTTATTTTAATTTGTTTCAGTATAAATAAAAATAAGAAGAATGAGAACAAAAGGGAAAACATTTCCCCAAGGAGCAGTCTGTTAGATTAACTTACTCCATTTTCTGCCATTTTTTGTCTCTTTCCTAGTACTTTATTAGAATTATTGTAGAAATACTTATACTAAACACATTTATGTTAATGGTGTTGTCTGTGCTTAGCATTTAACATGATAATAATCTCAGTAATGTGGTACTATTTAAGTAATTTATCAGCTTAGAAATTTTATGAAACTTTTTCATTGAAATAGTACTGAGAGGAATGAAAATTTTTAAAAAAAAACTTTTTTTTCAAAGAAACACAGAATCTAGATCTCAAGAAACCCAAGAAACCATCTAATCCAACTCATACCTGATTAAGAATCCCATTTCCATTATTTCCAACTTTAAATCTTTAGGCAGGAGCTGTTTCACCATGTCTGAGTGAGAATCTACTCCCTCACAAGGCAGCACATTCTATTTTTGGATGCCTCTGTTAAGAAATTTTGCCTTACTTCAAACCTAAATATGCTTCCTTTAAACTTCTCCCATTGTGTTTCTAGTTCTGCCCCTGGAACCAAGGGGGGAAAAGTCAAATCTCTCTTCCATGTGACAGCCTTAAAGTCTTCTCTCTCCAGACTAAACATCGCCTGTTCCTTCAACTGATCCATCGGATGTGATCTCAAGGCCCTTCATCATCTTGGCTGTTATCCTCTGCATGAATCGCCAGCTGATCAGTGACCTTCCTTAAACATGGCACATAGAACTGGACACAGCATACCAGTTGTCTAGCTGGGTACAGCAGGGTCATCACCTGCTTAATACTGAACTCTGGGCCATTTGTAATGTAGCCTAGGAGAGCATTCACTCTTTTGGCTTCTATGTAACGCTGTTGACTCATGTTGGACTCATCTCCTTTAAAGCTACTTGAACTTTTTCATATTGGCTAGGGGAGCCTGTTTTTCGAACACACATTTGTGAACTTGACTTTTTGTACCCAGGAATAACTCTTAACATTGTTCCTTTAGCTTTAATTCTTTTCTGTTTAGTTCATCTTTCTAGCTTGGTCAGGGTTTTTCAGATCCCAAGTCCATCCCTGAAGGTCTCCAATATATTTTTTCTTTTTATGACCTTCTCTGACCTTCTTCCTGTCTACCCAGTGACCTTATCAGGTTCTGTTTGTTTGTTGAATTAACATCTCTAGGTAGGGGGTTCACAAGCCAACATATGCAAATGCATTCTATCTCCTGAAATTGCCCCATGTTATGAACTACAGTTCTCCCTTCCAAATCATGACTTTCCCCATCTTGGTTTCTATATACTGCAGGGCAGCATAAGAAATTAAATGGGAATTTTGAGGGAGTTTTGTAGAAGCCGCAGAAAACATGCAAAGGCCAGCAGATGACACAGAAAAACTTTAGAAACTCAAAAATGCATAAAATATATATATAGTATTACATAATATCAACATATTTTATCTTTTTTTTTGTCTTTTGGAGGGGGGAACACAGAGCAATTAGGGTTAAGTGACTTGCCCAAGGTCTCATGGCTAGATAGTGCTAAGTATCTGAGGCTGGATTTGAACTCAGGTCCTTCTGACTCCAGGGCTGGTGCTTTATTCACTGTGCCAAGTAGCTGCCTTGATATTTTATCTTTTGATACCATAATAATTCAGACTTCTCTGGTACAAAGGGAGGACCAAAAACTTCTACAAGGATTTTTCCAGGTTCTGGGGGTGTTGTACACCTATCTCCCGCTTTGTGGAAGGGATAACTGTACCTATTGGTCCTTTTCTAAAGACATCTTACTCTCAGAATGTCCAAAATAGAACTCATCTTTCTTCCCAAACCAGTCCCTCTCCTTAACCTCCCTATTTCTGTGGAAAGCACCATAATTCATTCATCAGCCTTGAATTCTCATTCTCCCTCAGTTCTCATATCCAGCCACTTGCCAATTCTTGCCACACAACTCTCCATCCACGACATCTCTGCCTCTTGTCTTTTTTCTCTCTTCGTGGAGTTTAACACCTTAGTTCTGGTCTTCTTCACTTCTCACCCAGACTGTTTCAATGGTTTTCTAATTGCCTCAAGCATCTCCCCCCTCCAACTCACCTGCTACATTCAGATTTTGTTTAGCTTTCAAAGACCTTTATACCATCATCCCAACCTAACTTTACAGTCTTCTTATTCCCATTTACACACTCTCTTGTTCAGCTAAACTGGCATTCTCTTCTTTCTCACACACAACCCTCTGCCTCCTATCTCTCTCCACACCTTTATTCTGGGCCTTCCCCCATTCCTGTGCTTTGAAAAGACACTGCTCAAGCAGCACCTTCTAAGTGGAACCTTTGGTAACCCCTCCAGATGCTAAGTCCTTCCCTTCCTGACTCCCAGGTATCTCTCCCCTTCACCCTCATTTTGTCTTTGTATTGGGTATGCTTGTAAATGGACGTTTGGTCTCTCCTGATAGCACCAAGGTCCTTGAGAGTGTTACTTATTGCCCTCCTTGTGTTTGTATCCCCAGTGCTTATCACAGGGCTTGGTACACAGCATAGGTACTTATTAAATGCTTATTGATTGATTGATGTGAGAAGACAGATGGATGGTGGCAGTAATTGCCCATTGGGTGTTGAGCAGGAATGAGCAGGAAGAGAATCAAGAGGGCAAGGAGCATGGTGTATACCTGAACTTCTCAAAGACAGGGTAAAGATTGGCCTTCTCCTTTTCACTCCTGGGGGAGTATAATACTCACAGTCTAAAAGATAAACCCTGAATTTCAGGATTTAGGGAATTAGGACTGCAAGGTTGCCTTGATTACTCCTATAGACATGTTCTTCGGATGGGAGAAATTAAGAGTTACACTAAACCAGAAGGCAGTGGATAGAGCCTGAAGAAACCTGAGTTCAAGTGTGGCCTCACATCTCATGTGTTGTTGTTTCTACTTCATTCTCAAAGAGGACCATGACATCAGGGAGGTGATACCATGACATACAAGTGGATTGGATTTAAATGAGGGAGGGCTTTACAAAGTCCCCTCACTTTCTCCTCTGGAGCCATCTGGATCCAGTGGCAAGATGTAGATCAACACAAGTAGATGTGGCCCTGGCTGCAGTGGGAGACCCAGGTCTTTTTAAACTAAGGTCTTTAACAGGTCTCAGTTTGACTGAGGCAACACGTATTCAATGATAAAGACTAGATAAGACATGAGGCAGAGAGTGGCATCTTTTACCTAGTCCAGAAAAAAAATCAGTCTGGGAGGGAAAGATCCTCTGGTTTCTGGTCAAAACAGAAACAATTGCTATTTACACTCACTCTGAGCCAATCAGGGCCCAAACAATCACCAAGTGGGGCTTGGCCTGGGACCTGTTATTGGCCAACCAATGAGAACCCAAGTGACTTGGATTTGAGGCATGGTCCATAAGAAAGAAATCTAGCCCATAAACCCCAAGATATCTTTCCAAGTTTCAGCAACCAACATGTACATTCTTTTGGGCAGAGTACCTACAGGTAAGGGTATGATACCCTATGTAGATGGAGCGAAGGAAAGGGAAAAAAGAAAGGGGGGGGTGAAGAGAGAGAGAGAGAGAGAGAAGGAGGAGGAGGAGGTTGTCACTCAACTGACCACTTCTAGTTGGGTCTCCAGTGAGGTAGCTCCTCCTACTATTCACAGAGATGGTTGGTTGTCCTTTGTTCTGGAAGAGGACCATGACATCAGGGAGGTGATGCTATGACATGCAAGTGAACTGGATTCAAGTGAGGAGGGAGGGCTGTGCAAAGTCACCAGCCTTATTTTCTCCTTTGGAGCCATCTGGATCCAGTGACAAGATATACATCAGGACAACTAGATATGGTCCTCTGACTTCAGACACTTAATTAGTTATATGACCCTGTGCAAGTCACTTAACCTGTTTGCCTCACGTTCCCAACTATAAAATGGGTATAATAGTAGCACCTACCTCCCAAAGTCATTGTGATGAGCAAATGAAATAATATTTGTAAAAAAGCACTCAGAACACAGATGGCACATCGTGGGTGCTGCTGTATAAAATCTTATTTTCTTCCCTTCATTCCTCTTTGAACAAAGTTGGCCATTTTAATTATGAAGTTGACAGAGATTATATTGAGGAAAGACCAAGAAAAGAGTCAGAAAAGGTATATGGGCATGGCGAGATGGCCTAATGATAGTATTTGTTTCCTCTGGGTATGTTTTAGGTAAACTCTGCTTATTTTGCTCCCTTGGAGAATAGTAGTCAAAGGAGTTCTGGTATCTGCATCCCTAAATTGCCTGTATGTGTTTGCATCCATGTTATCTGCTGCCTGAAATGGGCCCACTTACATGTGAGGGGCAAGACTATGAGGAAAAAGGTGCCTAGGACGAGGAAAAGCTATAAAAATACTATCAAGCAGAATAAAAACCAACATGCAAATTTCTAAAGAAATAAGTTATGTAAATAGTTCAATTTTGCATACTAATGATTAGAGATCAGCTTAGAAATTGTAAAAATATGTCATACCTACATTTTAAAAATGAAAAGCAAACTAATATAAATGTCTCTCTGCAGCCAAGTTCTCCATGGATTCCTTTTAAAAATATTTCAGATATGTATGAAGAAATGAATAAAAAAAACCCTGCCAAGCAAGATGAGAAGGTGGAAGCCAAGCCAAAAATAAGGTAAATTAAGATGGAATTGGAAAACAAGCATGAGAGTTTTTCACCCCTTCCTGTGGAAGGAGAAAATCTTGTCTTTTAAATAAATTCTAAAGCAAAGTATCATTGAATTGGAAAAATAAGAATGAGGCAAGCCTATTCTGATTTGGTGAAAAGTTTGCATTAGAAAATATTTCTAATAAATATAGTTTTATTACTTTTGAACACAGTGTGTATTAGTCAGTCAATAACTATTTATCATGTGCCTACTGTGTGTTAGGCTCTAGGAGTTAAACAGTCCCTGCCTTCAAGTTGCTTACAATCTAGTGGGGAAAAACAATACACAGAAAGAAGATGGAAAGCAATGGGAAGGTGCCTGGCTGAAAGCATCATGAAAAAGGTGAAGTGAGTCCAGCTGAGAAGAAAGTGAAAAGGTTCTTAAAAACTTGAGATACAAATATTTCCCAATAAGCAAATCAATTGTTCATAAAATTAAATATTTCCCAGCCTACAATTTAATGCCCTCCATAGTCTGATTCCCAGCTACGACCTTTGCAGTTTTATTTCCAACTCTATACTTTGTCAATTTTATATTCTAGTCAAACTGGATTTTATTAGTCCATGATTTCCTGTACTTGATACTCCACCTCCATGCATAGACACAATGTATACCTGGAAGGTATATATTTCTCCTCCTCCATCCCAGCCTTTTTATAATCTTTGTCTGCTTTCAAAGCTCCACTAAGGGGTCACCTTCCCCCTGGAGCCTTCCCTGATCCTCCTGGCTGTTACTTCTCTCCCCTTCCTTAGTTTTCCCTGTACCATACTTGTTTGTGTACATACATTCTCTCAATAAATTTCATTCTTTGAAAGACAAGACCTTTTGTCTTTATATCTTTTGTCTATCTTTGAACATAATAGGATTTAAGTGTTTATACCTTATATACCTTATATACCTGAATTGATGTATATAAAAATATGCTAATGGATAAGTTGAAAATATAATGTATGATCAATTTAATGCCACCTACGTAGCACAGTAGATACAGCACTGCTCTTGTATTCAAAAAGACTTAAGTTTGAACCCAGCCACAGAAACTATTTGCTATGTGACTCTGAGCAAGTGACATAACCTTTGTCTACCTTAGTTTCTTCAACATCAAAATGGGGCTAATAACAGCAGCAACCTCTTTGGGTTGTGAGTATCAAGCGAGATAATATTTGTAAAGCACTTAGCACAATAGGGGCTGGAACATAGTAGGCACTTGATAAATGCTTGTTTGATACCCCTATTATATACCACCCCTTCTCTTAGACACCCTTTTCTTCCTAGGTTTTCATGTCACTGCTATCTCATGACTCTTCCAGCTGTTGGACCATAGCTTGTTGATTCCTTTTGCAGTGTTATTTTTCTTTTTCTACCTCCTATTGCATGGTTGTATGCTGAAGCTCTAGGGGGCCCTTCTCTTCTTTCTCCGTGTTTTTTCTCTCTTAGGGATCTCATCAGCTTCTGTGGGTTCAACTATATCCCAAAGCTGATGACACCCAAATCTATATATCTAGTCCCAGTCTCCCTCCTGAGCCTTAGCCTTTGTTTCAACAACTACGTTTTGGACTTTTTTAACTGATATAACCTGTAAGCATCTCAAACTCAACATATCCAGAGCCTCTTACCTACCTTCCTCCATCTGCCTCTCTTCCTACGGTATTTCTATTGAAAGCACCACTATCTTTTTGGTCGTCCAAGTTCGAAACTTCATCCTTGACCTTGTCAGCCTCACATCTCTCTCCAATCAATAATCTCCAGTGTCCCTCTCACCCCCAGGATCAAATATAAAACCTGTCTGGCCGTTCAAAGCCCTTCATAGCCTCCTGCGCACCCCACTACACCCCTGCCATCACCTACCTTTTGTGTAAGTCTTCTTACACCTTTACCCTCACCCCTACTGTGACACTGGCCTCCTTGCTAGTCCATTTCCCAAACTCTGAACATTTTATTGGCTGTCCTCCTGTGCCCTTCTTCCTTTTTGCCTCCTGGCTTCCCTGGCTTTCCTCAAGCTCCTGCTAAACTCCTGCCTTCTGCAAAAAGCATTTCCCAGTGCTTAATGCTAATGCCTTCCCTCAGTTGATTATTTCTAATATTGTCACTATCGGTCTTGTCAATACATAGTTCTTTCCATGTGTCTCCTCTATTAGACTGTGAGCTAATTGAGATCAGGCACTTTCTTTTATCTTTCTTTGTATCTCCAGCACTTAGTTCAGTGGCTGGCGAATAGTAGGCTCTTAATAAATGTTTATTGACTTCAGTGACTCTTACCTGTCTCTCACCTCTCCCTTCTAGCCATTTGCTAAAGTTTTGTCAATTCTACTTTAAATATATTTTTCACATGTGTGGACCATTGTTTTTAATCATCTGACCTCTACCACCTTTCCCCTTCTAATCAGGCTCCCAGCCTCCATCCCTCTCCTTTCTAGCACTTTCTCCACACAGCCACCAAGTTGATATTCTTAAAGTCCATGTCTGATTGTCATTTCCTTATTCAAAAAGCTCCAGGAGCTCCCTCTGGTGTCTAAGGTAAAGTATTAATTCAGCTGTTCAGCTTTTAAAGCCTATTGCAACTTTCTCAGCTTCGGTTTACTTTGTTAACATGTACAGGTTTGCTGCACATGACCTTGATTCATAAACTCTAAATTCCAGCCAAACCTGCCTGCTTAATGTTCCCCAAACAAGGGATTCCACCCTTGCTGTCTTGTCTTCCTCTCCTTCACTTCATAGACTCCTGTGCTTCCTTCAGAATTCAGCTCAGGTGCCGTCTCATACTGGAAAGCTAGTTTGATTCCTTCTGATAAAAAGTGCCCTATGCCTGCAAATTATTTTGTGTGTATCTTCGAGAATAGGAGCTAATTTGTTTTTGTCTTTGTATCCTCAGCTCCTAGCACAATGCCTAGTACATAGAAAGTACTTAATAAATGCTTGTTGAACCACATTGAATTGAATTTTTCTTCCATTGACCTCAACCAAATGCTTGTTGCCATTTTTCCTTCTTCTAGTTTTTAGATTTCTTCAAATGAGGATACCTAGGATATCTTCTTAATGTAGATTGCCATGCTCCCCTTCCCCCAGCTCACACACTTTTAATTGTCCTGAATAAGATATACCCAACCAAAGCCATATTCTAGTCCTGATTTTCATCCCTCCAAATCTCAGTGAAGTGCCATGAAAGAATATCGGATTTCTATAAAAGGACCTTCACACTTGCTATCTTTGTGACCTTACACAAGTCACTTAACCTCTTTTGGTCTCGGTTTCTTTATCTGTAAAATGAAAGGGTTGAGTAGTTCTCAAAGTGAAGTCTGGGGGGACCTTTTCAGGGGGTGGTACACAAGTTCAAAACTATTTTCATGATACTACTAAGAGGTTTTCATTTCTAATACATTAAATCTCTCTCATAACCCATTTAAACAAAAGCTCTTAGAATCATCTTTTATTTTTAAGAGTATTTCTGAGACTAAATATTTGAGAACCTCTGGATATGTGATCTCTGAGGACTTGGTGACTATAGTGGTAATTAATTTAAATTTGAAGACCCCTTTTTTGTTATGTCAAGGAAGCAGGTACTTAGTCCTTAGTAACTGAGCGCTAAGTACCTCTGTGAAAGAAACAGAAGATGTGAACTCTGTCTTCTGTTGCTGCCATAACAGGAAGGGGTTGGCTGAAACAGGAAGCCAATGTGTGTGTATATATATAAGAAGAGCCCCAGAGAGAGACAGTCAGAATTAGAATATTTTCTCCTGATGGGCTCCTGGTGGAGGAAGATTCTGGTCTCAAGAAAACTCCAACTCAGTTCTCAGGCCAGCAAGTAGCAGCCCAGCTTCCAGATGCTGAGAAAATTCTGCTTCTTTCACCAGGAGCCTGCCAGGAGAAAATATTCTAATTCTGACTGTCTCTCTCTGGGGCTCTTCTTATACACACACACATACACACGCGCGCGCGCACACACACACACACACACACACACACACACACACACACACACACACATTGGCTTCCTGTCTCAGCCAACCCCTTCCTGTTATGTCAGCAACAGGAGACAGAATTCACACCTTCTGTTTCTTTCACAGAGGTACTTTACTAAGGGCTAAGTACCTGCTTACTTGACATAACAAAAAAAGGGGTCTTCAAATTTAAATTAATTACCAATACAGTGACCCTCTAAGACACATCAGATTTGCTTCCTTGACCTCTAGTTCATTTTGATTGCTCACTAAACTTGGCATGCATTTGTGTATAACTGTTTGAGGTCATGGATTTAACTGCTGGCTACTTTCTTGGATTTCCTAAGTGGTTAAGTGGCACAGCAATCATCTAGGTGGAATAGTGCTGGACTTGGAGTCAGACAGATCAGAGTTTGAATCCTCCCTCACATATTTACTAGCTTTGTGACACTGGGAAGTAGCTTAACTTCTTTCAGCCTCAGTTTCCTCATCTGTGAAATGTGGACTATAACAGCAGGGTTGGTGTGAGGACCAAATATAAAGCACTTTGTAAACCTTAGAGTACTTACATAAATACTAGCTATTATTTTTATTTTGTTGAATGTGAATTTTTGGGTCTCTGTTACTATCCTTCCTACATTGTAAATATTCTCGGCAGTATCTAACGTTATGGATATATGTTGCTGGTTTTCTCTTTCCTCTATCCTTTCATTTTAAAGCCTATTCAGCTAATTTTTCAAAGCACCAGGCTACAATTATTTTTAGGAGGAACTCTATCCTTGGTCATGAATTTGTTGTTTCTATATTTTAGTTGTGGTCTAGGAATCCAAATCCCATTTCCAGACACCATCTTTTTAGTCAAATGCTTACTTCTCAGATAAACTGTTCTCCTCTGCTGTTGTGCCTAGAAAGTCATTTCTCCTCTTCCCTCTTTCAGCTTTCCACTCCTCAATCACAATGGACAGCAGGAGGTCTATCAGAACCAGGTGTCTGTGGTAACACATTTCTTCACCTGTCTAATACTCCTATTGCCTAGTTTCCACCAGGTTCTGCATACTGATCCTCCATACCTAACCCTTTCCAGAGGGAATACGGAGCCAGCCCATCTCCACTTCAACCCTTGGGCCCAATTTCCTTCCCCTTCCTAATAATTTTGAGACCCATCTGTTCCTTCTGCCTCTTCCCTCCTTCTATACTGCCCTCTTCCCCAAAGTGAACATGGCCACTCACATTGATTGGATGCTTAGATAAGTATGGAGTAATGAACTACAATCCTTCTGGTAAGGTGGTGGACCAGCAGGCCTTACCATTTCATTTCTCCTGCTGTACCACCTTGCAAAACCCCTGGTCATCACCCTCAGATCTGCTGATACACCTCAAGGACTCCTAGGTCTTGTTGCTCACCCTTATACCAAATTGTTCGGACCACCAGGCCCCTGTGACAAACCTCACACACATGTTTGTATATGTAGGCTACCCAATTACAATGAGAGATCCTTTGAGACTCCTTTTTCTATTGTATTCCCTGTGTTTATCCCAATGCTTGGCACATATTAAGTGTTTAATTAGTCCTTTGTCATTCATGCATTCCTTATCTTTAGGGGTTAAGAATGTCAAAAACAAAGTTTGTATCTCTGTCATCTTCCATCTTGCTTAAGACTTAGTAATATTTGGTAATGTCTTCTATGTTTCTTCTTTCAGTGTTATTTGTGCCCACATAGATTCTCATAAGAGGGTTATTTAGACAGCATTTTTGACAGTCTTGGGAGGTTCTGTGTCCTGTCTTACACACATAACCCAGAAAGAGAACAGGCCTCTCTGTTGTCAGATCAGTACTCTCAAGAAAGATGTCACGATTTACTATTATTATTCTTCCTCTGACCTCTATCTGTTGTTCCTTGTTTTAACTTTGGGAGCTAAATAGAAAACCATTTAGTTTTTTTTTTTAGATGTTACTTCATGTACTTGCAGACAAATATCATGTGCTACCTGAGTCTTCTTTAGGCTAAAAGTCCCAGTTCCTTTCACTGAGTCTCATATAGTGAGAACTTGAGGCCCTTCACCATTATGTATACCCTCCTCTGGACTCTCTCTAGTTTATTCATGTACTGTCTAAAATGTGGTACCCATGGGGTGGCTAGGTGGTGCAGTGAATAGAGCACCAGCCCTGGAGTCAGGAGGACCTGAATTCAAATCCAGCCTCAGACACTTGACACACTTACTAGCTGTGTGACTTTGGGCAAGTCACTTAACCCCAATTGCCCTCCAAAAAGCAAAAATAAAAAATAAAAAATAAAATAAAATAAAATGTGGTACCCAGAGCTATACACATAAGGTCTGAATAGAGCATAATTGAGGTATTCACCCCTTTATTCCTTGAAGCACTGCCTTTTTCAATAACAACTCAAAAGAGATCATTGGCTTTTTTGGCTGTTATATCACATTGTTGATTCATATTTTGTTTGTAGCCCAAGTCCAGTCTCTTTTGGATAAACTTACGGTGTAGTCACATTTCCCCCATCATATTTTGTATTTGTAAAGTTGATTTTTTTTCAGCTCACCACTGAAGACTTTACTTTTGTCCCTGTTAAATTTTATCTTATTTGAATCAGCTCAGTGTTCTTGCCTGGCAAGAGCTTTTTTAACCCTGGCTCTTTGCATGATCTGCAGATTTGAAAAAGCTGATGTGTGCCTTTATCCAAGTTTTTAATAAAAAGGTTAAACAACACAGGGCTTAACACTGGGTTGGCACTTCCCTGGATACTTACTTCAAAGTTGATATCACACTATTAATGACTCCTCTGAGTCAACTCATTCAACCAATTCTGAATCCATCTCCTGAAGGGAACATGCTTTCTTCTTTCTACCTCTCATCCCTGTTCACCTACCCCTTTATCTCCATAGTCCACATCCTTTTCTGCCCTCATATCCTGTTGTGCCTTCCTGTATGCTCATATACTTTGACCTGAATATCATTTTGTCTTAAATATGTCTACTCCAAGGGAAAGCTCTCTGTTATTCTCTCCAGCAGTCACTGCATCCCTATTCACACTTTCCAAGATGAGGTGCTGCCTTTTTCATGTCCTTGATGCATCAGGCCAGAAGAAGTAGTAGATGATAACACTCCTTGCTCCCCATTGTTACTTCAGTTCAGTCCCTTTGCCACTGATACTCAGCAATCTATCCTACTTTTAGTTGTAGGTTCAACCCTACTCTGGCCTTTCTCTTACCCTCTCCCCTTGCCCAAGTCACCCTTCAAACTGCTTGACTATCTACATCACTTGAATGAAATGGGAGACATGCGCTCTTTTCTTCCTGGTGAGATGGTAGATTTACAAACATCTACCTTCTCTCTATATTCTGTGTACCCACAGCACTGCCACATAATCTGCTCATATAAACCAAAAGACACATAGATCTTTCCATTTGCCTCACTGCTGTGCTCTTAGAACTTTGGGGTCTTTTCATTTGTTCTGCAGCTGGCTTTTATGTGTTATCTCTTCCAATTAGAATGTCATCTCCTTGAGAGATTGTCTTAGCATAGGGCTTGATTCATAGTAAGTGCTTTAAAAATGCTTGTCAATGAATTCATTTCTTTCATCTGGTTATTCTCATATGCCAGATTCTAGCTTTACTTAGTTCATAGTTGTCTTCTCATCCGCAGTGCCTGACCTCTTATTTTAGGACTTCATTATATTCATTGGTGTCTCCTCAAATACTATAGCTTTCTAATTTATCAACCCCTTTGACTTTTTTGATATATGCTATTGATCAATGAGTATTAAATTCTTCTGTGTGTCAAGTACTGTGCTGTGTCCTAGGGACAGAAGTACAAGGAATGAAAAAAATCCCCCCAAAGTGCCAACTATGTGAGTGATAACTAAGTGAATGGAGAGGAGGATGCAAGAGATACTGTAAAGGCATAATCCCTACTTGCAAGTATCTTGTATTTTAATGGTAGAGACAAAGAAGTATGTTTAAAAATATATTATAGAGACAGCTAGGTGACACAGTGAACAGAGTACCAGCCTAGAGTCAGGAGGACCTGAGTTCAAATCTGGTCTCAGACACTTAACACTTACTGGCCATGTGACCCATGGCAAGTCACTTAACCCCAATTGCCCTGACCTCCCCCCTACAAAAAAAGCAAATATATATATATATATATATAAAATACAAAGCTTATAAATATTATATATTATATAAATATTATATATAGATAAATATATATTTGTTATATATTAGCAAATTCTTAAATAATTGTTTATATGTAATATTTTAAATAGTTATAAATACTTAAATGTAACATGTTTATTAAATATTTCTAAATAAATTCAAAAAGTTAAATATACAGTAGTAATATAGGAGGGAAGGTATTAGAGGTTAGGAGAATCAGAAAGGGCTTCATGAAGAAGATAGTGTTTGAACTGCATCTTAACAGAAGAAAGAGGCTCTAAGGTAGAGATAAGGAGGCAATGCATGCCAGGTATATAGGGTGGTCATTAGAAAGACACCAGTATAGGAGAGGGAGTGTTTTGTTTGAACACTAGAGAGAGGTCAACTTGACATGATCTCAAAGTGTGGGAAGAGAAGTAATGTCCAATGAGGCCTGAAAGGTGGCTTGGGGCCAGGTTGTATAGGCCTTTTAAAAGCTAAACTGAGTTCGTCTTTTGTCTTAGAGGCAGTAAGAAGCCATTGGAGATGGTTAAAAAATGGAGTCATGTGGTCAGATGTATGTTTAAGGAAAACTATTATGGCAGGAATGTGTAGGATGAAGTGGAACATGGAGAGATTCAGTGCAAGGAGACTACCTAGGAGGGTGTTGAAATAATGTAGATGAGAGATGATGAGGACCTCACTAAAGTGGTAGCTCCATAAGTGGAGAGAACGGTTTGGATTCAGGAGATATTGTGAAGCTAGAAATGGCAAGATTTGGGAACATACTGGATGGGTGGTATGAGGGAGAGTGAGGAATCCAGAACAATTCCCAGGATTCTGGAAAGATAATGGATGTCTTTCACAGAAATAAGGGAATTTGGAAGAGGGGATCTTTTAGGGGAAATGATAAAGACTTCAATTTTGCATCTGTCCACCTTTCCAGCTTTGTAGCTCTACCTCCCAAGATTCCCAAACAGCCTCAAATCATAACAGCACCTTATTTAATATTCATTGCATAAATGGAAAGCCATGTGATGTAAGGAACGTTTAAAGGTACTGGACATGTTTATGTTGGAGAAGAAAAGATTAGGGGAAAGCATCACAGATGTATGTCTTCAAATATCTGAAGGGTTTAAACAGAGGAAAAATTTGTTCTGGTGATATTTCATAAGGCATTGCTGTATCTGGTGGCACAGTAGATAGAGTGTTGGGCCTAGAGTCAGAAAAACCCAAGTTCACATCTAGCCTTAGATGCTTACTAGCTGTGTGACCCTGAGAAAGTCACTTAACCTATGTTTGCCTCAGTTTCCTTAGCTGTACAATGGGATAATAATAGCACTTACCTCTCAGGGTTGTTGTGAGGATCAAATTAGATAATATTTTTCAAAGTGCTTAGCATGGTATCTGGCATATAAGTGCTACATAATTTTTTTTTCTCTTTCCCCTTCATTAAGATGGACTTGACCAGGGGTAGCCTCAAGGTCACATGTGGCCCTCTAGGTCCTCAAGTGCAGCCATTTGACTGAAACAGTTTGGATCCAAACCATTTGGATTCAGTCAGAGGGCCACACTTAAGGACCAAGAGGGCCACTTGTGACCACAAGGCCAAAGGTTCTCCATTCCTAGTCTAGACTCAATGGGTAAAAGTTATAAAGAGCAGATTTTAGTTCAACATAAAAAAAAAATTTCCTAATGAATATAGCTTCCCCATAGTAGAATTAGTAGCATTGGGGGTAGAGTCAAGATGGTGGCATAGAAGCAGGAAAACCCTGTGAGCTCCCCCATACCCACCTCAAATACCTATAAAATATGACTCTAAACAAATTTTAGAACTCCAGAACCCACAAAGTGACAGAGAAACAAAGTTCCTGCTGAAGGCAGCTGGTGGGAAGGTAGACAGGAAGGGTTCATTGCGTGCTGGGAGCCAAGCGCAGCCCCACGGTTTTAGCCCCAAAGGTTTAGCTCCAAGCATGGCTGAAGCATGTGGGAGAGTGGATCGCTGGTAGCTGTGGCAGTTTCCAGAATTATCAACCCATAAATACCAAAGACAAAGTGAAAAGTCAGTGGAACTCGGCTGAATTTGGCAGGGACAGAGGAGTGGGTCTGGCTCTCTGCCCCTAGAGCCAGAAGTGGTGGAAGCAGCAGCCTTGCAGTTGGCTCCATGTGGCTGATTCAGAAATCTTTACCTGCAGATTGCAGGGGGGCCAAGTGACCATTCAGAGGCTAAGTGCTCTTGCCTTAACCTGCCTGGATCTGGATTGTGGTCTTGGGTGGTGGTCCTGAGGTATGTGACCAGTGAACCAAAGCTGGTGGGGGCTGCAGAGACAGAGGCCTCCTAATAGCTCTGGCAGCTGCAAAAACCTCAGTGATTTGGGAAAAGCTCTCCCCTCTGGAAGCAGAGTTCTACTGTGGCAAAGAACCCAAAGGTCAAGTTAATTGACTGTCAACATGAGCAGGCAAAGGAAGCAAAGCAAGCACAGAAATCCAACTTTAGATTCCTTTTTTGGGGACAATAATGATCAAAGCATGGAACAGGAGGAAGACAACA
>CM053584.1:103553266-103580316 GCA_028627135.1 Pseudochirops cupreus
GAAGACCCATATGTACATAAATATTTATTGCAGCTCTCTTTGTGGTGGCAAAAAACTGGAAATTAAGGGGATGTCCATCAATTGGGGAATGGCTAAACAAGTTGTGGTATATGAATGTAATGGAATATTATTGTGCTATAAGAAATGGGGAGGAGATGGACTTCATATTTACCTGGAGAGGCTTATACAAACTGATGCTAAGTGAGAAGAGCAGAACCAGGAGAAATTTGTACACAATCACAGACACATCATACATATGATGACCAACCTTGATAAACTGGACTCTTCTCAGCAATGCACAGCTATAAGAAAACTCTACAAGTCTTAGGATGGCAGGAGATACCTACATTCAGAGAAAGATCTAGAAAGAACAGAGTTTAATGGAGACCGAAGCAATCAACACACTATCATTCTTTTCCATGTTTGATTTTGTTTCTTCTTTCCCATTGTTCACTCCTTTGGTTACAACCCTTCTATACAACTAAACTAATGTCCAATGTGAAAGTATTTGCAGATTCTATACTTGACTGCATGACGCCATGGTGGGGGGGAAGGGAGGGGAGAAAATTTGAAACTCAAAGGATTGTGGAACTGAATCTTGTAAACTAAAAGTAAATAAACAAATCAATTTTTAAAAAATAAATAAAATAACTCCTGACAGTATAAAATACCTGGGAGTACACCTGCCAAAACAAACCCAATTTTTAATTTTAATTTTTAAAAATTCTACAATGTTATGGAAAATGCTTATTTTTTCATAAATAAAAAATATTTTTTAAAGCAAAAGAAATAGAAGAGTGTGAGAGGAAGAGGTGATGGCCAATGAGGAGCATAAAGTGGAGAGAATCTGGAGGAGTTGCCCTTTACAAACTCCTCGAGGTCAGGAATTGTCTTTTGCCTCTTTTTTGTATCCCCCAACTGCTCAGCACAGGGCCTGACACATAGTAGGGGCTTAATAAATGTTTACTGAATTGAAGATAAATTGAGAAGCATCATGGTCTTAGAGTCAGAAAGACCTGGGTTCAAATCCTGCCTCAGGCTCTTACTAGCTGTCCTGAGCAAGTCATTTCATCTCTGTGTGCCTTAGTTTCCTCATCTGTAAAATGAGAAGGTTAAACTCAATGGCCTCTAAGGTTCCTTCCTTCAAAGTCCTATAGTCTTATGATAGGAATGGCATTTTATTAACAATAAAATGGAGAGCCATAAGATATAATGGAAAGCAAAGACCGAATAGGAAAGGTTCATGAGCAGAACAGGATGAAGGTGGAGGAAATTAAAGGGTGGGGAATGATATCAGGGAAAGAGTGTTTTGGTTTCTTTGGTGTTTCCCCCTCCCCCCCCCCCCCATGGCAACTGAAGCGATGCAATTCAGAAGGGAATTTGCTAGATTGTCATGGTGGCTGGTTTCAGCTTCAGTGTTCATTTAATTACCATCTCCTGAGAAGCAGAGCGGCTTAATGGATAGAGAGCTGGCCTCAAAGCCAGGAAGACCTGCTTCTAGCAATACTGACCCTGGGATCCTGGGCAAATGGATTGACCTTTCAGTATGTTAGGCAACTCCATGAGACTCTAAGTTGCAGAAAAATCACCACCCTGCAAGGGCAGAAGGAAGAGAAAGAGGAGACTGAAAAAATATTTAAAAGGAGCTGTCAGAGAAGGTCAACTCAGAGAAACAAGTGTCACTGAAGACAAGAGAGGAAGGAAGAAAGAAAACAAGCATGTATTAAGCTCCTTTTATGTGCAGGGACTCTGCTAAGCATTTACAAATATTAACTGACTGGATCCTCACAATATCCCTGGGAGGTAGGTATTATTATCCCCATTTTATAGTTGGGTAAACTGAGACAGGCAGAGGTTAAATGACTAGCTCAGGATCACACAGCTAGTATGTGTCTGAGGAGGGCATTTCAAGAAGGATCAGGTGGTCAGCAGTATCAGAAATTGCATAGAGATGGAGAAGGATGAGGACCAATTAACGGCTATTGGATATGGTGATTAGAGTGTCACTGGCGACCTTCAAGAAAACAGGTTCCAGAAATAACTTCTGAATGTTCCCTTTATTTTGTGACAGGGGCACACAGAACTTTGAATTTTTAATAGGCTTATTATTGTTGAACATGACAATAAAAATATTTAAAAATAAACTTCAAGGTTGCATAATTCTTCCTATACTATTAGAAGTACGTCAAGTATCAATTTTCTTCCTCTGTTAATCTTTCACATGCCGCAAAGCAGAACACTGTACAGTTGTTCCAGCTGTTTTCTACCCATTTAAGGGCAAAGCTAAAAGGAGTTTTCTACAAACAGCTTCTTAGATTCATTTCAATGGCCCTGAAAGGTGTCTGTGCACCATATGTTTCTTTTTCTTTGACTGTAGAGCAATAAATAACTATTGTCAAAATAGCTCTTGAAAAATATAAACTCTTGTTTCACTTTTTGGGTGTGGAGTACATGTTACCAAGAAAAAAAAAGTTTTGTCCTACCCATCTGTCTCTAAAGCTCTGGATAAACTGCCATTCTGCGTTCAGTGTACTTTTTATGGGCTGAAAACATCCCTAGGAGATTTTTAAAGCTGTAAAAAGATGTTTTCTCAAATGCCTGAAGAATGGACATGAAATGTAAACAGCAAAAGGGTAAACCATGCAACAAAAGGCCAACTTATTTTTTTTTAATAAAAGTTCATGAGTTTGAGAAGTTGCCGCCTGCTTCCTGTTCTAGAAGGAAAACTCAGACTTCACAAGTAAATGCTGTGATGGAGAACAAAGATCACATTTATTCTGATTTCCAGAAATAATAAAATAAAAGAGTACAATTCAGAACCCAACAACATACCATCTGTGTAATGGATGATAAATATGTCATTGCCAGTAACGAAGCCTCCCTGGACTCAAAGTCCTGGAAAAGGGTCTTAGAGGTAGATCATCAAGTCACAAACTACCATAGACCATACGGTTAGTTAAATGGGAGAACCAAGACTGGTTGAATCCAGCAATGGAGAACTCCTGAGAGGGGATTGCCCTTGTGGTGAGGGGAAGGGGAGGAGAGGAAGATGGAGTTGGTTTGGTTTTTTTCCTTTCTCACTTCTCCCCAACTCGGTTGACCAGGAGGTGACTTTGTGTACTTCGAAAGGTCAGAAGATCTGGAGTTCTTATCTGTACTGGTAGCAGTGTTCTCTGGACACTAGATAAAGTCCCTAGAGCAGGTGACAGTGATGTCTGCCTCAAGAGCTAAGAGATTTACTGTGGACAAATTAGACATGGAAATGCAGGCTACAAGCTCTACAAAAGCAAAAAGGCAGGCAACAAGTATTTATTAAATACCCAAAGTGCGCCAGGTAACAATCCTTGAAGCCTAGCAGACAGCGGTACCTAAAGGGTACTTCTTGAACCCTTTATGAAGAGGAAAAAGGACTCCCAGTGATTAGAGACAGTGGGTTTCCCCTTTATAACATGTGTTATCTGAACATGTACCTCATTGTCATTTTTCAACAAGTTTCCCCAAAGACTTTGTATATAAAAAGGAGAGTATACACCTATTTTGAGGGAACTGTTTCTGTAACAACTGCCATTTTTTATATTTTCTTAGTAAATACCCTTTAAAAATTGAGTCAGGCTAATAACCAACGGGGAGAACAGTGATGAGGCTTGTGAGCAATGGTATAAGAAATTGCAGTGACTCCCAACGTTATCCCAAAAGCCCTAGGAAGAAAGTAGTCCTTTTTCTTTAGGGACCCAAAAGAGAGAATTGGGGTAGTGAGCCCTGAAAAGGGTGCTACATTAGCAATGACAATAATGGAGTGACCCAAAGCATGTTTTCTGATCTACAGTTGACATGAAGCTAAATAATCTGGTTCTAAAAAGACATTAGAAGGCTAGAATCATAGGCCAAATTTTAAAAAAGATGAAACTGAGTAGGGACAAATATAAAGTCTTAGATTTGTGTTTTAAAATCTTTTCTGGATGATGGTACCTATGAAAAAACTCTTAGCATTTAAATTGACTGCAAAATCCATATAAGTCAACAGTATGATTTGGCAGTCACAGAAGCTAATGTTAGGCTTCATTGAATGATTTAATTCATGTGTCAGAGGCTTTCTCTCAACACAAGTGGTTCAGATAGACTGGAGGGGAATGTTTTACTTTAGTAGTAGGGTGAATTGTCCCAGGGTCAAAACTTAGGAGCAAGGGAATAGAATTTTATAAAGGGTTAATTTAAGAAAACTCTGTGGGGTGGCTAGGTGGCACAGTGAATAGACCACCTGCCCTGGAGTCAGGAGGACCTGAGTTCAAATCTGGCCTGATACTTAACATTTACTAACCATGTGACCTTGGGCAAGTCACTTAACCCCAACTGCCCTCCAAAAAGAAAAAAAAAAAACTATGAACAATTAGAGATGTCCAAAAGTAGAAGTCAGTGCATTCCCCCTCCTTAGATGTCTTCAAAGAAAAGCTAGACAATCACTTTTGCAAATGTAGAAGCAATTCTTGGTTCCGCCAGATGGCCTTGGATATTCCTTCTGGCTCTTAGGTTCAATGGTTTCATTGTCTGCTTCATTAACTCTCCCAGTTCCCTGAGGATTCGATATCTGACTCCTGGTTTGATGTGATCTTCTTTTCCTACTCTGTTCCTTGCTTTGTATACTTCCCATCCACCTCAGCATTTCCTTCAGATCTAAGAGTTTGGGATTGTGTGCTCCTCTGCCAATTTTTCTCTCATCCCTCTGGGATAGCTAGACAGGATTACTCAGGTTACCTGTACCTATTTTGCACTACATCTGGGGGAAGGAAGAGGTGAAGGAGGGAAAGCAGGAGGGAAAAAGCTCTGTACTCCCTTTCATATTCTGACACACCAAGAAGGGAAGGGATTTGAAGTCCTGCTTTTATCTGTCATCATTTTCTCCTCTGAACCCTGACTACTTTGTTCATACCTCTCCTGGGCCCCAGATTCTATATTCTATATTTGTATTTTGACTATTTCTATACATGTAATTTTCCTTTCTAGACTGAAAACTCCCTGAGTTCAGTGACTATGCCTTATTAATTTTGGAATGTTCCCCTGCTGCTAACACAAAGGCTTGCATAGAGGAGGTACTTAATAAATGTTTAATTCTTGAGCAAATGAATGTAAACTCATACCAGCCCAGATCTACTAGATTTCAGAGGGCAGGCTAGGTAGGAGTCACACACTAGTTCCCATTAGGATCTTCCTCTCCCAGTAATTATAGACCCAGACTGATCACACCTCTCTGATGAACATAGAATCACCAACTAGAATCCTTCTAGAAAGACCACTAGGTCTTTCCATGTGCCTTGCTTATGTACTTTCATTGCCTTCTGGCCTGCTATGTCTTTCTACGGACCACCACGTCTTTCCAGCCACTGTTAGTGAACCTTCCTGTATGTGTTGTCTTGTTAGAATGTGAGCTCCTTGAGATCAGGGGCAATACTGCTTTTCTTTGCGCATCCCAAGAGCATTAGTTAGTTCTTGACACATAGTAAACACTTAATAAATTCTTTTAAATTAATTAATATTTCAGATGTCTCCAAATTGTCCATTTGGGACCTTGATATAATGGGTCACAGGGAATACAACTCCAACCAAAGCCTCATTCCCCACATGGCTGGAAGGCTGGAGGTCTACTTTACAATCTCTTCTCTGAACTTATACACTACCACCATTCCCCCACTACATGCCTAAAAAAATCTCCAGGCATCAGATTAGGAAGTCAATAATTGTTTACCATAAAAAAGATTCAAGGAGGCCTTGCATATGATCCAGTATCATTCTCTAATTATTTCCTGTCAGTCTTTCCTCTCCAGGTAAACTCCTCCAAGGGAGAGACTATCTTCCATTTCTGTTTTATCTTTCATAGCATCCAACACAAAACAACAGCTGAATAAATATTGTCTGTTGGTGTTGTTAAATACGAGGGAGAAACTTGTGAGGTCACTTACCTTAATTAGTGCTTCAACAATCCTGGCAGCACACCTGAGGACTGGTGTTGTGAATAATTTTAAGGGTCTAATTGCATAGTATAATGAACTCTCTTTTGAGCAATAAACTAAACATTGTTCAATAAAGCATAAAATCCATGGCAACATCCTTAAGCAAAACATATCTCCTCTCCCTCTCTCTCTCTCTCTCTCTCTCTCTCTCTCTCTCTGTCTTCCCCTTCTCTCTTGCTCTCTCTCCTCTCTCTTTCTCTCTCTCCCTTCCTTCCTTTTCTCTCTCTCTCTCTCTGTTTATATATATATATATATAATAACACTGAGTGTATCATATGGCACATAGATATGTCACTGTATTCAGTAACACTGCCCCAAATACTTGTTTATACGCTACCTTATTTCTCTTTGAACTGGTGATGGTGGCTTGGTCTCTGAGAGTGAATTAACACACTTTTCAAACACGTACTTGATACTCTCTAGGAGAAGGGAATTAATGGTCTACTTCTACATACTCTGCCTGGCCTTCTACTAGTCTATTAATCAAATGCAGGAAAATGAGTATTATAGTAGAAGTGTGAGGGCCTGGGTTCAAGTTTTGGTTCTGCTACTGACTAGCTATATGTCCTTAAGCAAGTCTCTTCACTTCTGGGTTTCTCTGTTTCTCATTTTCCTAATCTATAAAATGAGGGCTTGGATTCAATGATCGTATGCATCCCCTCTACAGTGCCCTAGCAGGGAGCCTACTACCTCTCAAAGCATGATGATTCCATTTTTAGACAGTTCTAAATATGAAAATTTCCCTCATATTGAGCTGAAATTGGCCATGTAGCAACTTCTACCCAGTGGTCCTAGTTCCTCATGCTAGGACCAAATAAAACTGGTCTAATTCCTTTTACACATGAAAAACCTTCAAATATTTGACAATTTCAGACTTGCCTTTAAGGCTTCTTCTTTTTTTCCAGGTTAATATCACAAGTTATTTCATTTTGATCCTGATATGTCATGCTTTTGACTTTCCTTTTATCCTGGTTGTCCTCTAAGTATGTGCCTGTCTATCAATGTCCTCATTAAAACGTAATACCCAGGGCAGCTAGGTGGCTCAGTGAATAGAGCGCTGGCCCTGGAGTCAGGAGGACCTGAGTTCAAATGCGACCTCAGACACTTAACATTTAGTAGCTGTGTGACCTTGGGCAAGTCACTTAACCCCAATTGCCCTGCCCTCCCCCCTCCAAAAAAAAAAGCAAAAAAATATGATACCCAGATCTGAATATAATACTCTAGGAAACCTCCATGTCTCATTGAAACCACACAGTAGACTCACATTTCCATCATTCTGGACATTAGTATGACCCAGTGTATCAATCAGTCAGCAAGCACTTATTAAACTCCAACTATGTGCCTAGGTACTGGGGTTACAAATAGGAAGAATGAAACAATCCCTACTCAAAAGGACATATGGTAAGCTGCTATTTTTATGAAACCCAAACAACTAGACAGTTGAAAAGGAAAAAAAAAAGCAAACCAGAAATGTTCTGCTCTACTTTTTTGTTCAAAAATTTTTTTTTATAGAGAATGTCATAGAATCATTACAGATTCAAGTTAGTCTCTTAAACGTCCTACCCTTTTCAATACTATATAATGATAATTGATGTTTATAATAATGACCCTGGGACACCAGAATGCTCATGAACTACCTTCACAATCATCAAAGATTAAACCGTGCTTAGTGTTATTATTGTGTTTTAATAGCATCTTGATGTTTTGAAAATTGATAAAAACTGTAATGACCTCTGCAGTGACTCTCATAGATTTGGTTGGTTTATATTTTTGTTTTTTTTGTTTTTTCCTGACCAGGACATTCTGATCCCTAGTCCTAAAGGACGAACACACATTTATAGTCACATACTCTATGTTCCAACCAAACTGGCAAACTAACTGTTCCCCATGCACCATATCGCATTTCCCATCTCCATGACTGGCTTATGCTCCCTTCTCGTCTCTGCCTTGTAAAATCCCTGTCTTGCTTCAAAGCTTCATTCCACTGCTACCTCCTAAAAAAATCCTATTGCCCTACTGAGAGGGCACATCATCACAGAAGTTATTTCATAAAAAAAATTATATTCTCCCCCTGTTGAATGTAAGTTCCTTGAGGTGAATGCCTTTGTTTTGGTTTTTGTATCTCATGTGCTTAGCACACAGTAGATACTTGACAATTGCTATTAAGTGAATAAATGCCTACTAAAGTTGTCTTATGATTTTTCTTATTTTTGTTACTATTAATAATAATAAATATTTTGAAATAGACATGTTCACTTGTGGTATAAAGATGCTAAACCCTTTAGATTTCCTAAGAATATGTGGAACTGAAGACTTGATGAAGGACCACATACCTTGATGGGGAAAGAAATGGAAAATGTTGAGGGAGGTGGTTTTGTGAAGATACTATATGAACTTGGATGAGCTACAAATAGTATTTTTCTTTGATTAGTAATACAAATGAGCCAAGTAAAGTAACTTGATTGAAATAAATCATGGATTATGAAATGATTTGGAAAAGAAATAATTTTTAAAACTTTGTAAGAATTATAACAGAGTTTGGATTGGGCCCTATTTGCTATTAAGGTCATGAAAGAAAAATCTTCACAATTATTACAGATGTGCTGAGCTTCATAGGAGAAAATGATGTGACTACTTTATAAGATTGTGGCTGATTTTTTATTTTTGTCTTATTTTCATTTACTAGGAAACTATAGTATTCTGGTTTCTTTCTAGTGCCATGTTGCTACTCTAATGGTTCCGCCTTTTGCTTTGAAACAATATGATAGATAATAGCTCAGACTTGGAAAAGTGGTCACAATGTATTCTGATGACTTGGAAATAGTTCCTACTGGTTATTTTTATTTTTGCCAATTAATAAGCATTTATTTTGTCTCCTTCCCATCTCTAACTACTACTGCCCCATTCTACGAGTGGGGAGAAAAGGAAAAGAAAAAAAATATGCATGATCAAGCAAAGTAAATTTTCACTTTGTCCATCCCAGGAGAAATTTGTTTCTCATTCTGAATATTGAGTCCATGACCTCTTTTTCAAGAGGAGGGTAGCATTCTTTATAATCAGTTTTCTACCTTTTTGATTGGTCATTACATTGATTGGAGTTAAGTCTTTCAATGTTTTTCATTTTTACAATTTTGTTATTGTATATATTGTTCCTTTGGTTTTTAATCAGTTAATTTAAGTCTTCCTAGGTTTCTCTAAAAGCTTCCTCATTCCTACTGCATAATAGAATTACATTATATTCATATACCATTATTTGCTCAGCCATCTCCCAAACATATGGATCCTTTTCCTTTGATCTGTTTGATATATAGTAGTAGTATTGTAGAGTCAAAGAGTATACATAGTTTAGAAACTTTTGGGACCTCCAGGTTATTGGTGTGCATTATTCCAATATTACCTTGTTTTTCTCTAAAGTTTTAGGATTTTTTTTTCAGAGCTGCTATAATTCTTTAGTTTTTGTTTAAGTTAACTGAGATGATTACATAAGGCTTTTCTCTCCCTTTAGAGATTTGCTGGTCCTGGTTCTGAAATATCTTTCATCTTTTCAAGGAAAAAGCACTTATATTTTAGACAGCAAACATTTGGGGGCTTGCTGTGTGAAGGAAACTTTATTTGGCCCCATGGATTGAAGAAATGGAAAGGTTAGGTATAAAAAAGGAATGAGGGGGTGGTCTCTGCCTTCGAGAAATTGTTAGTCTAGCTAGAGAGAAAAAAGACAGAAATAATTACAAACCTATACACTAGTAATTCAAAGTATAAGCAACAGTACCATACAATATGAACTGTGTTTATTATGATTATCTTTTACTGGTTACAGACTCACAATGTAAAATAAGGAAGGTTTTAGTAGAAAGAACTTGAGATTTAGAGGCAACACACCTGGATTTAAAGCTTATCTCTGCTACTTGCTAGCTAAAGAATAATAATAATAATAATAAAAAATAATAACACTAATAATAGCTAATGTTTCCAAAGTGCCTACTATGTACCCGACTCTGTGCTAAGCACTTTTACAATTGTTGTCTCAGTTGGTCCTCACTAATTAGCAACCCTGGGAGATAGCTACTGTTATTATCCCCATTTAACTGATAAGAAAACTGGAGCAAATGGAGGTTAAATGACTTGCCTAGAGTGATATAGTTTCTAAGGCAGGATTTGAATGCAGGTCTTCCTGACTTCAGACTCAGCTCTTTATCTACTATACTACTTGTTGGCCTCCCATAAATGACCTTGACCAAGTTACTGCTCTACTCTCGATCTGCTTCCTCATCTGTAAAATGGAGTTATACCTAGATGATCTCTGAGGTCCCTTCCAGTCATGGGCATGCTGGTAAATGTTTTAGCAACTGACTCTCTGGGGAAAAAAATGTCCAGAGGATACACTTTTAAGTTTAATCTGCATTATCAATATTTTCTCCACCACTTTCTTAAGTCTAGAAAATCAACAAAACAATAAATCCTATCAAGGCTGATTTGTAGCATTGGTCAGTTTCTAAGGCATGAATTCTCACACTAAAAATTTGACAATTGCTTCTTATGAACTGGTTCACCTTGGCTCCAGCGTGCCCCTGCTTCCAACCCCCAGTCCTATGATCCTGGGAGCAACTTTAGCTATGGCACTTGCTATTAAGGATCTTATATTAATTAATATATAATTAATGATATATATTAATTATGTTATAATCAGCATAGGCCAGAGTGCTGCAATGATGTCAATCAAATATTAAAAGAATAAGAGCAAGGTCTGTCTTGTGTTGGGCAGGTCCACACTGGAGGGATTTAGGAAAACACAAGAATAAGAAGGCACAGAAGAATTGTGATACATACAGCTGGAAGAAATACCCGCATCTGTAAGCTTTTAATCAATCAAATATTTATTAAGTACCTACTATGTTCTGGACCTTGTACTAGGTACTGAGGATACAAAGACAAAAAAATAGAAAAGAAAACAATCTCTGCTCTCATGAAGATTATATTCCATAGGGAAAGAAAACATTGACATATTTAAGTGTAATGGGGAGACTGACCAATGAGGGCCCGGTCCTTAGGATGTATTGAGATTTGTCCTTCCACTGTGATATGGGTGATACTGAGCATGTGCAGGTATTCCTTGGCTTGCTTCCAATCCACCGTGGTGTGGTTTGGTGAGTCTACTTCTCGCTATGAGTGAAGAAGAAAATATGCTGAGTAGGGACAAGGGCGTTCTGACCTGATCTCTGATCAGACAAATGGATTGCAAAGCTTTTCCTTTGGCTTTTTTGCTTTTTGCCCTCCTGGCAGTAGAAGCAAGAGCCTCTTTGGGCTGCTAGGTATAGAGGACAGCCCTATCTCTCACTAAACCTCTATATGTTTGTGTTACTCCTGTTTCTTATATGTTTATTCTTAATTGATCTTAAGTGAAGAAGTTTCCAGAAGTAGATTTGGAGAGGTTATAAACTTGTGAAATTCAAAAAGTCAGAGGAGACATCAGTGGTCCTCCCTGGCAAAATGTGGTAGTGGTGACCAATGGCAGATGAATTGCCTGCAGAGGAATGTAGAAAGCTTGGTACCTAAAGCAGCAGCTAGGTGGTGCAGCTGGGCCTGGAGTCAGGAAGACCTGAGTTCAAATGTGACTTCAGACACATTTTCTAGCTGTGTAATCCTGGGGCAAGTCACTTAACCCTGTTTGCCTCAGTTTCTTCATCTGTAAACTGAGCTGGAGAAGGAAATGGCAACCATTCCAGTGTCTTTATCAAAATAAAACAAATGGGGTCATATAATGGTCATGGAAATTTGAAGATCTTTCCTGCCCCTTAATAAGCCTAAGGGAATTTGAATATCTTCCCTGCCCCCTAATAGGCTGAATGTAATCACATGGAGCCTGTGGTGGGAGGAGTTTGCTGAGGGGTGGAATAGAGCCCACAGGAAATGGGGAGTCAGAGTAGCTAGACTGAAAGAAGGAAAGGATGCATCTGAGGGAGATAGGCTTGTTAGTAAATGTTGATTTGTGGGAAGGCTAAAGGATGCTGTGGCTCTCTGTGCTGTTATGGCTTCTTAATGTCTTTGCTACTACGACAGAATTGGCTTACTGGTTTTGAGATTCGATTTTCTGGTGTCTGAATAAATGTTTTGCTTCTGTCTTCTATATGGAAAGTCTGTAATATTTTGTGATCCAGCACTATGCAGGCATATTTATAGTGAGCATTGGCGCTGTGAATATTGCATTGGTGCTACATGTCATGAAGAGTCAGTTATGACTGAAATGACTGAACAACAATTTACCTGAAAATGGTGGCAATTTAAGGGTTCGTGACATGCTGGCTCTAGAAAGAAAGACACTGATCTTTAGTGTCCAGTAGAGAGTTACACCAAAGGGAAACTTCATGAGCAGGGAGAAAATGACTCCTCCAAAAAGCCCAGGAGTTTAAAGGTAGCCCTCAGTCCCCCATCTTCTCTACCCCTGGCCTAAGTATCTTTGTGCTTTAAATTTGAGCCCACTCTCCCCAGGGATCTTGTGTGTGTGTGTGTGTGTGTGTGTGTGCATGTGTGTGACGAGAGGGTGTGCCTCTAGTTTGGGGAGATTTTTTTCTGTAACTGCTGTTCTTGCTATACCTTTCCAGTAAATACCTGAATAAAAATACCCAATAAATAGCAAAAAACCGTAATAAAAATCTAATGGAACTCTACTAGTTGATTGATACTGGGGATGAGGATGTGTGAACAAGCGCATTAGAAGCCATGACACACAGCATCACCCCTAGAATCTGGAGATGAGGAGGCAGTTATGCTCTGGGAACCCAACCTGCCAGAATGATTGAGGATTGGAAGAGTGATCTCAGAGTAGGAGCTTTATAAATATGTAGGGACATACTGAGGGTGAGGGCACTAGCAGTTAGGGCAGCAGTTCTCAACCTCTGGGTTATGTTCAGTTTGTAACAAGGAAAATACATCTTGCACATCAGATAGATTCGTAACAGTAGCAAAATTACAGGTAGGAAGTAGCAACGAAAATAATTTTATGGTTGGGGGTCACCACAACATGAGGAACTGTATTAAAGGGTTACAGCATTAGAAAGGTTGAGAACCACCAAGTTAGGGGAATTAGGAAAATATGTCAGGTGTATTGTGAAGAATGATCCATATCTGGCCACTGGACCCAGATGGCTCTGGAGGAGAAAGTGAAGATGGGGACTTTGTACAGCTCTCCTTCACTTAAATCCAATTCATTTGCATGTCATGGCATCACCTCCCTGATGTTATGGTCCTCTTCAAGAACAAAGGACAGTCCACAGCAGCAAGTGGCAGCAACAGTGAAGAATGGCTGGGGATTAGGAGGGAGAGCATGCCAAAGGGAATGGTCAGTGCCAAAGTGTGGCAGTGAGAGACAGAATGTTGAGTGTGAAAGATAAAGGCCAGTTAAACTACTTAGTAGAGTATGTAAGGAGAGAAATATATGAAGCTTATAAGTTGGAATCAAGATGCAAAAGACTTTGAGACAGAGAAATGTATGGGTTATCCTAGAGTCAACAGGGAGCCCCTGGAAATGATTGAATTAGGGAAGTGATGTAGTCACTCAGCTACTTTACAAAAATCACTTTGGCAACCCTGGAAAGGATAGATTAGAGTTAGGAGAGTCTTGAGGCAGAGACATAAATGAGAAGGCCTTTGCAATAGTCTAGGTGAGAGGTTAGGAGGGTATGAATTACTCAGCAGAGAGTGCAGAGGGGGTAGGATGTGAGAAGAGATGTGCTGATGGAAATAGCAAGGCTTGACCCCTGATTGGAGAAGTGGAATAAGGAAAAATGAGGAATAGAGGGGAAGGTGAGGTTGTGAACTTGGGAGACTGGAATAATGGTGGGGAAGTTTGATTAAGGGAATTTCAGCAGAGGAAGGGTTTGGAGGAAAGACAAGTTCTGTTTTGGACTCATCTCCAGGACACTGAATCCTGGCATCATGCTAGGCACAAGGCACAAACTGAAAATATAGTTTGAAATGTACAAAGGGCAGTTGGTGACATGGGCCTGGCATGCAGGGGAGCAGCCTAGATCAGTGGGGAACCTACAACTCTGAGGCCACGTGTGGCCCTCTAGCTGCTCAAGTTCAGCCCTTTGACAGAATCCAAACTTCACAGAAAAATCCCCTTAATAAAAGAATTTGTTCTGTAAAATTTGAACTCAGTCCAAAGGCTGCACCCAAGGACCTAAAAGGCCACATGTGGCTTTGAGGCCACAGGGTCCCTACTCCTGGCCCAGATAAATGAAGTGATTCACCCATGCTTACACAGGTAGTCAATAGCAGAGCTGGCATATAAATATTGAACTCTAAATTTAGTGCTCCAAATTCCATGCCTCCACACTGTCTACCCCTTTGATTAGAACATCGCTAGTGTCCCTTCTGCCTCTAAATTCTCTGGTTATTCTGAGATTTTGAAACTAACCTCCCAAAAAGAAGCCAGTATGTTATATGACACAGAACAGAAATCTGGGTTGGAATTAGAGGGAATGACTTCTTTAGAGAATAGTACTGAGACAAACATGATGAGCGGCACTTGAGATTTTATTCCTAAATCATTAGCACCTGAAGTCCTTTCTTAAAATTGTATATTAATCTATTCTCTGTTACGTATGCAAAGTTTGTCTTTTTTAGTCCACATTATTGCTTTGTTCCTTTTGCATTCCCGTAATTTTTATGGGGTAGTGATTTCTTTTAAAAATAATATTTTATTTTTCCCCAGTTACTCATAAAGATAATTTTTAACATTCATAATTTTCAGAATTTTGAGTTCCAAATTTTCTCTCTCCCTCCCTCCCTCATCATCTCCCCATTCCCTGAGGCAGTAAGCAATTTGATATAGGTTATACATGTTCAGTTATGCAAAACATACTACCATATTAGTTGTATTGTGAAAGAAGAGACAGAGCCAAAGGAAAAAAAAGTACCAAAAGTGAAAAATAGTATACTTTGATCTGCATTCAGGCTCCCTAAGTTCCTTCTCTGGGGATGGGTGGCATTTTTCATCATAAGTTCTTTGGAATTTTCTTGGATCTTATTGCTGAGAATAAGTCGTTCACAGTTGATCATTTTACAATATAGCTGTTACTGTGTACAATGTTCTGGTTCTGCTCACTTCACTTTGCATCATCAGTTCATTTAACCTTCCCAGGTTTTTCTGAAATCTACCTGCTCATCATTTCTAATAGCACAGTAATATTCTATTATAGTCATATGTGGTAGTGATTTCTTGAGTGATACTGGTTAATATTGATATTAATAATACTTATTATTTACATAGTACTTGCCATATATGTGCAGGCACTGTGCTAAGCACTTTATAAATATTATTTTATATACACGTATTATTTGAGTCTCACAGCAGCTCTGGTGCTTTTATTTTCCCCATTTTGTAGTTGAAGGCAAACAGAAGTTAAATGATTTGTCCAGGGTCAAACATCTAGAAAGTGCCTGGGGTAGGATTTGAACACAGGTCTTCCCAACTCCAAAACCAGGATTCTACTTGCTCTGTCACCTAACTGGCAACAATAAAAGGAACAATATGCAAAAATCTTCTAGTCTCTTGGCCACTCAGACAAACCCCAAACTATGCTTCAGTGGTCCTCCAAAGTCTAACTTCCCACTTTGGCTAATATTCCATTAACTTACTTGAGTGAAACAGATGCTGTCATCTACCATATCACTCAGTTCAAAACCTGCTGGTGAGGAATGGGGGGGAACATATTCCACCACTTGCACTCCTGTAGGCCAGCAAAGGTTGGGGCTCTTATTCATCTCAGTCCTCTCAGGATGAAAGGAAAAGTGGCATCTCCAAGAACTACAGTCTCCCAGAAACTCACACAACCAGGCTCTGAGCAATTCTTGTCTGGTGGAGGGAGGTCCGCCCCAAAAGCCAGTCACATCCATCAAAGCATTTCTTTCATCTACCATTATAGAATGATAGAATTCTAGTGCTGGAAGAGTCCTTAATGTTCACCCCCTCCATTTTACAAGTGAGGAATAAGGTCACAAAACTAGAAGCATAGTTCTCATGCCATCTTCATCTCCCTGAATGACAACCAGCAATCATGGCATTGTTGGCTGTAAGGTTTCAATTCAGTTCACCTGGGAGGCTTGGAGTTCTTTATGCATATTCAGGAGGCATCTAAAGATCTGGGCATCAGGAACCACTCTGTAACCAATAGAAGGAATAAATAAGCCAGGGGAGAGATACGGATGACATTTGCTTGGCAATGCAAACATTGCATTGGCAGAAAAGAGAAACACTAAGACAGCTTGCCTAGTAGATTTTCATTTTCATACCCTCCTCTTTAAACCAATCCACACCATTAAAGCTCAACTTTTAATAAAACACAATAATTCTGCTTTTCCTTAGGAAAAACCTGGCATCATGGAGAGAATGAGAAAGGGAGGGGAAGGGAGAGAGTAAGTGAGAGAGACAGAGAGAGAGACAGAGAGAGAGAGAGAGAGAGAGAGAGAGAGAGAGAGAGAGAGAGAGAGAGAGAAAACCAATCTTGCCCCTTTCACATATTGAAGTTACGGCCCTGGGGAAGTGACTAAACCTCTCAACACCCTAGCAAAGAACTGTCTAAGATTAAGTTGCAGAATAATAGAATAATGGTGGATCAGCGTTAGTAGAGGGAATTTCCTCACCAGAGAACTTTGTACACCAATGAAATCAGAGATCTATATGACTTATGATGGAATACCACTGTACTGTAAGAAATGATGTGCTCAATTATTTTAGAAAAATATGGAAGGACTTACATGAAATAAAGAAGAGGGAAATGAACAGAACCAAAAGAACACTGTATACAGTAACAGCAATATTGTTTTTTAAGAACAACTTCGAGAGATTAAATTATTTTGAATATTATAAAATATCCAGATTAACTATAAAGGACATATGAGGAAAGATACTATCTGCATCCAAAGAAAGAATTGTAAACAGACATGTGTACAGAATAATTTTACATACACACACATACCTATTTGGGTCTAATGTTAGCTATCTCTAGGGTGGGGGAGCAGAGAAGGAAAAAAGAAATTTACATGATAATTGAGTTGCATATTTGAAAGGAACAGCAAGCTGTGCATAGTAGATTTGTAATTTCATGTGCAATTATCTTTTTTATTGTACTGTATTATGTAAATGTTTGTTTTATTCCATAAATTAAAAATAAAATTAAAATATCAGAGATTTGGTTGCCCCACCCTCTGGAAAAAATTCTCTTTTTCTTGTTTTTCTAATCACTCTTTGATCTGAATAATAAGGGTATTCCTTCCAATTCTGCAAGGTGTAGCCCATCCTATGAAACTCTTCTTGGCTGCTATCTTATTGTTGAGTTTATTCTACTTAAAGAGAGAGTAACTTGTTATTTTCCTATTTCTGAGGCAGGAATTTTCAATAATGACATTGTATAATGGAGAGGCTATGCTGCATGTATGGGGGGATGGGATGGGGTTGTTTGCCAGAGTGACAACTAACTGCTTCCTATTGGAAGTAGACTATAAAGTTTTTATGCCTTGAGCAACACAAGGCCCAATGCCTGCCTGCTGCCTAGTTGAATGACTGTGCCAAACAGCTTGATAATATCAGTTCTGACAAGCTGGCTATGAGCCTGTACACCCTATGAAGGCTGTGTTAGTCCCAGACCCCAGATCATTGTCAGTGACAGGTTCTCTGGCATTCAAGAGCCTTTTTTGATGCAGGAAGAAGGCAGTGTCCTATAGAAATTGGTGCCACTTTGAGTGTGGGTTGGAAAAGCTCTGTTCCACACAATCCCACCTCCACCCCCACCCCCCATCAAAAAAAAATGAGAAAGGAAAAAACAACTCTCTGAATATGGAGCAGTGAATCCAAAGCTTAGAGATGAGGACAATTCAAATAAGCCAGAGAAACTCAGCAAATAGCCATTTCCAAAGGAATTTACTATGATTATTTGTGCTAAGAATCTATAAAAAGGGCAATTACCTTGGCAAATACTTCATTTTCTGCTCCATAAAGGAAGCAGTAGGCAGGTTATAAATAAATGATGGCTCATAATTCATTAAAAACAAGGGGAAGGAATGTCTCAAGATGGTGGAAGTTTTAAGGTGATTATTTTTATCTCAAAAGAAAGAATGAGAAGAACTAAGACATTTCTTCCATGACACATCCAACACAGCAAAGGTCATTCTGACCATCTGACATTTAGTAAATGTGCCTGAAAAGGAGTAAATTTCATCCTATAATACGTAAATGTCTTTACGTCACCCCCTTCCTGAGTATATATTCCTTGTGGTGATGTACTTCCAGGACTTCGTCCTTATTTCTCAAGCCTAGAGGCATAAGCTCATAGAATCTTAGAATGGGAAGGGATCTTAGTGGTTTTGATTCAATCTGTTATCCTTTCTACAACCCACCTGATACAGTGCAAGGAACAGGGAAATAAACTTGGAGTCAGGAAAACCAGAGTTCAAATTCTATCTCCAATAAGTGTGTGACCTTTAGCAAGTCACTTAATTTCTTCAATTAATTTTTCTTGGTGGGCACTAAGGTCCTCTCCAGTTCTAAAGCTATGGTTCTCTTATCCTATTATAATCCAGCCTCTGCTTGAGCGATTCTGAGACAGGGAACTCATAACCTCACAAAGCAGAATTCCAGCCTCATCTGTACTGTCCTCCTTGTTTCCACTCGCTTTGCCCTCTCTTGGTCTCTCTCCAAACACATGGAGAAGAGAAGGCCTTAGTGAACTTTTAAGGTCAACAGCTTGTCTTTGGTGTTTCCCCATCTGTCCTTTTGGGCCCATTTGCTGCCCTTTCAACATCCCCACACCTCATTCAGTGTCCAGCACCTTACCTATCCTGCCCTTCCCAGAATTCTATTTCCTAACCTTAATTCTACATTCTAGACCTTTTCCAATTTCCTTACGCCCCACCGTCATCAAAATTTAACTGCTTTGTGGCCCCTTCCCTCTAGACCTCACTCTCTGCCAGTGGAAGATGTATCACGTCAATCAATCGTATGTACTAAATGCCTACTGTGTGCCAGAAACCATGCTAATCCATCTGCCAGGTAACATTTCTATTTCATTAGCAGTCTTGCAGGGTGTCTTAACTCAGAGGAATGACTAATGATAAGAATTTCAAGAATTTTGGCAGATCTGAAGGGGAGATTATTTTTGTAAGATAGATTTTCCATAAAACATGGGTATTGTTTGCCACCACATACAATAGCATTTGCAAATCACGGCAGGATGAAAGGGTCAAGGAGGTGGCCGGTGCTTCCCCTGACAGTTGAAAAGAGTAGCTAGAGCAGCCAGCAATTGGCAGCATCATTATGTATTTCCCCATTTGGTTTGGTCCTTGTATAAAGCTAGGATTGAGATTGGGGAAGGCTCGTCAGGGTCTGTGGTACCATTTGAACCCTGTCCTGTCCTAGAGGTGGGGAGAAAGGTTTATTGGGGTTCCAGTGTGTCTAGGGCTAGGGGGACAGTCTGACTAGCTTGAAAGAGGTAGAGGCAGAAATCAGTGTTAAAACAAGATATCTACAACATGACCAATTAGTGAGTCACTCAATAAGCATTTATTAAGGATCTACGATGTGCCGGGTATTGTGCTAGGCTCTGGAGATAGAAATATAATGAATAAAACAATATCTACTCAAGAGGAGTTTACATTCTAAGGGGGAGGCAAAATGGGCATAAATAATATGTATATGTAATATATACACATAACAATAATGTATAACATATCTGTGTGTGTATGTACGTATGTGCACAGAGGAGAGGAGAGAAGGCAGGGAAGGAGGAAGAGAGGGAGAGAGAGAGGGAAAGAGAGAAGGAGGGAGAGAGGGAGGGGGAGAGAGAGAGAAAGAGAGAGAGAGAGAGAGAGAGAGAGAGAGAGAGAGAGAGAGAGAGAGAATTGCTGTTGCTCTTAAACATATAATCTTAGAGACTTATTCACTGATTTGCCCAGGGTTACATAGCCAGCAGTACATGTAAGAGGCAAGGTTTGAACTCAGGTCTTTCTGACTCTAAGGCTTGGTAATTGCTCTTGATTCTTGTTTCTTTCAACATCAGTAGATGTATGTTATCAGAGCTCATTTCTCTGGGTTTGCATGACCAGAACATGAGGTTGCTGCATAATTTTCCCTGGATTCTTTCACTAGGAGAATTCTCTCACCACCAAGGTGGTCGATCTATTTGAATCATCTACTCAGGAAACATCTAAGATGTTCTCTTGTTTATCCCTCCTCATCCTGTCTGCTCCTCACCTATGAAAGCCCATTTTGAAGTAAAGAAATATAGAAATGAAATTTTCAAACCACACTGACAAAATAGCTTCCTTTTTTTGCAACCCTCCCTTTCTCCCAATTTCCTGTCAGCTGCCTGATACCCTTCTCTCCGTCACCTTCTATTTATAAGACTACTTGACAGCAGGTTTCTTCTTTGCCAAAGCATCCTGCCCTGATTTCAGGTCTTGAATGGCCCCAGCACCATTTCCAGCGGCTGCTCTGGCATCCCGGAAGCAATATTCCAGCAGACCAGCTGCAGCAGTGGCATTAGCACCCACGTCAATATCAACAACCTGCGCAAAAGCATTTATTTGGCACCAGCCTCTGTCCCTATGCCAATAACTATGCAAAGTGTGGTCTAGATCCTTGACCTTCATAGAAACCTCCAAAAGCTTACAGTTTATGAGAAACAATGGGCTTGTAAACAGACATGCCAAATGATGATTTAGTAAAACACAATATGGATGGGGGGAAAAATATTAAATAGTAAAATAAGTTCTTTTGTGGCAAGGCACAGGATGTGGGGGAATCGTTTAGTGAAGTGATAGGTTGAGGAGAAATCATTGAATTGTGAAGTTACAAAGAAAGAGAGTTGTTGAGAGAATGGGATGGGGAGACTATCACTCAGTCCTTTATTTTATGGAATGTAAGACTTGCTTATATGACATTTTATTGCACAGGGATACTGGAAGGGAATGGGGGTGGGGGTGCCAGGGTGCTGCTGCTGAGTCAGCTAAAATCCCCAGTTCTGGCCCCTGTGTCTCTGTAGATCTCCTCAACCCTCTCTTTGTACCCCAGTCTGTCACCTTCCCAGAAAGTAGTCTGTCTCTTGTAATTTGATATTCATTTGTGGATCCCCACCCTTGCAAAGCTCTGCCTGGCTACTGTTTACTTTCTCCGGGAGAGAGCCCTGCTGGCCAGGGATCTGTGCAGAGCTTCTTTTAAGTAACTTTATCATGCATTGACTCATTCCTTCAACAAAAACTTATTAAGTAACTATTATGTGTTAAGTTCTGTGGTAGGTCTTGGAGATACAGAGACAAAAATGAAACACTCCCTGTAAGGAACAGACATTTTATTGGAACAAACAACATGTGTACAGTTAAGTAAGGATGTACACATAATAGCTGATATTTTCATAGCACTTTAAAATCTGCAAAGCACAGTACAAATTTTCTCTCATTTGATCCTCACAACTGTGGGATGTGGGCATTATTATTATCCCCATTTTACAGAGGGGGAAACCAAGGGAGACAGAGATTGAGTGACTTGCCCAGAACAACACAGCTAGTAAGTATCTGCGATGTGAACACACACATATATATTATATATATATATATATATATATATATATATACATTTCTTTTATTAGTGGTAATTTTGAGTCCAAGGCTGTTCTCTTTATCCATATGTATATATAAATGAAGAAAACAGCTTTGGGCTCAGAATTATCATTAATAATATATATATGTATTAATATATACATATGTGTATCTGAAGAGAGCAAGTCTTGGGTCCAGAATTATTATTAATAAACTGTATGTATAAATGTATGAAGAGAATACTTTGGGCTCAGAATTATCATTAATAGTGGGGCCATCTCCAGTCATCCTGATCAATATCTGGCCACTGGACACAGATGGCTCCAAAGGAGAGAGTGAGGCTGGTGACTTTGCATAGTCCTGCCTCACTTAAACCCAATTCACTTGCAAGTCATGGCATCACTTCCTGATGCCACAGACCTCTTCAAGAATGAAAGACAAACAACAACAATCATTAGTAAAAGAAATGCAAACCAACATGACTTCAGATCGGCAAAGTTGGAAGATGAAAATTTGTACAGCCAGGGCAGGAGAGGCACACTAACACACTCTTGGTGGAAATGGAAACTGGTCTAACAGATCTGAAAAACAATTTAGAAACGTACTCCCAAAGTCACTAAACTATACCTTGCCTTATAATAACCAGACACATGTTCCTCAAAGAGGTCAAAGGTAGAGGGAAAGGACCCACTTCTGTACAAATATTTATGGCAGTATTTATTTTAGCAAAGAAGAATAGGTAGAGTGTGTGTCCATTAGTGGGGACGTGGCTGAATTGTGAGATACGAATTTAAGAAATTATGAATATGAAGAATTCAGAGAAACTTGTGTAGTTCTGTATGAACTACATAGAGTGAAAGGAGAAGAAGCAGAACAATTGACACAATGATCACAGTCATATAAAGGAAAACAACTTTGAAAGACTTCAGAAGGCTGATCAGCATGGTGACCAATCATGACTTTGATGGTTGTAGTGGGGACTGTCCTAGGGGAGGACGAGTTAGTGGAGCAGTGATATTTACAAAGAGAGAAAGGAAAAGAGATACTAACAACAAAGCATTAAAAATAAACGGAAAAATAAATAAAATAATATAAAATAAAAACTAAAATAAAATAAACAGAAAAATAAACAAAATTAAAAAAAATAAACAGAAATTCAAAAGAGGAAGAGGGGAAGAATTTGTCACTACTGTGTACTAGATGGGCAGCTAGCTGGCACAGTGGATAGAGTGCCAGCCCTGGAGTCAAGACAACTTGAGTTTCAGACATTTACTAGCTGTGTGACCTTGGACTAGTCACTTAACCCTGTTTGCCTCAGTTTCCTCATTTGTAAAATGAGCTGGAGGAGGAAATGGCAAACCACACTAGTGTCTTTGCTAAGAAAACCCCAAATGGGGTCAAGGAGTGTTGGACACAACCAAAACGACTCAACAACAACTTTGTACTAGGCACTGTGCTAAGAGCTTTACAAATATCTTATCTGATCCTCACAATAAACCTGGGAGACAGGTGGTTTTATGTTCCTCATTTTTTTAGTTGGGGAAACTGAGGCAGACAGAGGGTAAGTGACTTGTCCAGGGTCACAAAGCAAAGTGAGAGGCCAGGGCTGATTTGGAGCTCAGGTCTTCCTGGCTCCAGCCTTTAGATGCAAATATGGAAATTTTATGAGTACCTTGTTAACTTTAACATACTTTTTACACAAGTTCATATATAATCCTCTTTTTTTTACCCTGTTTGCTTCAGTCTTATCTATAAAATTAGCTGGAGAAAGAAATGACAAAAGACTCAGCCAAGAAAACTCCAAATGGAGTCACAAAGGCAGCAACAACAATGTTGATATATTTACTTTTGTTGATTGTGATCTGTTCATGATGAAAAATTAGACCATTTTAGAGGGAGAGTGAGTTAAACACCTGACGCCTTTCCAGGTACGAGAAATGGGTCTTTAAAATATGCTTCCAAAGGGGACAAGGAATCCAGGAACTTTGTTTTTGCCATTAAAATCTCAACCTTCCTCGTGCTGCTACAGTCTCTATAAAATATTCAGTCTGCTAAATGACTTGATGCCTCACCCTTCTAAACAACCCTCCGTCTGGAAATGTTAAGTATTATTTATTAACAGCTGCTTGTTGAGCCTAGAGAGCTAGGGTGTGGTTGCCCAAGAAGTGCTGAATTCCAAGGACAGTGCATGTATTGGGTAAGGCAGTTTTCTAAAGTGGTGCCAGTGGCAATCTTTGACATTCAAAACTATTTGATTCATTATGAATCTAGCATATGTTGTCAGCTCTTTGGTTCCGATACTGTTCAAGCAGCCCTTTCCTTTCAGCATTTGGTGCGCTGCGGATTTGAGGAGGGGCTGACTAGCCCAAGAGGTGGGGATGGGAGAGAGGAAGGGTTGGCGATGTGCCATGAAGGAAGTGACTCTTCTTGATCATTGATTTCTTCATTTCATAGTTTACAAAGAATGACAGGATCTTTTCTTAAATTTGGCTCTCCATTCCGGGATGTAAACTCTTACCTGTCCTATAGCAAAACCTTTTCCTAGAATCAGATTTAGAGCTGGAAGGGGCCTGAGACATCTTCTAGTCTTTCCCTCTCATTTTACTGATACGGAATTTGTGGGCTAGAAAGGTAAAAGAAACCTGCCCAAGGTCACACAGGTTATGGTAACTGGCAGAAACCAGGATTTCAACTCAGCTTTTTGGACTCTGAATCCAGTACTCTTTCCATAAACTCAAACTGCCTCTCCATTTGCTTCATGCACTCCCACAAAACATCTATCCACCAAAGGTCATGAAGGTCACCCTAAAATGTTGCTTTCTGCTTTTGTTCACTGTGAGAAGTCATTTTTTATTGGCAAAAGTAACCAAATTTCACATTCTGACAGTAAAACGTATATAAATCTTGGGAATTACTGTAGATTTTGCAAGTGTTATGTAGAGTTTTCAAGAACTAGGGAAATAAAACTGGCTATCCTTGGATTTACAGCTTCCCTGTCTGCAATGCCCGCTGCTGACATTTTTACTCAGCGGGTGTGCCATGCAGAGAGAATCACTTTTTTCTTTTAAAATGATTGTAATTATAATTAGTATTACTGTTATTACTCTTTTAATCACAGCAGGAGAACACAACCATCAGGTCCACAGTTTCATCAGCAGGGGACATAGAGATTTTAAAAACAGTAGGATCCCATGAGTTGTTTCATACTGCCCTCTCTTGAACTATTTTTTTTCTAACTTGCTGGAGAGATCAAAGCTACATGACTATGAGAAGACATGGGATAAGGAGGGGGGCCTCTAAGAATTTCTATTTAGAGGCAGGGAGAGAGGAAGAGCTGACTGAAAAAGCAGGTAAAGTCTATAGCCTTAACAACTGTTAGTACTGCAGGGTGGGCAGTGGAGCTGAATTCTAGAAAAAGGAAGGAAATGGGTGTGGCCAATGTAATGGGAGAATGCAATTGAGTTTCTACCTTGATGAAGCCTGTGTGCAGATGGTAGAGCATTGGACTTGGTGTCAGAAAGACCTGAGTACTAGCTGTGTGATTCTGAACAAGTCATTTAAACTCTAGAACTAAATAGCTTAGTGAATAAAGTGCTGGGTCTGGAGTCAGGAAGACCTAAGGTCAAATCTGGTCTCAGATACTTATTAGCTGTATGACCCTAAGTAAGTCACTTAACATCTGTTTGCCTTAATCTACTGGAAAAGAAAATGGCAGACCACTCCAGTATCTTTGCCTAGAAAACTCCCTATGGGATCACAAAGAGTTGGATACAACTGAACAACAATAAGAAGCCTCAGTTTTCTCATCTGTAAAATGGGGATAATAACACCAATTATTCCATCCCTACCCCCATTGTTGTAAGGACTAAAAGGTGATAACATTATGCAAATGTGATATCATCTACAAACCTTAAAGACCTCTATAAATGCTACCTGTTATCATCATGAGAGGAAATAATGGCACTGTCCATTAACATTTTTGTTATGAACAGTGACAGTGAGAACAGAAGGTAAGTAAGATTTTTGTTGGGTGTAGTGGGGGAGTGCAGTGGTTATATTCTTGAGTCCCAGTCTATACATGTCACTGTGCTACGTTGGTACCTTTATTGCAGAATAACCTGGACAGCAAGCAGTCTGTATATTTCCTGTCAAGGTATCTTGCGTGTCAATGGTTGAGACGATGAAGTTCTAGAGTGCACGTATAGACAGCATTAGGAAATAGCCTGTTAGGTGGTACAGTGGATAGTCAGGAGGACTTGAGTTCAAATGTGGCCTCAGACATTTACTAGCTTTGTGACCCTGTTTTCCTCATCTATAAAATGAGCTGGAGAAGGAAATGGCAAACCACTTCAGTTTCTTTGCCAAGAAAACCCCAAAAGGGGTCAAAGAGTCGGACATGACTGAAACAACTCAACAACGACAATGAAATGGTCTAACAAGAATATGTCTTTAGATTCCACAGAAGCCAGTTAAAATTCCAAAATGGCTTAATCTCAGACTTCGAAAGAATCTTAGAAGCCATCAAGTCCAATCCATATTTAAATACAAGTCTCCTATGGCAGTGGTGTCAAACTCAAATAGAAATTGGGACCACTGAACCACCCATGTACAGACTTAGAAATCCACATATTAACATTTTCTGGTTTTTTTTTCCCCCATTACATTTCAATGTGTTTCTAGCTATAGCCAGGAATATCGGCATGGGGCTGTGTGTTTTGCTCCTCTGCTATAGCATTCATAACAAGTGAGCCTCTAGTCTTTGCTCAAAGACCATTATGACAGAGTTCCCGATTTTATGCAAATTGTAACCAGGTAACACCTTATACTTAACCAGTGATTCTTCAGCCTGAGTAAATGATATTATGGGTAGACTGCCTCCTCAGGCTCTCCACTCCATATCCTGATGCAAAGTCTAAGCTCCACCCTAGATCTGCTTCCCAGCTCATTCCCAGTCAATGATGATGGTGATGGCGATGGAGATAATGATAATGATGCAGGTACTCCCATATGAACCTCATTTCTTTGCATCTTCAAGAATCCTTTTTTGAAAAAATAGAATTCCCTAGGAGGAAAAAAACATCTCAAGCTCATTATCAGCTAATGCTTTCATCGTTATTTATTATGTTATTAATTTGGTCAATCAAATGCTTTCCAAGCTCAATACTTAACAGAGTTCAATGCCTTAGGAAATAGGACCCAAAAGAGTTGAAAAGAGACAGTGGGGATGAAAGAGTTGAAGTGATCCATGAGGAAGGCAGTGAGCTGTGAGGAAAGGAAGATGGACATTGCCTGCTTTATAGATTTGGCTAACAGCTGGGCTGCTGGTGCTGTGTTAGAAGTGCAGTGGTTATCATCTGTGACACTACTGTCTCTCTCTTCACTCCAGTGGCAAATTTTTTGTTCAGTCGTTTTTCAGTTGTTTCCAACTTTTTGTGACCCCGTTTTGGATTTTCT
>CM053584.1:103580816-103603195 GCA_028627135.1 Pseudochirops cupreus
CTACTCTGTTCTTCAGCCAGTATCAAGCAGTTTTGATGACTGCTGCTTTATAATACAGATTAAAATCTGGTATGGCTAGGCCACCTTCCCTAGCATTTCTTTTCATTAATTGCCTTGATATTCTGGACCTTTTGTTCTTCCAAATGAATTTTGTCACTATTTTTTCTAGTTCAGTAAAGTAATTTTTGGGTAGATTGATTGGTATGGCACTAAATATGTAATTTAATGTAGGTAAAATTGTCATTTTTATTATATTAGCACCACTCAGCCACAAACAATTGATGTTTTTCCAATTGGTTAGATCTGATTTTATTTGTGTAAAAAGTGTTTTGTAGTTGTGTTCATATAGGTACTGGGTAAGAGTTATTTTAAATGGGGTATCTCTTATTATCTTTTCTTGCAGGGTTTTGTTGGTGGTATATAGGAGTGCTAATGATTTATGTGGGTTTACTTTACATTCTTCTATTTTGCTAAAATTATTAACTGTTTCGACTAGCTTTTTAGTTGAGTCTTTAGGATTTTTCTAGTGTATCATCATATCATATGCAAAAAGAGATTACCTCATCCCCTCTTCTGATACCTTCTGTTTCCTTTTCTTCTCTTATTGCTATTGCTAGGATTTCCAATACAATATTTAATCATATTGGTAACAGTGGGCTCTTCTATTTTCTTGAGATTAAGAAAATCTAGTGCCCAGAGAAGATGCTGTATCTCTACCCACTCTGCAGGACTAGATACGTCTTCTTTCATGTCCCACTGATATACTCTGCTGGGAAAGGGAATAGGTATGCCTGCCATTTCATACATTCTTCTCTAATGTTCTACTTTTCCTTATATATCAACTCCTTCTCTACTGCCTATGACCATAATCAAGTCACCCTCCTGATAAAAAACTTGATCTTTCCCAGTCTTGGCTTTCTCTTCTGTAAGATGGAGATAATAATATCACCTACCTTACAAGGTTTTGCAGGGATCAAATGAGATAACAGGCTCTCTCCCCATTCCAATCATTCTGCTGCTCTGCTGTTAAATTGTTCTTCCTTAATCAGTCAATCAATATTTATTAAACACCTACTATGTGCCAGGCATGTCACCCTATTATTCAATCAACTCCTATGGTTTCCTATTGCCTCCAGGTTTACCTTGGGCTATAACAGCCTCCAAGTTGGAAATCCTACAACACCTTGCCTGGATTCCTCTTGACCCAAGAGAGAAAAGATATAATCAGTCCTGGACCACCCTCCATCTTGATATTGGCTGTGGATTAAAGTAATAACTTCATATACTGATGGCAAGGAAAGAACAGTAAACAATGGTGGAAACAATTCAATAAGAAGCTGGTCAATTGAGCATCAGCTTCTCCTCCTGAGCTCAGCTCCCTTTTAAAGGGAGAAGAAATTATTCACCATCTTATCATAGTAACAGGCATGTGAGGAGAAATACAAAGTCCCTTCCGGCTTCTCAAATATTTTACCATGCAGGCACGTGAGTTCTTATCCCAGGGAGGAGAAGGAAGACCACTTCTCAGCTTTTGATCCCCATGATCTGTAATTAGAGTTAATTGGGTTGTATGGACTCAGAAACTTGCATTGAGAGATCAGGTCTCCTGCTTGACCCTACCTACTTTCCTACCAGGTGACGAGGAATAAGGATGGTACCTCATTTTACCTTATGATTTCTCTCCAAAAAAAGCCAAACCTCTAAAAACATAGTCCCATAAATCTAAAATTCCAACTAATATCACAAACTGGTGAAATAAGGAATGACATCTGCTTGAATGTCTTGCTTCTATGATAATGCTATTCAAGTGAAGGGGTGAAAAAGCCAGGATTGTGTATGTAAGGGTAGAGTCAATGACCCCCCAATCTATTTCAATTAAGTGATAAAAAAGTGACACGTGTCATTGGAAAAGGTGTTATGTCAGATAGTAGTAGCAGGCATCAGAAAAACAAGCGTAATGAACTGTAATGATGATAGCTCAAATAGGCTTACCAAATTCTCTTCTCAAAACGAACCCAAACCCTTTGTAATTTGGCACCAGTGCTTTACCACTGGGGAAGCTAGGTGGTGAAAAGGATCAAGTGTCAGACCCGGAGTGAGGAAGACTCATCTTCAAGAGTTCAAATCTAGTCTCATACACTTTCTAGCTGTGTAACCCTGGGCAAATCGCTTAATCTGTTTGCCTCCATTTCTTCATCTGTAAAATGAGTTAGAGAAGGAAATAGCAAACTATTTTAATATCTTAGCCAAGAAAACCCCAAATAGAGTCGTGAAGAGTCATACACAACTGAAATGACTAAACAATAACTTTATAACTACACAGCTGCTACAGAACGCACGTTGGCATCAATTATGAAAAGAAAAAAAGAGGTACCGTGAAATACGAAGTCCATATGGGTGCATTGGGGGACGGGTCTCTGTAGCCTTTATAACAAAGGCTTGATTCAAAATTAACCCGAAAAGCCTTTTCTAATTAACCCCACTGTACTATTATTGTCCCTATTCCACATTTCCTTAGGATTTATATAACTGAAGTTTCTACTTTGCCTTTAAAAGTCATGAGTGAAGGTCATTTAAAACTATGTTTGAAGAATTCTAGGAAGATTGAAACCTGTACAGTTGCCACTTCACCACTAGATGGCGATGGTATGTCAGCAAGGCAAAATGGTACCAAGTTCTTAGCTCTCTATGAAGCTGACAAATCAGGGGATTAAGGCTACAAAAAGTGAAATGTATGCATGTATTAAGGCACACAGGAATAAACATCTTGGAAGAAAATGAGGAGGAATAAAGAGGGGGTTGAAATTTATTCAGTATGTACAATATTATCTTCGTCCCGGATCTCTTCTTAGGTGCCTTCCATCTTAGAGAGGTGACACTTGACATTCAGGCAATAACCCTGCTGCACTGACCCTGGCAGACCACCTTTGGAGTTTTGTGTTTGAATGGTCTTTTTTGTCATTGTTCAGTGGTTTTCACTCATGGCCCCATTTGAGGTTTTCTCGGCAAAGATATGGGAGTGGTTTGTCATTTCCCTTTCCAGCTCATTTTACAGATGAGGAAATTGAGGCAAAGAGAGTTAAGTGGTATGACTTGCCCAGGGTCACACAGTTAGTGAGCATCTGAGCCCAGATTTAAACTCAGCAAGATGAATCTTCCTAACTCCAGACCCATCACTCTGCGCACTCTGGCATCACTTAGCTGTCCTAACAATTAGCACTGTCCTAAGAGACAGAGATTACATTATGAGTGACAGGTTCTCCTACCATAGATGTCTTCAAAGACTTGAAAAGTACTTTTTGAGGAATATAATGCTGATGCCTCTTTCCAACTCTCAAATGTGTGAATCATGTTCAAATTGTGCTCTAAGATAAAGGAGGATAAAGAAGAAAAAAGGTCTTTGAATTTTTCTCCCATTTAATAAACTGTACACAGTCAGATTTCATACCTTTATGTATAGTTTTATTCTTTAGTTTAGTTAATTTTGTTTTAAGTTTAAGTATATAGTTTTTAATAAGAAAATCTGGCCATTAGGCAGTTACTGGTAACCTTTGAGTAAGCAGCTTCAGTTGAGGGGTGGGAACACAAGTTATACCTGCAAAGGGTAATGGGTAATGAGAAATTAGAGGTATGGAGTGATCAAGTATAGACTCGACTGTAGGAGTCTGGCTATGAGAGGAAAGAGATAAAATGACAACCAAAGAGAGTAGGAAAGGCCAAAGAAAGTTTCTATGGGGGGAGGGGGTGGGCACTTAACTGGGGGAAGGGAATGCTCTGAGTGTTTGTAGGCAAAGGAGAAGGAGGCAGTATAGAGAGAGATTGATGAAGTGTTGTTGTTCAGTTGTATCTGACTCTTTGGGATCCCAAGGACCGTACTGTCCCTAGGATTTTCTTGACAAAGGTACTGGAGTGGTTTACCATTTCCTTCTCCAGTGAATTAAGGCAAACAAAGGTTAAGTGACTTACTCAGGGTTACACAGCTGCTAAGTGTTTGAGGCTGAATTTGAACTCAGGCCTTCCTAACTCCAAGCCCAGTGTTCTATCCACTGATCCACCTAAACTGCCTCCATTAAAGAAGTACAAGAGTTGGAATAATTTGATGTGCCAAAGATGCAGAGAAGATGAATTGGAATAGGATCTCTTGTTTGTCCTTCATTCTCGAACAGGACCATTACATCAGGAAGCTGATTCCATGACATGCAAGTGGATTGGATTTAAGTGAGGTTGGGCTGGGCAAAAGTCACGAGCCTCGCATTCTCTTCTGGAGCCATCTGGGTCCGGTAGAAAGATATAATTCAGGATGAGTGGAGATGACCCTCGTGATAGGATCTAAGGGCAAGAAGGAAGGATCATGGTATCATAGATTTAGCTCTGGAAGGGACATGAGAAGACCACTGAATCTAAACCCCTTGTTTTACAGATTAGGAAACAGAGACATAGAGAAGTTAGTGACTTACCCAGGCTCACACAGCCAATAAGTCTCCAATGCTAAATTTGAACCCAAGTTTTCTTGACTTTTAAATCAGCACCCTCTTTACTATGCCATGTTGTTTCTCATCTCCTGTTTATAGGTTATCTTAAACATATGTTGTTCGCAAGCTGTGGAGGAGAGTACTAGTCTGGAACAAAGAAAACCTAGATTGGAATTCTGTCTCTGACCCTCCTACGGCAAGTTACCTATAATACTCTGAACTTTCTGAGTAGCACCTACCCCTCATAGGACTGATGTGAAGTTCAAATGGGATTACTCATAGTTCTTGGCAAACCTTGGAGCGCTATACAGATTTCTGTTATCCTTATATAAGTACTGCCCTTAAAAAGAACACCAACAAAAAAAAATTTAAAACCTTCCACTGCATTAGTAATGTTTCTAGAGCACTTAGAAGTAGGATCTGGAAGATGACTTCCATAGACTGATTCAGAGTGAAGATGACAGCCATTGGTACATTGGTGGGCGATATTGCAATGGGATGATTGCAACTATCCCTTCCATGTCTCAGGCATCAGGGATGTAGTGAGATCTCGAAAATCCAAGTAAAATGCTTTGTCCCTCCCTTTGTACCACAGAAGAAGTCTATTTTTTTTTCTTTTTTAATGGATTATTTACAGTACCTTATTGTAAAATTTGGGTTAAGTATTTGCTCATAGGCTTTGTGTTGTCTGCTGGCCTTCATGTATCATCCACAGCTACAGCAAAACTCTCCCCAAACCCCACTTAATTTCTTATGCCAACCCATGACATATCAAAACTGAGATGGGGAAAGTCACAATGTGGAAGGGATAACTGTAAAGTATGTACGTACCTTCTTGTCCTATTGGCCTGATGACAGCTCACTTGAGTTACTCAGACCCTAGATAGGAGTTCCTTGTACTTAATGGTCACTTCTAAGTTTAATCATCAGTATTATATCAGAAACAGGTCCTCCATAGCGGTGCTTAATTTCAATCTGTGAAGTGGGAGGAAATTACACAGAGAATCTCAGGTCTGTTGTAGGGAACTAGGTGTTATTCTTAGTAAACTGTAGTGCATAAAGTTGTGTTGTTCATGTACCTTCCAAGGTCGCTGTCAGTCTCATATAACCAGGCAAGGTAGCAAGTCAAAAAGACATTATCCTCACACGAGAACGAAAGGGCTAGACCTGCTGCCACCAGCATGCGCACCTAGGGACTCTCTCCTGGGGAAGCGATGTGTTTGGACGGACTGATTCACATTCTCTTCCTCAAGTAACTTTAGGATCAAGAGCTCACATTTGTGAGGTGCCTGATGTGGCTGATTTGAGGTAGAAGTTAAAATATACAATAGATATCCAAAGGGGAAAAAAAGTTTTTAGTTTGCATCTTCTTTATTATGATGACGATAAAAGGAGCGTTTTTGATGTGTGGTGATCATAGCTTGGAAAAATACGAACAATGACAATAATGATAGCTGACATTTATATAGCACTTATTACGTGCCAGACACTATGCTAAGCACTTTATAATTTTTATCTCATTTGATCCTGATAACAACTCCGGGAAACAGGTGCTAGTATTATCCCCATTTTACAGATGAAGAAACTGAGGCAAACAGAATTTAAGTGACTCGCCCAGGGTCACACACCTAGTAAGTGTCTGAGGTTGGATTTGAACTCAGGTCTTCCTCACTCCAGGCCTGGCACTCTATTCACTGAGACACCTAGCTACCTATGTTATAGTTCATCATCATAACTTGACATACCTCTAGACTCGTTTAATTTTCCCCAAAGGGTTTTTCAGTAGGATCAACTGCTGTACTTTACCCAGCCATTAGTAATGATTTGGGCATCTCACTATATATTCCAAGAGTTAACCAAGCATCAGCTCATACAGCAAAATTTCATCTAGCTGATCAAAATAACTAATTTCCATTATGGTTGTTAGTAGACCAGTAAGTTACTATTCCCCATTATTCATTATCATGGAGGTCCTAAATACCATGACAGAGATGATCAGTTAATAGAAGAATTGCTGATAGTACTGTGTTATACCACGTTGGGGAGATACACTTAGCCAGATTTGCTCAAATCACACCAAAATCACACCAGAAGAAGTAGGGGCAGGGCACTAAAGTCCTTGAGTTAATCCTAAAATAAATTATAACAGTTTTTTGGGGGAGTAACCATCTATAACTCCATCTTCCTGAAAACTAGTAAGCTAAAAATGTATCAGTCTAACCATATTTGTTTTATAAATAGCCTATTTTCAAAATGATTAATTTTTAGGATTAAATGCTGCAATTTTACCAATTATATGGCAAGTTCAAAATTATTAACAGTTCCATTATTTGCCAGTAAATTTTTTGTATGCATCTCAAGTTGTCTGTCTTGATCCTGGGGCTTAAAAGCATCTATCTTCTTGGCTTTCACTGGTTTTGTGTCAAAGTTTTCTCCTCAATCAGACATCCTCATTCATTCATTTATTCAACAAATATTTGTTAAGCTATTGGGTCTTAGGAATTGTGCCAGGTGCTAGACACAGACACAAAAATAAAAAGCATATATACCTTTTGTAGAGTGCCCCCCAACTTGGACTCTGGGGACCTTATTCTATTGCTTACCTCTTCCAGCTGCTTTCCTCCTCTCAGGCTTCGGTCGTCACCAGCTTCAAGACTAGCTTGAAGAACTACCCCCCACAGAGCACCCAGGACTTGGGCAAACAGTAAAGATGTTTATTACAGCGTATACAGGAACAGAGAGAGCTACACGCACACGGTTCCCCTTTTTCTACCCTAGCTTTTGATTCCCGCCTCAGAGTGCCATCATCGCCCGGTGAGCCACTCACGTACCGCCCCGAAGATAAGGAGACATCTTGCGTGATCATGCCTTCTTCATTGAGACATGCGCGGGCCTCTACCCCGTCCCCAGGCTGTCGTGGTGCACCCCCAGCAGCTGATGATGCCAAACACCCTTACACCTTTAAAGAGCATACATTCTGTTGGGAGATAAATTGAGCAGCAATAGGAATATAGATATGAAAATATAAAATATATGTTCCAATCTGTCTGGGATACCTCTCCCAACTTACACTCACACTCATGAGTTGGGTCCCTGGAGAGCGGGCAACCACTCCTAAGTTCTAAGGTTCTTTGTCTTTCTGGGTCCTTACTATTATAGCTTACAAACCCCCTCAGGGGACTCCTCATTAATGGGAAATTAGTAGACACAATTAGCTCAAAACAAATGCATTTACTAAAATGGTATAGTAAGAACAATAACCTAAAAACATTCCTACTATAAATCTTGGGTGCCTTCTCCCACAGTACAATACCCATGGGAAAAGTGGGCATTCGGTACAATGGTGGTGAGGCATACATGTAGGGAATGCAGGTGGTTAAGACAATTCATGCCTCAGGTTTTTCAGGGCCTTAATGTCCTTTCTGTCCTCATAAGGTCCTGCTGCAGCTCATCTTTGAATTGCCAGGGCTAGTTTTCCCTCGAATTCACAGTTGGCTCTCTTCTCTGCTGCCAGGAATCATACTCTTAGAAATTGTCTTCTACTTTTATCTGTCTGACTGGAGAGTGTGCCTGTATTCCCCCATCTATACCTAATACTCTCCTAAACTGTCAAATTTCTGGGTGTGTTTCTCCTATTGGACAAATGGTCCCAATGTTCAATGTCATGTATGATGACGGGAGTGCAAGATGGCAGTGGTGAGGGAAAATTCTCCCCCAGCTACTCTCTGGAAAGGGACAGGTACCATACTCCTCAAGGCTGCTTAGATTCTAGATGCCCTCAAACTCTAGAACTCTGTCTGTTGCCTTTTAAGGGCCACCAGAAGGTATGACTAATAATTTCTCAGACTTTGACTCATTTTCCAATTCAATTGAAGAATCTTTTGGAACTTCATAAAAAGATTATGTGAGGTGGCTGCCTCTTTACTTTAACATTTTGTTAACCTGTAAATGTTTCTTTTATCTGCATTTTGCTTTCTGGGACTGCAGGTATGGCTGTGTTGAGGGAGGAGAGGGAATAATCAATTAATCAAAGATTACTTTCTTTCCCTACATATGGTCGTAAACACAAAGTAATTTGGGGGTAGTACTAGTAACTCAGGGAATTTTGGATAAACCTCGTTTAAGAGGTGGCAGGTGAATTCAATGCTAAAGTAAGCTAGCTAGGGGAAGGAGGTGAGGAGTAAATACATTCCAGGCATGGAAGACAGCCTGTGCAAATGTATAGACAGGAGATGGATGGTTACATACAGGGAACAGTAAGTAGGTTGTTTTTGTTAAAACGTAGAAGGAGAGTAATGTGTAATGAGCCTGAAAATGTAGGCCTGGCCAGAATACAAAGGATTTTAAAATGTCAAACGGGCCTTTATCTTTTATCCTGAAGGCAGTAGGAAGCTACTAGATCTTCTAAATTTTTCTAAAATCTGATGTGAACATACCTGGACTTTAGGAATAACCATTTAACAACTGTGTTAAGAAGATGGACTGGGGAGGAAAGAAATTGAAGGAATGAGACAAGTTAGAAGACCGTCTAGGTGAGAGGAGATGAGGACCCAAAGGTGAGTGGAGAGAAGGACAGAGAGGCAAGAGATTCTGAGGAAGCAGAATCAGCAAGGTTGGGAAACTATTTAGACTGGAGAGAGGGAGCAAAGGGGAGGAGTGGAGAATAAGTATTTTAATCTGGGTAACAGGAAGGATAGTGTTGCCTGGGATAGAAATAGTAAAGTTTAAAAGATGAGAGTGTTTCAGTGAAAAGATAATGAATAAAATATTATTTCTTTGTATTTATCATTTGTTTCAAACATTGATTTCTCAATTAGCTGCTACCTCCACCTCTGCTCAGGGAACAAACGTGCTTGAGATAGGAGTTTCAGGAAATACATTCTTAGGCATGAAAGTCCCACCAACTAAGTGCCCAACAGGTAACTTAGACTTGAGTTTTAACCTAGTTCTACCTTTCACTGAATTTATGATCTCAGTCAAGTTACAAAAACCTTCCCCAACTCAAGTTTCCACCTGTCTTCAGATAGGTGCATAAATACAACTAAGTGTGTTGTGATGCACTACTAAGCAACCAGGTGGTTAAATTATTTCATATAGAATCTGCTTTACTTCTATGGTTTTATTCATCATGGTAGGTACTACCTCCACCATCAGAAACTGCAATCCTCTCCTCATTTCAGGTCTTAGGGAGTGATTGTGACCAACATAAAAACAAATTTAGCAATCAGTAGCCAATCTTCTATGGATGAGGTTCTCTAAACTAGCAATTTACTGCCAATGCAGTATTTTGTGTCCCAATCCTTAGATGTTCATACATTACCTGAATTCCCACAAGGCTGCACTCATTTTGGATTTCATCATACCACTAGGATCAGCTTATCAGCTTAAAATCTTATCACCATGCTGACTTGCTCAGTTTTTGGATACCATTCAGTTCCCTCAGTTGCCTCTCCCCTCTGATTGGGGGGCTAAAGGTTACAGAAATGCACTTCTCCCCAAACATTCACTTACAGAGGGTTCAGAACTTTCCAAATAACTCTTCATTTTCCCCCAGAAGATCTGCTTGGTTTTAGCTCCACCGAATATCTTGGTCCCTGGTGGCTCTCTCTACTCTATCTTCTTAACTTCTTGAATAATGTCTTCCACCATTACATTGGAAGCTGCTTGAGGGCAGGGACTTTTTTTTCTCATTTATATCTCTGGCACTTAGCACAGTGCCTGGCACATAGTAGGCATTTAATAAATATTTACTGAATTGAGTCTAATTGAACATGATCCATTGTCAGACCTGCACTTGAAGCTTGAGCAGTTGGTAGGAACTTCTAAAATTTACTCTTCTGGCAAAGTCTGGGACTCTACAAGGTCACTTGAGGCAGTGTCCGAACAGGACTTTGGTAGAAGAAAACCTAGAAATAGAAAATGTATGTAAATGCTAAGTATGGTCAATATCATTTTCTATGCATGAATTTGTAGATTACGCATGTCCTTCTGAGGTTTCTATACCACCATCCAGTTGGGTCCTGTGTTACCAGCATTAGGACAAGTTAGAAAGGGGTTGCAAAGGCTCAAAGAGAGTTTGCAGCTAACACTTAATTTGAAAGTAAAATATATAAATATTTGTGTAACTAGTGACCCAGAGTCCCCTCACTTGTGTTTACATGCATCAGGTTCAATTTAGAAGACTTTCTCCAAATAGCTATATTTATTTGGCTTATATTGGGCCAACCTAGATTTTATTCCGGGAAATTACTAACTAGAGTTCATATCTAGGCTTCCATAGATAAGGTTAATAGGGTCCGCAGCTCCAGTACAAACCTTCAAGGCAATAATGATATTGAGAATAGGGCAAGCTTTATTTACCACACCACTCAGAAAATACACAAAATACAAAGGACTCATAATAGTAACCCCAAGTAAAAATGTAAAAAGCACATGAGGAAACATAATAGCCCATTAAAAATCAATATAAACTTTTTCTTTCTGTGCTGTCCCACATTTTCTGCAGGGTACTAAAGGCCTCCAGACTTTTTACTGGGTCATAATTTAGACTTCTCTCTAAAAGGACTTGCCCCTGGAGTTGCTCTTAAGGAAAACTTCCTGAAATTCCTGACTCTCTCCCGTAGAACAGAAACAGGGGACACTAACCCATGCATAAGGATCTCTGTTAGTCAGATATTAACTTGGTTTTAAAATGTGATATTATATGTCTTGTTATGTTTTTATTAATTTTGCTAAATATTCCCCAATTACATTTTAATCTGGTTTGGCAGCATACTAGGAGCATGACTGACACCTCTAGTCTCCGCAATCTTCCCCAAACTCATAGTGCCACTTTATGGTTTATACACTTCCTAGAAGGCAAAGGTTCCTAGGCATTGCTAGATAGGGAGCTCCCTTAACATCAGATGAGAAGGATGAGGAAGAGAGAAGAAGAAGAAGAAGGAGAAGAAGGAGGAGTAGGAGGAAGAGGAAGAAAAGGAGGAAGAAGAGGAGAAGGAGTAAGAGGATGAGAAGGAGGAGAAGGAAGAGAAGGAGGAAGAGGAGGAGGAGGAGGAGGAGGAGGGAGATGATAACGATAATAGCTAACATTTATATAGAGCTTACCTTGTGCCAGGCACTGTGCTAAACATTTTGCAGTTAATATCTCATTTGATTCTCACAACAACCCTAGGAGTAGGTGCTATTATTATCCCCATTTTACAGATCAAAAAACTGAAGCTTAGGTAAAATGACTTGCTCAGGGTCACACAGCTAGGAGGGTCTGAAGTAGGATTTGAACTCGGGTCTTTTTTTCCCCAGGTCCAACACTCCATCCACTAGCTGCTTATCAGATGAACAATGGCCAAAAAACACACTGGGAAGTGGAAGAAGAGAAGGTCCTGATTTCTAACCTGCTCCCCCTTCCCCCACATCATGGCTTTAGTTCCTTGTTACTACTTTTCCCCACACCAATGACCTCATGAATGATCCTTTCTTCTCCCCAAAAAGCGCACTGCTCTGAAAATCTCCAGAGTCTAGGAATGACACTGTCCTTGCATTCCCTTCTTAGGTCATATAACTCCTGTGAATTTCTCCAATCTACTTTACCATAGACTGACCAGCTTTGACTTCTCCTGGACCAGGAAAATCCACTCTCAGGACTCTGAGCTCTGACTTGTACTCAGTAAAGGAAAAAAAAAAAGGCAAAGGATGACCAGAAACTCATCTCAGGGCCTGTGAATGAGCATGTATAGCTCCCATGTGCTTCTGCCCCAAGACAGCCATTTTCCAATGTTTGTGAAGAATAAATCTCCCCAATCATCTGCTATGCCATGCAGCTCTGTGTAAGATAGGCAGACAAAAAAAAAAAGATAAAAAGGGGACTGAGTAGGACTAGAAACTAGTGGCCCCTCTTTTTATTAGTCAGCACAAAGATTGGCCCCTCCCACAGAGTTAGGGATCACTCCAGACACCAAAAACCATATCCAAGCCAGCTAATTTGTCTTCTTGGGAGTAATCGGAGCTCCTGAAATAATCAGGAATTATCCTTTCACCACTTAACAAGGAACCAGTCAGCATTTTCACATTTGGCCCCAAAAGGCAAAGGAAGGCCCATGAACCAGTCAGCTCATAAGGCTGGGAGGAGGGGGGAAGGGGAGGGGTGTCTTCTGCTTGTGTTTGCATTATTCATTGTTTTGAACTATCTGAGCTTCTTTTTACTTTATTAGCAAGGAGAGTGGAGTTAACTGTTTATTCTCATACCTCAGGCTTGCTGCCTAACTTTGTTAACAACAAACAGAAGCAGCAGTGGTTCTGTCAGTGTGTATTAGGTTTCAAATGGCTCCCCTGAGCTTTGCGGCAGGACATTTGAAAGGAGTTTGGAAAACAATTTAGCTTTATGAAATAATTGTAATCCAATCGAACCAACATTTATTGAATGCCCCCTCAGACTTTGTACAGCACGATTTCATAACTAACTCTAAGGGACTTATCAGTTATAACGTACAGTATTACTCATGTTGCTGCTTAGTCACTTAGTAGTGCTTGACTCTTGGTGACCTGGTGGACCATAGCACACTAATGTGGTCCATGGGGTTCTCTTGGCAAAGATACTGGAGTGCTTACCATTTCCTGCTCCAGTAGATTAAAGCAAACAGAGATTAAGTGACTTGCCCAGTGTTTTATTCCCCCCATTATATCTTTTTTTGGTGTTGTCGTTTTTTTGGAGGGAGGAAGGCAGGGCAATTGGGGTTAAGTGACTTGCCCAAGGTCACACAGCTAGTAAGTGTTAAGTGTCTGAGGCTGGATTTGAACTCAGGTCCTCCTGACTCCAGGGCTGGTGCTCTATTCACTGCACTACCTAGCCACCCCCTCCCCATTATATCTTAAGCCACAAGAAGGTAGAGACCTAATTTTAATTGCTTTGTATACAGTAGGCACTTAATAAATGTTTTATTGAGTAATTGATACTTTGTATTGTGCTGTACTATATTTAATAATGTGTTGGAGCTTCTAAAAGTTTTTTTTTTCCCTTTCCTTTCCCACCAAATAGATTCAGGCTTGGCCAACTGGAATGACATCCTAGAATCAAGGATTTCAAAATGGGAAGAATCTTTGATGCCATGTAGTCCAGCCTTCCATTTGGCAGATGAAGAAATTGAGGTCCAAAGAGGTGCTGAAGTGACTTGTCCAAGGTCACACTGGCAGTAAAAGTAGCAGAAATGAGTCATTTGATGTCACATTCTACATTCTTTCCACTGTAGCTAATGCTTCCTCTTCATACTGTAACTCAATGCTATAAAATCTCATGCAGTAATGAAACAAAGTGATATTCAATTTGAATTTGCAACTAAATGTCATACTCCCTTAACCACATGCTCATATTATTATTATATCATAGGAAAAGGGACTGGAAAGCAGATGGCCATTGAGTCCAGTCTCATTTTACAGATGAAGAACTGAGACAGAGAGAGGTTGACCAACTTGAACTGAGGTCTTCCTGATTCCCAGTCCAGTGCCCTAATCACCATGCCATGCTGTCTCTTGTTTTTATTAGACATAAATCTGAAATTTAATTATTCATGTTGCCAAAAGAGAAGAACTGATGGGGCTTTAATTGTTCTCCCCCATCCCTTTTTTTTTCAAAATATATTTCCATATGTATTTCCCTTCTGAGACTGGAATTGAGCCTATTCATTATGCAGGAAACAAAATAAAAATCATTAGTAAATGTGGCAAAGCACATGGGGGCTCTCTGAGCTTCAAGGTAGCAATACACACATGCACACATGCACACATATACTTTTTCCACTGAAATAATTTTCTGCCTTATTAAAATTGACATTTTGCCCTAATTCTCAAATGTAAGAAATGAGTCTTCTAAAATAAGCTAGCAGAATGCTGATGACCTTGCCACCTGCATGAATTACTTAACTTTGGAGTTAATGAAAGATGTTGAAGGCAAACATCGCCATCTACACACTTTGTGACTTTAGGCAGTGACCACATGGCAAGTTTCTGGCAATAAGCAATTAGAGGAAGAATGGAGGATGGGAGGGCAGAAGACCCTTTATATGCTACAGGTCCTGTTTATTGTCTGCAGTAAGCACTTTGTTCTGACAATACTCTGTGAGATGTGCACGGAACTTGGTTTGAGAGAGTTTGAGAAAAAAGAAACTTCCAAATAAGAAATTTAAATAACTTTTCCCTATGAGCAGTGGATAGAGTGTTGGGCTTGGAGTGAGGAAAACCTGAGTTTATATCTAGCCTCAGACATTTATTAGTCTTGGGACCCTAGGAAAGTCACTCAACCTCTGCCTGCCTCGCTTTCCTCAATTATAAAATGGAGAGAATAATAAAAATACCTGCCTCACAGGGTTATTGTGAGGATCAAACGAGAGAGAAGTAAAACACAACACAGTGCCTGGCATTTAATAACTGATTGCTTTCTTCCCATCACAAAACAGGTTTTATTGCTGTTCAGTTACATCTAACCCTTCATGATTCCATGTGAGGTTTTCTTGGCAAAGATCATTTCCCTTCCTTCTCCAGCTCATTTTACAGATGAGGAAACTGAGGCAAACAGGGTTAAGCGACTTGTCCAGGGTCTCACAATTAGTAAGTGTGTGTGAGGCCAGATTTGAATTCACGAAGATGAGTCTTTCTGACTCCAGGATGGGTGCTCCATCTACTGTACCACCTAGCTAGTTTGAAAATGGGGGGGAAAAAAAAGAATACTTACTGATATTGTATCTTTTGAAATATCCTTTATATGTTTATATAATCAAACCTTTTGTGGGCTAGCTTTAGAGCACATTCATAGATTCTGTGCCATGTTTCTTACATGGGGAACATGAGACTCCCACACATTTACCAGTAGAGATATAAATGTCTTACTGTTCTTTCACCTATCAGATTAATATTTCTTTTCTGCTGAGCATGGAGTCATCTGGATTTTCAGTCAGAAGATCCAAGTTTTAGCTCCAGTTCCATCAGTTTCTAGCTGTGTGATCTTGGGTAAGTCTAATAATCTCTCTGAGCCTCAGTGTGCTAATCTGTAAAATGGAGATAATGATATTTATACCACCTACTTCACAGAGTTGTGATAAGGAGCAAATAAGAAAATATGTGTATACGTATCTATATCTATACATATAATATATGTAAAGCATTTTGTAAACTATCATACACCCAGACTAATATTATCATTATCCTAGATACCTATGGAATAACCACAAGGAGCATGTACTAGAAGATCTAGTTGTGAAAGGCACAAGAAGTTTAGTTTTCCTGAGGAGACCTCTCAGCCTGGTTAGCCCTAAAGATGTACTACTAACAGATTTGTGATTGCTATCATTATTTTTAAGGGTCAACACCCCAAATGACCTGCTTAACTGTAAAATGAAGATAGTAATATTACCTGCCTTCCAGGGTTAACCTGAGGCTCAAATGAGATAATATTTGTAAAGTCTTAGCCCCATACTTGGCATAAAATAAAAACTTAATAAATGGCTCTTCTCTTCCCCCTGCTCCTTGTAGCACTCTTTTAGAGTAATATAAGAATACACTGAAGATGGACACCTGCAGGTCAAGGCTTTTGGTCAAAAGACAAGGAGTAACAGATTCCATTCACTCACAGAATATCCAGATACTCCTGATATTTAAAGGAGTGATAATTAGCTTCTTTTTAAATTGAAAAAGAGGTTTTTTTATTGGTATCTTCTCTTTCTTATACCATCATAGCTATCGCAAGTATCCCCTTCTCTCCCCCTGTCAGAGAGCCACTCATATAACAAATAGCATTTTTTAAGGAGAAAAAAAATCAGTGCAACTGAACAATATACAGAAAAATTCTGAAAACATGGGCAATGCATCACACCCATGGAGCTTCTACCTCCACAAAGGGGTAGGTTGTGAGGTGTCCTCTCATTTCTCTTCTCTTTAGTCCTGCTTGATCTTTATAATTTTGTTATTTTTCCTTTGCGTTTTTTAGCGTGTAGCTGTTCTTTCCATTTACATCATTGTAGTTGTTGTGTGTATTGTTTTCTTGGTTCTGCTTACTTCACTCTGCATCAGTTCATATAGATCTTTGCATGCTTCTCTGTATTCATCACATACATCATTTCTTATAGAAAAGCAGTATTCCATTACAGTCACATAACACAATTTGTTTATCCATTTCCCAATCTTCCCTGATTGATGGCTGATTGATGGGAATTTTCAATTCTTAGTTATCACAAAGGATGCTGCAATAAATATTCTGTAATATATGGGAACTTTCTTCTAATCAATGGCTTCCTTGGAGAGGTGGAAGGGTGAATTAGCCCAGTAACCTCTTTGATTCAAAGAAGATGGAATTTCAATCACTTTAGTAGTATAATTCCAAATTGCTTTCCAAAATTGTTGCATTATCTCATAGCTCCATCAACAAAGTATCATCCCACATGTCTATCATCCCACAACTCCTCCAACATTGACTTATTGTCATTTTTTTGTCATTTTGGCCAACATGCAGGGTATGAAGTGAAACCTCAGGGCTGTTTTGATTTGCATTTCTCTTAGATAATTAGCTTCTTAGAGCTAAAGCTAAGTAAAAGAGGCAATAAATAATGTATGACCTGGGGCAAGGCACTTAATTAGTTTGGGCTTTTCTCATTTCTTAAAGAAGAGGTTGATCTATATTCTCCTTCCAGCTCTGTGACTCTTAGTGACCTTTAAAATGTATAGCACTCTGGTCCTGTACTTTCACCAAACCAAACTGTGAGGCATTCTAAATTCAGCTGATAACCAGAGAACTTTAGCCCTAGAAGAAAAACAACTATTTTCTGAGGTCTATAAGCCAGAGTTCTCCTTAGAGAGGAAAACATTGAGGTTCAGAATAGGACCACAACTATTCAGGGTATATTGGTGGTAAAAATAAAACTCATCTAATCTTTTTTTTTAATTCAATTTTATTTTATTTTCAGTTCTGAATTTTCTGCATCCCCCTCCCTCTCCTCTACCCAAAGAGAAGGCAAGAAAAACAAAACCTGTTACAAACATGTATAGTTATACAAAACAAATGCTGCCATCTTGGCTGCGCTTCTGAAAATCATTGAATCTTAGAGCTGAAAAAGACCTTTTAGACTACCTAGCCCACTTCCCTCATTGAACAGAGGAGGAAACTGAGATCCAGAGAAGTTATTTTACTTACCCAACGTCAAGCAGCTAGCAAATGACAGACTAACTGTAGAACACAAGCAGTGGTATACAGATAAACGTTTAATGACAGGCTATCAAAAAAAATGTATCCGCAATGTATTTTTAAATTTAATCTCCATTATTAATATTTTTTCAACCACTTTCTTTAATAAATTCAATTTAACTAACATTTATTAAGCACCTTCTAGGTGCCAGATACTGTGCTAAGCCCAATAAAAAAAAGGCAAAAGACACTACTTGCCCTTTAGGAGCTTACAATCTAATTGGGGATTTACTTTCTTGAGTAAAGATAATCAACAAAATAATAAATCAAGTCCTGATTTGTCATCTTTCTGATTCAAAGTTGTCTGATTTCTGAGGTGTAACTGCTCAAAATGAAATTTTAACATTCAGCTCTCACAAGCTGGTTGGTGCTTGCTCCAACACTCCACTAAATGCAGGTATCCTGATTCCTAGTCTGGTGTTCTTTCTCCTACACTCTGCTTGGTCTTTGATACTGTTTTCTCTTTTACTTTAAGTAAAAACAGGCATCTTCTAATTTTGATAAAGAGCTGCCATTATCTCATTGACTGCTAACTGATCTTTGCTCCAGGCCCTTAACTTTTCAGTTGAGTGTATGAACACACAATGGACGCTCTATTGGAAAGCCATGTGGGCTACAGAAACCACTCCTATTGATTTTAAACTCATATTTCCCACCTTCCTCTACATGTAGGTAGCTTCTCTGTAATGCTTCCCTTACGGTACATGCCACAGGGCCTCCTTAGAGGGGAACATAATTTATAATAAGCTCCTTTTGGAATCTTAATAGCTAAGCAGTCTCGGTTGGGGGGCTCAGACATGCCGACTTTACAGATTCTCTCTAGACATTTCCCATATTCTCTCAGCACATGCTCACATTGCGTTGCCAATGTTAGGATGCTCAGTCCTGTCATTGATGACAGCCTGCTTTAGGGAGGGCAGAAAAGGGAGAGAAAACTCCTCTGGCAGAGTTCAGACAAGCAGTGCTAGACTGGATCTCATCTGCCAGTTTCATCATTACTTGCTTCTCATCCTGGTATACACAATTGGAGGGCGTCAGTAGCAAAAGTTCACTACATCAGAATGATCAGAAAGCCACGGACAGTCCCACTTGACAAGACAAAGGAAGGAGACCTAAGTGCAAACATGTTGGATGCTGCTGCCCTGGACCTGACCGCCTGTCCATTCTCTCTGACACTCACACACACACACACACACACACACACACACACACACACACACACACACACACACACACACACACACAGACAATCATGTTTCTAACTTTCTCCAAGCAATCTGCTCATGACAACTAAAAAATGACTCCTGTTAACACAATTTCTACTAAGGCACTTTCTGGTACAGTCTCTGCTTCTCCCAAACTATCCATAGCCTTCTTAATCACTGGCACCTCTGAAAGCTCCTGCAGAAATGCAGATGCAGGTATCCTTGACCTTTCCCTCTCTCAACCATGGACCAAGTATTGTTCATTCTATCTCCACAATATTTCTTGCATCAGTCAGTTTCTGTCCACTCACATGGCCACCATTCTAGTTTGGGCCTCATTATGTCTTGTGGGGACTATTATTTTCTTTTTTAAAAATAATAGTTTGTTTTTTCCAATTACTATAAAAACAATTTTAAACATTCTTTTTTTTTTTAAGTTTTGAATTCCAAATTCTATCCCTCCCTCTTTCCCTTCCCCTCTCCCTGAGAAGGTAAGCAATCTGACATGGGTTATATATTGTAATCATGTAAAACATATTTCTATATTAGTCATTTTGTGGAAAAAAATCCCAAGAGAGAGAAAGAGAAGGAAAGAAGGAAGCAAACAAGGAAGGAAGCTTCAGTCAGTATTCAGATACCACCAATTCTTTCTCTGGAGGTGGATAACTTTTTCATCATGAGTCCTTTAGGATTATTTTAGGTCATTGTATTGCTGCGAATAGCTAAGTCATTCATATTTGATCATCATACAACATTTCTGTTACTGTGCACAATATTTTCCTGGTTCTGCTCACCTCACTCTGCATCAGTTCATGTAAGTCTTTCTAGATTTTTCTGAAATCAGCCTGCTTTGGATTATTATTTTCTAATTGGTCCACTTGCTATTAGTCTCTCCTCTCTCCAAACCATCCTCTATGAGTCTGTCAAGGTCATTACTCCCCTTAGTCAAGAAAGTTCAACGACTCCATTTTGTTCTAGAACAGACCTGCACAACATACAACCCAAGGGCCACTTGCAGCCTGCCAAAGGATTTGAGGTGAAAATGTAGAGGATGTAAAAGAAAGCAAAGATGTAACAAGTGCTTTCTTCATGTCCCACTTAACCCACCTTCTACTAGTCACTATTGTGCCCATCATGTAACAGGTGGGTTGCCACTGCACACTCTCTCCTGTTTGTCACATGACCTGAGGGAATCAATCATCATGTCAGTCTGTCTCTAGCCTGAGAGGAGCAAGTTGTACCTTTCTGCTGTGTTTTCTGTTGATGCTGGCATTAAACAGGGACAAAGAAAGTGCAGCCATGCACCAACACAGCTGATGCCCACTGTGCATTGAGTGTCAACACCTGGAGGGAAAGAAACTCTCCTTTGATGCATGGCCAACCTCCAAGTTACATGAGTGTCTGGTGCTCACGCCAAGGTCAGACACTCAGTTCAGTATTTCTTTGTATGTGTGCAGTTACTGTGGAGATTTTTTGGTTCTAACATTAAAGTTTTGGGGGTGACTGTAAAATGGGTGATAAAAAGAAACAGAAGATCAAATCAGAGCAGGGAGTGTTTGATCCAGTGTGGACAAGTAGATACTTTTTTACTTACATGAGAGACAAAATATTGTGCCTTGTTTGCTAAGAAGTAATAACTGATGCAAAGGAATTTCGAATCAAAACATTCTGACTTAAGCAAATAGGACACCAATGAAAAACAAATTAAAGTGTCCAAAGAGTTGAAAAAGCTCTGTGAGGAACATGGGTTTTTCAAGAAAGTAAACTCAGAAAATAAGGCAGCTACTAAGGTTAGTTTCCAGATTTCTAAAGAAATTGCTGCTGGGAAGTCTTTTACTGAACATGACTTCATAAAGAAGTGTTTGTTGATTGCAGTTTCTGGATTATGTCCCGATTTTTATAAAAAGCATTTTTGAGAAATGGCTTGATCATTAATTATATCTTTACTTGGAAAGTGAGCTGCAAAAAACCTATCTTCGGCCCAAAGAAGTTTAACCTATTTTAAATTTTGACCCCTACCTATGGCTAAGTTGTGCAGGTGTGTTCTAGAATAAAATGCAGACTCCTCAGGTTGATCTCTGAAGCACTTTATGCTTTGGTTCAAATTTTAGGAAGCCTTTCCTCATTACCTTAATCAGTAGTACTCTTCCTTTCCTCAAAATAGATTCTATTAACTCAGGAAGGGAAGGCAACAAACATTTATTAAGCACCTCTTTTGTGCTGGAGACACTGTATCTCTCTCTCTCTTTTTTTTTTTTATCTCATTTGATCCTCGTAACAACCTGAGGCAGATGCTATCATTATCCCAGTTTTACAGTTGACTTTCATTGGCTTGCCCAGGGTCACAGAACTAGTAGGTATCTGGGGTCACATTTGAACTCAGGTCTTGGGTAGCTAGGGAGTACAGCAAACAGAGCACCAGGTCTGGAATCAAGAAGACCTGAGTTGAAATCCAGCCTCAGATACCTACTAGCTTCGTGACTAATATGAGTCACTTAACCCTGTTTGCCTCAGTTTCCTCACCTGTAAAAATAAGCTGGAAAAGAAAATAGCAAACCACTCTAGTATCTCTACCAAGAAAACCCCAAAATAGGTCATGAAGAATCAGACACAACTGAAAAAGACTAAACATACACTTTTAGTCCAGTCTCAGTGTTTGATTCACTATATGATCTAACTGCTTCAAGAATATAGAATGTAAAATAATTTATTGGTAATTTAATTGGGATGGAATTGAATAAATTAGTTGGAGAAAATGACTGGCCCTGCCAACCCATGAACAATTAATATTTCTCCAATTATTTACATTTGATTTTATTTGTATAAAAGTTTCTTATAATTTTATTTATTTGGCAGGTGTACTCCCAGGAATTTTATACTGTCTATAGTTACTTTAAACTCTTCTTATAGAGTTTTGTTTGTGACATATAGGAATGTTGATTATTTGTGTGAATTTACTTTATATACTTCTACTTTGCTAAAATTATTAGTTGTTTCAATTAACTTTTTAGTGAGTCTTTGGGATTTTCCAAGAATATCAATATATCCTCTGTAAAGAGATAATTTTATCACCTCATTCCCTATTCTGATTCCTTCGATTTCTTTTTCTTCTCTTATTGCTATTCCTATATTATAGGAATATATTATATATTATATATAAAAATATATAATATATATATAAATATATATATTATAAATATATATATATATATAAATATATTATAAAATATTGAATAACATTGGTGACAGTGGGCATCCTTGTTTCATACCTGATCTTACTAGGAAGGCCCCTACATTATCCCCATTACAAATAATGCATGCTGATGGGCTCGTTTTACTGAATTAGAAACAATAATGACAAAATTCATTTGGAAAGACAAAAAGTCAAGAGTATCAAAGGAAATAATGGAAAAAATTATGGAGGAAGGAGGTTTAGCAGTAATTGTCAAACTGTCTGGTACTGGCTAAGAAATAGGGAGG
>CM053584.1:103603695-103632048 GCA_028627135.1 Pseudochirops cupreus
TTTGAGAAGAGTAAAGGCTTAAAATTTGGGGCTAAGAATTCATTATTTGGTGAAAATTGTTGGGAAAACTGGAAAGCAATATGGCATAAACTGATCCCACACCATTTACCAAGATAAGGACAAAATGTATATATGACCCAGATATAAAGAGAAATTTCACAAGACAATTAGAGGAACATGAAACTTATCAGAATTATGGATAGGTGAATAATTTATAAATAAACAAGAGATAGAGAGAAGAGTTAGGCATAAAATGGATAATTTCGATGACATTAAATTAAAAAGGTTTTGTGCAAACAAAACAAATACAAGCAAGATCAGAAGGAAAGCAGGAAATTGGAGGGAGATATTTATAGATAGTTTATCAGATAAAGGTCTCATATCTAAAACACATAGAAAAAATTTGTCAAATCTATAAGAATACAAGACATTCATCGATTGATAAATGATCAAAGGATATGAACAGGCAGTCTTCCAATGAAGAAATCAAAACAATTTATAGTCATATGAAAAATGCTCTAAATCATTATTGATTAGAGAAATGCAGATTAAAACAATCTTGAGATATTTTACATCTATCAGATTGGTTAAAATTATAGAAGAAGAAAACAACATATAATGGAGAGGATGTGGAAAAATTGGGACACTAATTCAGTGGTGGTAGAACTATGAACTGATCCAACCATTTTGGAGAGCAATCTGGAATTATGCTCACAGAGTTATTAAAGTACCTGAGATCCAGCAATACTCCTCCTTGTTTTATTTCCAAAGATAATCAGGGAAAAAGGAAAAGAACCTATATGTTCTAAAATGTTTATAGCAGCTTTCTTTAAGGTGGCAAAGAATTGCAAATTGCAGGGATGCCCATCACCTGGGGAATGGCTGAACAAGTTGTGGTATATAATTGTGATGGAATACTACTGTGCTATAAGAAATGATGAGCTCAGTGATTTTAGAAAAACATGGAAAGACTTGCACAAAATAATGAAGAGTGAAATGAGCAGAACCAAAAGGACATCATATATAGTAATCACAATATTGTTTTAAGAAGGACTGAGAGAATAAGTTATTTTGTCTATTATAAATACCCAAATTAACTATAAAGGACATTTGAAGAAAGACACTATCTTCATCCAGAGAAAGAACTGATAAATAGAAGTAGGTACAGAATAATTTTACCTATATTATACCTATTTGTGTCTAATAGTAGTCATCTCTAGGGCAGGGTAGGGGGAGGAAGAGAAGGAAAAAAAGAAATTTACATTATAATTTTGCTTTATATTTGAAAGGAATAGCAAGTTATGCATAGTTGGTTGGCAGTTTCAGGTTCAATCATCTTTTTTTATGGTACTACGTTATGGAAATACTTGTTTAATTCCATAAATTAAAAATAAAATACATTGTGTGTGTGTGTGTGTGTGTGTGTGTGTGTGTGTAAAACAATGTCACTTTTTATTTCATTTTTTTAAATGTTATTATTTTTCATAAAAATGTGCTTTTTATGTTAACAAGCAATGGATTTTCTTTGTTATTTTTAATGAGTCAGCAAATATTTTTAAAACTTTATCTATTTTACCTTTTAATATGGAAAAGATCAAATAAATATAATCCACCTAAACACCACCACCAACAAAAAAGAATGTGAGCTTCTTGAGGAATAGAGTTGTCTCGTTTTTAATTTGTTGTTTTTCTTCTTTCTTTTTCCTTTGTACTTGCACGTAGTGGGCATTTCATAAACATTTGCTGAACTGAAACTTAATGGAAATAACCTCTCTCCTGCTTAGCTGCCTCTGCAGTGGCAAGAGCTCTGGATAGGAGTCTGAGGACTACCAGTGAGAAAGGTGCATCTGCTTTTTAGATGAGGTCACTGTATTCTTAGTTTTACTTACGGGTCTTCCTTTGTTACCACAGACTTCTCACCAAGTGGGAGTCATTTGTAAAGGTTTGTAACGTAAAAAACAAAACACATCACTTCAACTCTAGGAAGAAACTGCTTTAGAGAGAACTTTCCATAGAAGCTGTGAACAACATCAGTGACCCCTTCCTTTCCCAGACCTCAGATTTCAATTTCTTTTTGTATCTGTTCTATTTTCTGATCAGTTGTAAACTCTGGGGAAAGTCCCTTGGCACCTTCCCCAAAGTAACTGCTACAGTACCCAGGACCTAGTGAATGTTTAAATAAAGACTAATAAATAAATAAAGACTAAAAGCTCCTTCTGCTCACACTTTCTTCCCATAGCAAAAAGATTTAAAAAAAACAACCACCTCTCAGGGTTGTTAATTAAGCCCCATCTTCCAGCCTTGGGGGTGGGGTGAGGTGTACTAGAATGAGAGTGATTTTTCCGGGGGTGGGGCGCCGGGAAGGCTTTGTCCCTGCCTTTATATCCCCAATATTTACAGGTACCTTAGACAACATTATCAATTAGCTCAAGGAAATCCAGAAATAAAGAAATAAAAACACTGCTGGATAAAACAAGGTACATTTACCCAGAAATCTGGTGTTTTCACCAAAGAGGTACAAAGGCAAAGCCTGATTCCTTTGTTGGAAAGAAAATAGGATTTGTGCTGTTGTTTTGTTTTAATGTCTGAATCAAGTATGATCTTACAGCTATACTCTTGTTCTGTTCTAGGAAGGAAATGCAATTTTTTTTTCTAAGAGCTTTTGAAATAAATTCTTCTCCTGCTGCCTGAACACACACACACTTCCATCTGTTGCTAGATAACACTGGAAGGCATTCAACTCCCTTCAAGGTCATTTCAAGTGAACTTTTGTTGCATCGCAACAATTAGATACTCAGTTTGATTGAAAGTCTATGTAAAACTACTTGATAAACACATTTCTATTTACTTCAACCGAAAGCTCTCTTGAGCCTATATGAAAGTCTCCCAGGTGGAATTACTTACAGGCAAAGTATTGCTGCACAGAGACAATGCAAGCTCATGGTTGGATCGTATATTTGGAGTAGGAAGACATCTTGGAAGCCATCAAGTCTAACTCCCTCACTGATAGATGAGAAATTGCACCATTAGAAGCTGCAGTGACTTGTCCAGGGTCACAGAGCTAGTATCTTAGGTGGGATCTGAAACCAAGTATTCTCGACTCTAAGACCCATGCCCTTAGTCTCCCTCCTCCCAAACTTCCCTGATTCTATCGAGGGCGCCATCTCCAAAAGCATATAGAGGTTGTCAACATTGGAATCATTCTTGACTTTTCACTCCTTCCCTCATCACCTTACCTCCAATGACACACAATTTGCTACCAAATCTTGTTGATCATACCTCCACAATAGCTCCTGAATTTGCCTTTATTTATATTCCTAGAATTTAGTAAAGTGCCTGGTACATAGATAGCAAGCTCTAATAAATTCTTGATGATTGACTGCCCCTTCTCCTGACCCATACAACCACCACCCTGTTTCAGGCCCTCATTACTTTTCATCTGAATAATTGCAATACCCTTTTAATTGATCTCCTTGCCTCAAGTCTCTGCATTCTACAACCAATTCTTCACATGACTGGATTAGCAGGTAACCATCCTAGCATACAGATCTGATCATGTCTCTGTTCTGCCCAAAGCTTCAGTAACTCCCTGTTGCCTCTGGGATAAAAATCCAAATTTTTGGATTTTTAGAATAAATCAGGATACAATTCAAATGCATCCATTTGACACTTAAAACTCTTTAAAATCTAGTTCCAATACAATTTCTAAAGTCATTGAACTTTACTTCCCTTCACAAATTCTGTGTTCCAGTTAAGTGGACCTACTTGCTGTGCCTCATAAACAACATTCAGTGCCTCTGCACCATAAACATTTTAGAACACATAGGTTCTTTTCCTTTTTCTCTAATCATCTTTGGAAATAGGTCGAGTAGTGGTATTTTCCCTATCCTTAGAAGGCACTCCCTCTTCACACATATCTCAGAGTCCCTAGATTCTTTCCATACTCAGTTCAAGAGCCACCCCCTACATCAGGGCTTCTTAAATTTGTTTTGTGCCATGGCCCCTTTGGCAATCTGGTGAAACCTTTCTCAAATTACATAAAATAAAATATATTGAATTACAAAGGAAATCAATTATATTAAAATTCCTATCAAAATAGTTTTCAAAACACATTCACAGACCCTTGGTCTAGATTATACCTTTTCTGATTCTCCCCAGTTGATAGCCCCCTCCCTTAAAATTGCTTTATATTCATGTTTTATAGATTGTATGTTTACATGATGTGTAGGCATTGTTTTACCCAATTGAATATAAGCTCCTTGAAGGAAGACATAATTATTATTATTATGTCTCTGTGTCCCCAGTTCATGGTAGTAAAATGTAGTCTTACACTTGGGTAACAAAAAATTAATGTCATAAGCCCAAGATAAGGAGATTGGCTAGACATGTCTGAAAAAGACCCAGAGATTTTAGTGGACTACAAATCCAATATGAATCAGCAGGATGACACGACAGCCAAAAACAAACAAATAAGCCTAATTTAATCTTAGGCTACATTAAGAGAGATCTAGTCTCTTAGAAGAGGAACTTGATATATACTTAGCCCTGATCACACCTTACCCTGAGTAATATGTTCAGTTCTGGGTTCCACCATTTAAGGATATTTATAAGCTGGAAAGTATCCAGAAGATGAAGACCAGGATGGTGAAGGGCCTTGAATCCATCTGTTTATGGATACTAATTGAAAGAACTGGGCATGTTTAACCTGGAGAGAGACTCATCAGGGAAATGATAGCTATTTTCAAGTATTAGAAGGGCTTTCAAATGCAGGAGGAATTAGATCTATCCTGATTTTGCTCAAAGGGCAGAACCAGGAACAAAGGGTGGAAGTTGCAGAAATAAATTTAGTCTTTTTTTGTTTTGTTTTCTATTTTTCAATTTTATCTTTTAAAAACATATTTCTACCTTAGTCATGTTGTGAAAGAAGAATCAGAACAAAAGCAAAAAACCACAAGAAAGAAGAGAGAGAATAGTATGCTTCAATCTGCATTCAGACTTCTTTCTCTGGATGTGAATAGCATTTTCCATCATGAGTCTTTTGGAACTGTCTTAAACTTAACTCTTCTCAGCAATACAATGATCTATCAAAATTGGTCAGTACACAATGTTATTGTTACTGTGTAGAACGTTCACATCACTCAGCATCAGTTCATGTAAGTCTTTCCAGGTTTTTCTGAAGTCCTCCTACTTATCATTTCTTATGGAACAATAGCATTCTGTTACATTCATATACCACAACTTGTTCAGCCATTCCCCACTTGATGGACATCCCTTCAATTTCCAGTTCTTTGCCACCACAAGAAGAGCTGCTATAAATATTATTGTACACATGGGTCCTTTTCCCTTTTTTATAATCTCTTTGGGATACAGACCTAGTAGTGGAATTCTGATTTAGTCTTAATGTCAGGAAAAACTTTCTAATAATTAGAGATATCCAAAAGCAAAAAGAGATGAAAGGTTCCCCTTTCTTGGAGAGAGAATGCCATGAAATTACACTATTTTATTATTCCTCTAGCTCTTTCACTGGCTCCTTTTTTCTTTTTCCTTTTGCCTAAATGTGAGCATCTCCAAAGTTGCTGTTGACATTATCTTCTCAAAATATACTCATGTTTGGGATGTCATCTTTCCCCCATCCCCTTTGAGTATAACCTCCATGTCCATTACTCTCAACTCTCTAGCTCCAGCTCTTACTTTTTTCTTGAATTTCTAGTCGTGCAATTCCAACTTCCAAATGGAAATTTGCCCAAAAAAACTATTTCTCCAATTTTTCAAGCTTAACTTGACCAAAACCCTCAAGGCATTTATTTCTCTCATTTCTGCTTGACATAGAGTAAGCACTTAATAAATACCTGTTGATAGACTGACTATTCTTATTGAACCCATATACTAATGAGATTGAAGCTGGAAGGGAACTTTGAGGTCAAGTAGTCCACTCCCCCTTTAATAGTTATCTAATATTTCAAGCAAGGCTCAGATCTTGCACAATGAATAACTCAGAGTCTATGTAGGCAGGCAAGTGTGGCATTCTTCTTTCCACCTCCAAATCTAATGCTCTTTAATACACATTACAATATTATATGTTAGAGCCTTCAGTGTTCATATTCTATCTCTCTATTAGTCTATCGCTCCATCCAGGCAGTGGCTATGTCAATTTTCCATATTCTCCAATGCCTAGTCCAGTGTTCTGAACACAGTTAAAAGTTTATAATATGTTTATTGAATTAATACACCACTCTGCTTCTCCTATACATAGGATCAGATGTAGTGGGCTGAAAGGGACTTCAAAGGTCATCTAGTTCAATAGAACTCATTTTTTCAGATGAGGAAACTAAGGAAAGCTAAGCGACTTGTCCAACATCAAACAGAAAGTAAACCTCAGAGGTGAGACTTGAAGTGACATCCTCAGCTTCCAGATTCAGTACTTTTCCTCACTGTATACACTGACTCTTCTAACCTGTCTCCCAACTAGATGATTTGTCAGGATCCAAACTTGCAAATCCTGATAATTCATCTCAACAATACTATCCATCACACCATTCCTGCCTCTTAGTATCTGAAAGATAAATAGAATTTCAAGAGGCAAAGATAAGGGGAGGGTAGAGATGGGAAGATGGAGGTAGGGTATTCCAAATAAGCCAAGAGAAGGATTGTAGGACTGTATTACATTTGCCCAGCACATACTACTGCATGTCATGTTCAGCAAAAGTTTTTAGCAAAGCAGGCTTCTCCAATTCTATTGTCTGTCTTCCCAGGATACTGTGAGTTTCTCAATATGCTAATATTGTCTCTCAAAATACAGACGAAGACCTTTTAGATTGTTTGCTCAGTATCTCCTTCTAACTCCATTCTTCTCTTCTGAAGAGGTCTCTAGAGGGAAACTGCAGAGAAGTATGGGCATCAGAGAGAATACAACAGAGATAATGATGCAATTCTCCTTAATTACTGCAAACCATTATAATCTTGTTGGAAGGAGGGAACACTCCTTTGGGGAAAACTGCCAGTTGGATATTCCATGAGACAGGAAAGGGCTGATGTCTTCAGTGCCTGTCAGTCAGGGAAGACGAGTCAAAAACTTTGAATGAAGGACACACAATGAAGGCTGCAGGGAATGAATCCCAGGAGAATGAAGTCTGATGTAAGGAGGGCTTAAATTAGCTACTTAGAGAAAGGGTAGCTCAGTGGCTAAACAGCAACATAAGGATAACCCAGAATCTGGCGCTACTCTTCACTAATTGAGTAACTAAGGGACGGGTCTGTCCCGTTCTATTTTCCCATTGATGAGAACTGAGTTAATAAAAGTGGTACCCTCCCTCATAGTGAATGGCATAAATGGCCAAATAAAGATAATTGTGTAAAGTCCCTTGCAAATACAAAAGGTTTCAGAAACATTTTACAGTATGTCTAGATCCCCATATGTGGTGACTCATGAGTCATTCTTCTGCTTTGTTTGGTCTGGTCCTGGGTGGAATTAGAGTAGGTTTGGAAACAGAGGGCTGGAGTTCAAATCTTCTCTCTGACATGTTAGCTATGTATCCTTGGATAAGTGTCTTAACCTCTCTAGACCTCAGTTTCCCATCTGAAAAATAAGGGGGAGGGACTAGATAGCCTCTAAAGATTCGTTCAGTTCTAAACACATGATCCTCTGAACTCATGTAGAAACCTCCTCCCTGAAGCAGATCAGCGGCTCAAGTCTTCAAGATGTGCCTGGGGGCACTCAAAGGTTAAATGACCCGCCTATGCTCATGAAGCTAGTCTGTGTCAAAGACAGGACTTTTACCTAGGTCTTCCTGCTACCAAGACTGGACCTTTATCCATCGTGCCACATTGCCTCTGGAGATACTGCATAACTCCCCTAAAGCTTTTTAGCAAAGCAGGATTCTCTGATCCAGTGTCTGTCTTCCTAGGATTCAGTGAATTTCTCTAAACCCTAATACTGTGTCTCAAAATAGAGAGACCCTGCTGTGAATTCTTTCATAAAGCAAACTCTTTTGAAATATGAAGAAACCTTGTCTGTCAAAGCTGGAAGGCACCTTAGGGATCCCACCCCCTCCATTTTATAACCAAGTAAACTCAGGGTCAAAGATCAGTGGCTAACCCAAAGTCACACAGTTTAGTTTATGAATCAAGAACTGAACTGAAAGCTTCTGACTCCACAGCCTTTCTTTGCTCTTTCAACAGTACTAGCCGTAGTATAAAGGAAAGAGCACTGAATTTGATTCCTGAGGGCCTGAGTTCAAATTTAGACTATGTCGTTCTATTACCTGTGTGATCTAGATCAAGCAATTCAACCACTCTGGGCATCAAGTTCTTCATCTGTAAAATTAGGGGATTAGCCTCGACAGCTCCACAGCCCCCTCTGCATGGTTATTTGCACATTGTCTCCTCTGTTAAAATGTGAATTTCTTAAGGCTAAGGACTGTAATTTTCGCCTTTCTCTATATCCCCATTGATTGGCAGAGTGCCTGGCATGGAGTACGTGCTTAATACATGTTTATTCAGTGATTGACATCCCGCAAGGCATATGCCAATAGAGTGGGCAGTAATGAGAATGGTAAATTCAGATTCTATCTTGGACTGGATCTCTAAATCAAGGGGTAGCTCAGTTTGCCATGGAGTTTTTGTTTCAAAGGTGAGTTCCTTGGGAAAACTTGGCAACCCGATATATAAATGGCATCCTGAAGTAGGAATGTACATCTGAGCCACTCTGAAAAGGGATCATGGACCAGTAATGCTAAATGACTAAGAAGACAATAGTAGGCCATTCCCCTATAACCACTCCCATAAAGCACAGAAAGTTAGCCTAGTGCTCCTATGCCAATATTTAACTACCCTCTGTGATTGTCCAACTCCAGTAGATGTTCTACAAAATCATCATACTCAAAGCAAGGTCCTTGGTCAGTGGACCAAGTAAGATACTTGGCTAATGGTGATCTAGTCCAACCCTCAAATGATGTAGTAATCCCTACCACATTCTCTCACTTTGAACTCAGCTCAGATCATGATTCCCTGGATGACTTCTTGATTGTCCCAACAGCCTAGTAATACTGGCAATGCTTCCACCCTGTCTCCTTCTCTGATTGACAAGTTCCTTCCTGGGACCTCCATTTATAGAAGAACCCATGTTCTCCCCAAACTGCTTTGCCCCTGCATGAATACCTACTACCCATGCCTTTCTGCTCCTTTTTACACATTGTCTTCACACTTTAGGATGTAAGTTCCTTGAGGGCAGGGACTTTTTTTCATATTTCTTGTATTTGTATTCCAGATGCTAAGTAAGTACCTGCCACATCATAAGTGTTTAATAAATGCTCATAATAAATAATGAATAATAAATAAATGCTCATAATAAATGCTGTCCGTACATCATCTATTCATCTATTTATCTAAGCCATGAAAGATAAACTTTCGGAGAATCTAGGGTCAACACGGATGAATTTTTGTTCCTTTTCTTGAGCTGAACAGGTGATGTAGATGTCCTTTGGAATCATGGTGAGAGGCTGGTCATAGTTACCTTTCCTCTGCTTTTCACTGCGGGTGAGAATTACCCCCATTTACTCTCTGTAACCATCAATGAAAAACTGCTTCCCTCTGCAGTTGCTTTTGCTATTGCCACACAGAGATATCTTTGAAATGGGTTGTATGCAGAGAGCATGATGTTCATCACCCAACTTCTACTACCTGGCATCTTCTTCTGGAAGAAAGCAAAGCTGGCTTCTCTTTCTTGAGCTTTTTCATAGTCATTACTGGTATTCCTTTGCAACTGGGTAAAAACATAAGGCATATGAGTTAAAAAGCTACTTAGAGCATTCCTAATCCTTATTAATTACTGTTTTGTTCTCATTCTGGCTAATGTATACATGGCTGCAAATGTCACTAGATGTGTGTTGCTCACTAAATTAGTTTGGAGCTTTTCCCACCTAACCAGCTGTGTCACTGATCCCATGTCTTTTCTCTAATCTTCTGATCCTTCTGAATACTCCAGGCTTTGAGCCCAAACTAGACTCCATCATCACTTTTTTTGAGCTCAATTCATCTTCCCTCTCTTCTCTTCCACATGTGAGATGGTTGAAGAAACTGATTGTATTTATTCTGCAGAAGAGAGAATGAGATGGGGGAGGGGAGACACAAGATGTGATTTCTGTCTTTAAATGTCACATCAAATTATCATTATTTAATCATTGTGATTCAACCGACCTGGGACAGATCAGTATTTCACAGAATTAGTTGCCTAATCACCAGGGAGAAAAGAGATGTTATCATGTTGCAAGGTCATCTTAATACTCATCCACTACTTGTCAAATTTACACATGTGCCCCACTTCCCCATGCCAGTGTCAACTTCCAGAAAAGCAACTACACTGGTGGCAATGTTATAGCAACCATAACATGTTCCCCTCCCCATCACCAAAATCAATAAGATTGCTTGAGGTTTCATAGCACAGCCCAGTAATTCTCATCTAAATTATATTTAAGTGCCTCCAGTGATGGGGGACTCGTTACTTCCCCAGGCACACAACAAATTCCACTACTAGATGGCCCTATCTATTAGGAAATTATTGTGTTGAGTCAAAAATCTTGCACTGAGCTTCTGTATAATTATTATTACTATCGATAATTATAATTACTATTACTATTGATAATAACTGATAACTCTTCACAAATATTTCATTTTATTCTCCCAACAAGCACAGGGTAGAGATGTTATTTTTTTTGAGAGGGGAAGTCAAAGCCATCAGGTTTAAGTGACTTGCCCAAGTCACTTGCTAGTTAAATGTCAAGTGTCTGAGGTCAGCTTTGAATTCAGGTCCTCCTGACTTCAGGGTTGGTACTCCATTCACTGAGCCACTTAGCTGCCCTGAGATGTTATCATTAACATCATTTTACAGATAAGGAAACAGAGACAGAGGTTAAGTGCACTTGCCAGGATCATACCAGTAGTAAACATCTGAGATTAGATTTGAAATCAGGTCCTCCCGACTCCAGGTTGAACATTCTATCCACTTAGGTATACTATCCAGCCAGTAATAACTCATATTTATATAGTATTTAAAAGTTGACAAAGTTCTTTCTTTACAACAACTCTATAACATAAGTTCAAAAATTATTGCCCTCTTTTTACAGATAATGAAACTGAGGTTCAGAGAAATTAAGGAATTTTTTCAGGTGTCACAAAGAGTAAAATTGGGAGGCAGGATTTGATCTCAGGTCTCTTGACTGCAAGTCCAGTGCTTTTTAAAAATAGATCATAGTGACTCTTTCCAATCCATTCTAGCTCTGCCTTCTGATATAACATAAAATGTTTTCTTTCTCTACATCATCATCAAATATTGATTGAGTCATCATCAAATATTGATTGAGTGCCTAACATGTAAAGGGCAATGTGTCAGGTACTAAGTATACAAACAGAGATGAGGAGGAGCATAGTGATGATAGATTGTATTTAGATCATGCTTTTCAAGGTCTACAAGGCATTTCCCCTATGGGCAGGGGGCTTGCAATGTAGTTGGCCTATAAGAAATAAATAGAATATAAGTTCTTTGAAGGCAGGGGCTGCTTCATTTTTGTACTTGTATCTCTAGCACTAACAGTGCCTTGCATATATAGGCACTTGAATTTGTTGAATCAAAATAATTAATGATAATTTGACACGACATTTAAAGACAGGAATCACATCTTGTATTCCCTCCCACCCCCCATATCTTTCTCTCTTCTCTAGAATAAATATAATCCATTTCTTTAACCATCTCACATGTGGCATGGCTTCCAGACCTAATCTCATCATCGTGCTGACAACCCTGACTGAGTGGCAGCTGCCAGTTGCAGTCTCCTCCCTCAAGACACACTCTTGTTCGTCTATGTCCCTCTTTAGGGCATTAGAGTAACCCTTCATTCCCTAAGCAAACACCCTGGCTAGATGTTGCAGTGATAAATGCTGATGCCATACAGAAAGGTCTTTAAGTAGTTCCACAAACATCCCTAGGCATGTCACATGCCGAATCACAATGAACAAAGCTAGCCAGCATTCATCTGTCAGGTTTCTTTGACAATATACAATACCCACCTGGGACAGTTCAGTGTTTCACAGAATTAGTTGTTTAATCATCAGGGAGAAAAGAGACTTTATCATGTCGCAGGGTCATCTTAATATTCATCCACTGCCTGTCACTTTCTTCTGGTCACTTATCAAATGCCAGAAATAGCCTCTCCAATTCCAGCCACTATTCATAAAATAATATTTGAGATATAACTGCTCTTTTCATTTCTAACTCTCTTGACTTTGAGGTTGAACAATGTTCTCCCTTTTTGCATAGTGGTCAGAACCTTGGACAGATACAAATGTGGGATTATACCCACCCTCATAGCTCCATTATCAACTGACCAGATGGGCATGTAGGCCACTCCACTTGGTTTTAGCTGACAATTGCCATATAGCAAGGGCCTCTACCTATCAGGGATGCCACATGGAACAATTCCTGACTATTCATCTATGATAAAGTACTATCAGAGCCAACAGAAAACTCCCAACCATTCCTGTGTTCTCCTTCTAAGAGGAAGAAGCTGACTGAAGCTGCTTAAGGTAGAGTTATTAACATGGAACTTTGGGACAGAGTGAGTGTTATGAAAGATGACATACCCTAAACACTATAAATGTTAAAACAGTTAGTGAGCCACTGTTCTTTACTCTCTCCCTCTAGGCTGAGTTTTATGTGTCCTGTCTCAGGCCAGCAATCTTGGTCAGTGGATCAGAACATGGTTATTGTTGTGTACTGGGACTTCCTTGTGCTGGTTCCTTGGTAGTTTAGGCCCAATTGAACAACACAATGAGATACATATGTCATTCAGCAGTTTTCAAAAGAAAGTTTGCTTAGTCTTTGCAGAAGCAGACATTCAATGAGGACACCACATTAATTCAGATAAGCAAAGCTTTACAGTGTCAGGTAGGTTATTGATCTGCCTCTGAGAGAGAACTGAAGTTCTAGGCAGCATTTTGTACCTAGCCCTTCAACAGCCTGAGCCAGTCCTTTGGAGCAGTGAAATCTTAAGGAGATTTTCAGTACCCCCCTTAAAGAAAAGAACTAGCATGACCTGTGTGTGAAGGCTTTAGGAAAAGCTAGTCCAGCCTAAATGACATTGCCCTAGGAAATACTACTCTTATCACAGTTGTATCACTATCCATTTCTAATAAAATGGAGTCCTGTTGTAGGTCCCTTCTAATCTACATATGCTGCCTAAATTTGAAGATTATTGATGGGTGGTCTTGTGTTAGTGGAGCCACCAGTAGAGGTTTAGAAAGATCAGCTGGGGTACATTGAATCCTGTTTGTGATACAATAACCTAAAATCTAACCTTTCTTTGTGAATAGTAGCTAGCATTTATATAACACTTTAAAATTTGAAGAGTGTTTTACAAATACTATCTCATTTTATCCTCGAAACAACTTTGGGAGATGGGACTATGTAATGCCAAGCAAAGGCAACTTCCAAGGTTTGAATTACCAGCATAGTAAACCCCATTTATTCAGCAAACATTCACAGAACAGAAAAGGTCAAAATACAGTGTAATTTGTTCCGTTAGCAAGTTCCCAATTCAAACCAGGTACTACTCCGCCCCTAGACAGTACATTCATTTAGTCAGTCAAAAATCTCTTCTCAAATGGAGATTAGTCTTCAACCATAAACAAAGTACATTCATTTGGTCAATCACTCAAAAGCTTCTGACCCCTGAATCTCAAAAAACGGTAGGCGAGCACAAAAGGCCATCCACCCTTAAGTTACAAGGTTAAGCTAAGCATTGAATACCCAAGGAAAGGTCCTTCTTCCATCTTCACTCAAGGCAAGCCCTCAGCAATCTCAGTTCCTGGGGAGACAAGGCTCAACAAAGCCATAGCCGGTGTCCTCATCAAGTCACTCTCTGCCTGTAGAACAGTCCCAGAACCCCTGAAAAGGCCCTCTTCCAGGATTTCTGTGCAGGTACCACAAGAAAATCCTCCTTTAGGGCTTCTGAACCAACAGCCAGGTTCCAGGACCTCTACAACAGCAGCACTGTCCTTCACCATCAGGTGAATCTGGCAGAACAACATCGAAACAGACAGACAAAATACCAGCATCACAGCCATGCCTCCTCAGTCCTTGGCAGTTCCAGGTGGCAGTTCTCAGTTCCAATGGGCTCTCAGCAGTCTTTCTCTCAGCAACTCAGGCTCCACAATACTAGATACTGCTCTCCCAAACTCCTTCTGGCCTTCTCTAGGCTTGGGCCTCTCAATTCATGGCTCCTCCCAGTTCAGCCCTGTCTCTTCATGTCAACAAGTCCATCCCACAAGTGGGATTCACAAGCTCTGGGTTTTAACACTCAACCCAAAAACCAAGCCAATACAGGGGCCTCTCCAAATTCCATTACCATTACAGACTATCATTATACCATTTTACAGATAAGGAAACTGAGGCATACAAGTGGCATACCCAGGATCACACAACTAAGTAAATGTCTGAGTCAAGGTTTGAACTCAAATTTTCCTGACTCTAGGTCCTATACTCTATCCACTGCACTATATAGAAATTAGGTGGTGGAGTGGAGTTAATTGTAGTCAAGAACTAGCATCCTGTGACAAAAGCAAACACAAATGTTTTAGAATATTTACTAAAATAATAATAATATACATAGCCTGCCTTAAGTAACTGGTATATTTCACTAGACTATTCAGAGAAACAGATCCTCAGAGTGAAGTTTCCAAATGTTCTTTCATCTTACTTCAGGAAACATGAACATGATTTTGGTACCTTGGACAGAGGACAAGGGGACCAAGTGGAGCACAGTGCAAGTTACTGGACCACTGTTTTCCAACTTAAGGTAACAGGGGAAGAGGAAGTAACAGTTACCAAGAAATCTTTTGCTTTAGAACATTCTCCTATTAAGAATAAGGTAAGACCACGTGTGGCAAGAGAAACTCAGCTGTGGCTTTCTGGGTGACCTGTTTCCCCCCCCTCCCCAATTCTGTTCCGTGCTATGTATTTGTCATTAGTATTCAGATCCAACAGAAAGGCCACTAGAGGGGAACAACTGTATTATGACTGTATTTTTTTATTCTGTGGGAGTCTGGTGCACTGTGACTTGGCATGTGACACCAAAATCAAGGTCAACTATGCCAGAGGGAGAAAGAATGTGATGAGACTATAATATGGGGACAGTGGCAGATCTGAACCAGCCACTGACTCTCCATCCTTCTTTCCCTCCCACAAGACCATTTCTGAGAGATTTTTGGATGTTACAGGATATCCATTCCAAAATTCAGGTCTTACTGATGAATTATGCTCATCCTGGGCTCCTTGAATATCAGAATCCCACTCATTGAAAGCCGAGTTATATATTTATCCATAAAATTCACTATTTAACTATTAGTAATTCAAAAATCATTTTATTAAGTGTTTACTATATACCAGGTCCTGTACTAAATGTTGAAGAAAAAGCAAAAATAGGACCTGACCTGAAGGGGCATAGATTCTAATGAGTAAGGTAATGTGTATATAAATAGGTAGATATAAGACAGAATGGATATTGCCCATCTAAACATATCTAAGACTGATAAAGGTCTCCTTTAGAAGGTAGGATTTGAGCTGAATCTTGAAGGAATATAATGATTCTAAGAGGCAGAGGTAAAGAGGGAGAACATAAGGGACAGCCAGTAGAAAGGTACAGAGATGTGAAATGGAGTATTATGAGTGGAACAGTTAGGAAACCACATAAAAAAAAGACTACAGAGATTGAAAGGGTTCAGGTTGCTAAGAGCTTTAAATCTCAGATGGAGTTTATTTTTTATGCTACGTGTAATGGGGAGCCCCTGGAGTTTACTGAATAGGGGAGTGGAATGGTTCAACCTATGCATAGAGTACAAAAACCAGTCCATATTTTAGTGTCTAAATCAGGTAAAAAAAAGTAGAATGTCAAGAACACACACATCATCATGTTGTGACTTGATGAGAAAAAAGAAACATATGGTATTTTGCATGCCTTGATAGAAATTACAATCTATACAAGGAGATAAAACCAACACATGAAATAGAGAATATTTAAGAACTAAACAGAAGAGAGGTCTGCTATTATTCTAGAGAGTATGTCCATGATGTGACAGAAAACCTACCCCAAAATTGTCAGACCACTTCTTGTGGTTATTATAGGCACAAATGATGCTGCTAGAGGAAATCTAGAAAACCCTACAAAGGATTCTGAGTTGACTTGGGAAAGAAGTTGAATACCTCAAAAGAGCTTTGGAGGGGGGCTGGGGGTGGGGCTAGGTGGCACAGTGAATAGAGAACAGGCCCTGGAGTCAGGAGGATCTGAGTTCAAATCCAGCCTCAGACACTTAACACTTAATAGCTGTGTGACCTTGGGCAAGTCGCTTAACCCCAATTACCCTGCCCTCCCCCCTCCAAAAATAAAAGCAAAAAAAAAAAAAGAGTTTTGGAATAAGATGATAGCTGAGAACAGTATTTAGATTTCTGGCCTGCGTCTTAAAATATAGAAACGTTGAATTCTTCAGCAGAGATAGAACACATCTAAAAGGGACTAGTAAAAATGTATTTGCCTAGAGCACTGGTTCTCAACCTTCCTAATGCCCCTACCCTTTAATACTTGTATGTGGGTGTATCTGCATGTGGACAGACCACCTGGATGGATATAGGAGCAGTATCTCAGTTCCTAAGACCATCAGAAATATGTGTTTTCCGATGGTCTTAGGTGACCTCTGTGAAAGGGTTGTTCAACTCCCAAAGGGGTCGCAACCCACAGGTTGAGAACCGCTGGCCTAGAGCCTTACAAATCTATTAAAAAGGGTTTTAAATTGAAAATGGAAGAGGGAAGGAGAACACACACACACACACACACACACACACACACAGATATCTACCAATCTATATATCATGGAGAATAACTACAGGAAGAATAGGAGAGATGCCCAGAAATGTGAGGATACAAATTCTTAGAAAGGGTTTAGAAACAAAACCCATGGTCTCAGATATCTATACTCAAATGCAAAAGTATGAGTAACAAATTAGGGAAACTAGAACTCCTAATGCAAAAAGGCAAATTTGCCTTCATAGGTAGCACTGAGACTTGACAGGATGCTATCCGTTGCTGGAAAACAACTTTAAAAGGGTATATCTTAGCATTGGAGGGTCAAAGAAGAGCATAAATTTGGAATTTATTTAGAATTCTCATTTTACAAGTAAAGAACTGAGGCATGGAAAGTAACTTTTCAGAGGTCTCACACATGGTAACAGAGCTGGAATTTGATTTAACCCTCTTTACCTTATACTATATTCTTTATAGGCTAGGTAAAAGGGGGACAAACATGGCATAGTAGCATAAATATGAAGATCTGCTCATTCATAAACTAGAATGAGGAAACATGGTAGACACCATTTGGATAAAGATCAGTGGAGGAAGAAACAAGATTGATGACACACTCAGAGAATACTACAAACCCCCTGGATAGAAAGAGGTAACTGATGAGTTTGGGAAACACCAGAAAACTGCTATAGAAGAATGATATAGTAGTGGTGAGTACCCTTCAATTACCCTGAATCTGACATCTTCTGTAGGAAAAGTAGAGAAGCTAATAACTTCTTGGTTTGCCTTAATAAGTTTGTCCTTCAAAATGTGGGGAAACCAATGAGGGGGATTACTATTCTAGAGATAATTGCTCTATATGTAGTATGGATATAATAGGAATCTAACAGGGATGGAGGGCAGTGGGTTATGGCTACTCCATCTTAGAAATGATTTTTTTTTATCTCCCTTTTATATACTCTCTTCCCCCAACTAAAATTTGAGGTTGTTTGAAAACTGGGGGGTTTTTTGTTTGCATTTATATCATAAATAATAAATGCTTTCACTAGCTAGCTAGCCAGGAAAGCTATGGATAGTCTGATTTGAATCTTATAGTTGGAAAAACCAGATTTCAAAGTACTGAGAGAAAGGATAGAATCCTTTGGTGTAAAATTCTAGAGAGAAAATAAACCTGGGAAGAAAAGGAAGAATGAAATTCTGACATCACCAAGGAAATCAATTTTGATGGTGAGGAAAAGGGGCAAATTGTCTGAAAATATTAATAGGAAACTCATCTATCAACTTAAATTTTTAAAAGACATGCAGAAGATGGAAGCAAGAACAGGTCACAGAGGAAGGAGCGAATAGTGTTAGGAGCAATAAAACTCTGGATGTGGTAATGATGTCAAGAAAATAGATTGTGATTTTTAAAAAGCTATATTAACAAAAAGAGGAAGTTCAAAAAGGAGATAGCAGCACTGCTTGGGGTAGATAGGGGTAGAATAGATAAGAGAAAAACAATAGAAGTATTTTAATATTATTTTGTTTTCGTTTTCTGCTTTTTTTTTTTGGAGGGGTAATTGGAATTAAGTGACTTGCCCAAGGTCACATGGCTAGGAAGTGTTAAGTGTAGTGTTAAGTGTCTAAAGCCGGATTTGAATTCAGGTCCCCCTGACTCCAGGGCTGGTGCTCTATTCACTGCACCACCTCACCACCCATTTTGTTTTCATTTTCTTCCCCAAGGAGAATAATCTTTGGATTGTAAAGGACAGAAAATGGTTAAATGAAATTTAAAATTGTTTCCTTTTTTATTATATATTTGACAAATATGAACATTTTCATAAACAAAGAACTAAAAAAAGATGATATAAGCTATGGATCTTAATTAGATACAGGTTTTTTTTTAAATTATATGCATGGAGCAGTGACTCTCAAACATTCTGAACTCAAGACTCCTGGAAGCACTTAAAAATCCATGAGGATTCTCCAAAGAGCTATCATTTATGTGAGTTATATCTATCATTATTCACTGCATTAGAATTTAAAATATCTTAGAATTATTAAGAAAATAGCTTGTATCTCAACCTCTGAAAGGGTTTCAATGACACCCCATAATCTATGGACACTGAGATAAAGGTAGGATAATAAATGTAAAAAGAGATGTAATAACAAAAGCATCTAGATGCTATTTATGAGTTTGAGACACAGACTGGTACTGAAAGAAGTGGGAGGTATGATTGCTGAAATGCTGTCAGTGACCTTTGGAAGATTACAGCAAACAGAGGAGATAGAAGGGATAATTTTTAAAATCATACTGATTAAAAAAAAAAAAAGGAATAGAATCTGCAAACTAGAAGCCTGTATGCTAGAATTCAATTACCAAGAAAATTCTAGAATGCATTATTAATGAAATAACTAGGGGCTACTAGGTGGCATAGTAAATAGAGCACCAACCCTGGAGTCAGGAGGACCTGAGTTCAAATTAGTCCTCAGACACTTAACACTTACTAGCCATGTGACCTTGGGCAAGTCACTTAACCCCATTTGCCCTACCTTCCCCCCTCCAAAAACAGGAAATAATTAGTGAACATGTGTGAAGATGCTAACCTCATCTCTCTCTCTCTCCCTCTTTTTCTTTCTCCGTCTCTCTCTCTCTCTCTCTCTCTCTCTCTCTCTTTTTCTCTCTCTCTCTCTCTCTACACACACACACACACACACACACACACACACACACACACACAGGCCAGCAGGCCAGGGAATTTCTGTAGATATACTTTCTCTGGATTTTGCCACACATTTGAGAAATCTCTCATGCTATTCTTGTGGACAAATGGAATTATTCAAGACTGGTTGAATGGCTGAACTTAAAGGGTAGTCATTAAACGTCAACTTGAAAGGAATGCAGTGAAGTGACCCCCATCTCTTATTTGACCCAGTATTGTTAAAAAAAAAAATGATCACTTCCTTTTGAAAGAAGTTGTATATAGTATGCTAATCAGAATTGCAGATGACATAAAGCCAGAAGGGATACCTAATACTCTGGAAGACAGAGTTGGAATCCACAAATGCCTTGACAATCTAAATGTTGGTTCCAAACTATTTAGATGAAATTTAATAGGCATAAATATAAAGTATTATATTTTAGTTTTCAAAACATCTCCACACTAAGACATAAAGAAGTGCAATGTTAAGATTTTAGAGGATTGCAAGGTGAGTATTGAGAGGCAGTGAGATATAGTGGGGAAAATGTTGAACCTGGAGCCAGGAACACCTGACTTGTATCCTGACTGAAACTATCAGTTAACCTCTCTGAAACCCAGTTTCTTCATGTGTTAAATGGGAGTAGTTACCATATGTATTTTCTCATAGTGTAATGTGAGGCTCAAATGAGATATCTTATATAATGTCCTTTGCAAAACTTAAATCATTATACGTAAGTTAGTGATATTTATAAGTCAATAGTGTAACATAACAGCTGAAAAAGCTAAAGTATTCTTAGGCTATCTTAAGAAGCATAATGTCCAGGATTAATAAAGAAATTGTAGCAACCATACAACATATCACTGCAGTCGTAAAAATTTAGTACTGGCTGTCTAGAAAGACACAATCAAGTGACCAGAATTGTACACATCTCTCATAAACTCTTAGATAATACTTTTAATTACAAATTCTGGAGATTAGACTCAAAACTCTGATGATTCAATGAATAAATTGAAGGATTATTGCACATATAATTGTGTCAGATATAACAATGACAATAAAAAATTAAGAACATTTAATAAGATGTTACCACACCAAACACTTGAAACCTCCAGGTTTCACGGAAGGTAACACTCTCAAAATATAGAGACATGGAAGAATGAATCAAAGTCCTTTGGGAATAGGATGAGGCACCTATTTCCAGCATCTTATCTACTACTGAGCCTGTGTCAAGATGCTTGCGGTGAATCTACAAATGATGAGTTTACATCCCAATATTTTCACTTAATTATGAAAAGCAATTCCTTTATCTACCTATAACAAATAATAAATGTAAATTAATAATGATAGAATAGTAATTTGTCCCAGGACTGTTTCTTTCTGAATTCCATTGAATATAACAATGATAACAACAACAATAACAGTATTAGCAGACTTGCCTATCCATAGTGTCCTAAGGATTACAAAGTGACTGACATACACTTTGCCAGAGTTCAGTCGCACTCAACCCTGGCCAGACTACATCTGGAGAATGGTCTTCAGTTTTGGACATCAAATTTTAGGAAAAACATTGGTAAACTGGACTCTGTCCAGAGAAGAGTAACCAGAATGGACAAGTATTTTAAAATCATGCCATATGGAGATTTTTTTTCTTTTTTGATAAGGAATTGAGATGCTCAATCTGGAGAAGAGAAGACCTAGTTTCTTAAGATATGTCATCAAGTGTTTGAGGGATTGTCATGTGGAAGAAAGATTAGATTTATTCTACTTGGCCCTAAAAGGCGGAATTAGAAACAATACTTGAAATGGAGAATTGAATGAAAAGATATTTATTAAGCACTAATTATTGTCAAGCACAGGGGAAACAGGTAGAAAAGCAAGATAATTCCTGCTTTCAAAGAATTTATATTCTAATTATGAGAGGCAACTGTTACAGGATGGTTCAGATGCAGAGCAGATGGATAGATCTAGTGATGCAGAGGGTGTAGCAGCAAGTCAGATGGTAAAGCCCAGGAGTACTTAGGGTACAATGGCAAGCCAGATGCCCAGTTATTTGAAAGGCATCACAGTATGGCAGGTAAAGAAGCCTTGGAAAGCCCACATGTACTTGAAGCTTTTTAGTGGGATTCACCCTTTGTTACATTATCTGAATGTAAGAGATAAGACCCAATGAACCTTGGAGAATAATGTCAGGAAAGACAGTAAGGCCCAGTGGACTACAATCTTCCTGGAAGGCTTGTAATTGGAGACTCTCTATCTAAGCTATATGTTTTGTTATATGCATAGCCAATGATTATTGGGAATGGGGTAGTGCTCCCAAGCGTCAGAGTGGAGTGGGACTCTACATTGTCTCTGGTGACAGTGAGCATGGGGAGTGCTAAAATCAATTAAAAATGGGGTATCCAGTTCCTGGTTGGCAATAGAGTCTGGAGTAGGAAAAGGGAAGCTCTCCAAAGGGTGGCTGGCAGCTGGAGGGGCTGTACCCTCAAGCTACAGATTTGTGTCTGATATAAGAAATACTTATAAACAATAAGGACTATCCACAACAGGAAATAGGCTGCATCAAGAGTTGCTCTCACAAAGTCTTGAAGACCACTTGTTGACTGTGTTGTAGAATAGATTCTGGATCAAGTACGGGTTGGACCAACTGGACTTTGAGGTCCTTTTCAACTTTGATTCTGCAATTTAGCAATTTTGCATGGAATTCATTGCACATTAGAACAATAGGTGCTCAGATCAAAGAAAAGAAAGATCTTTTAGTTGTGTTACAAAGAGGAGGAGACTACTGAGTGTTGCAAGGCTTACAACTAGGTCCTAGATGAATAATGAACCCCTTGAATTGGTGACATTATTTTAATTTGCACTGCATATTTCCATTGGACTGGAACCAATGGAAACAAATATTTTACATAATTATTTGGATAGTGTACATAATTATCTGAATACGTTTGACTGCTTTGGGGGATTCATTATTCACACTAATTGTGACCTAGCTATAGTTCCTTTCCTCAAGGATCTTACAATCTGTAGCAGAAGCTATAGTCCAACCCCTTGTGACACACGGTTTCAGACCATAAATGTAGGTGACATCTTTATCATATTTCCACTCAGAGCTAGACAAGCTTTAGGCTGATTTTTCTTTTCATTGTCTATACTGCCATGGACCAGCGGATTCCCAAAAGAATGCTACTGTGAACAGCTTTTAAGGTTCAGATTATACAGTATAGTGAACATCATGTTTATTCCATTACAAATCAAGGCAAACATTTACAACAAATAACAATATAATATTTACAACATTACATCTTATCACAGAAAATCACAATTTAGTGTTCATAACAGCTTAACATTGGCACGACTACATAGTTTTCAGTACAATGGCCACAATATTTAGAACAAGGAACAAAAGAATAATCATCTGGTTTCTCTAAGGGGGAAACCCTCCTCACTTAATCATTCAATCAATTCACAATGTATCAATCTTCTACTCATGGGGCAACTATTAACTTAGTCAGTCACTAATCTAGATTCACAATTACTAAATATCATTAATCACTACATAAAGTCATTAGAAAACTACACAAACCCTCCACCCCTTGGTGTCCATCAAACCTCAATTTCATCCAAGGGGAGGCCTTTTTTTCATCTTGACTTGGGGTGGTCTCAGATTCGCTGGATCCCCTTCCATGGTCCTAGCTCCCTCCTGAATCCACCAAACAGTCACCTGGATTCAAGGGCAGACAGCTCCCAGATTCTCATCCAGTCCTCAGAGATAGACAGCTCCCAGGTGTCCTTGTGCAGTCCTTCCGGCAGTCCCTGGCACACACCAAAGTTCACAAGATCCAGCACATCTCAAACCCTTCACCACTTTTGTTGCTGGGAACTCAAAGATCAGCCAAGCCACAAACCAACAAAGGCTTATCCTGGTGATGCTTCTTTAGTCCTCCAGCAGTTCAGTTGGCACTAGGACCCAGGAGAAATGGCCTTCCAGGAGGCCTTCCAGGCAAGCCCTCTCAGCCTTCCAGGTGGCCTTCTCAGAAAACTCCAACTCAGTTCTCAGTCAGCTTCCAGATGCTGGGAGAGAAACTAACTCACACTCTCTCTCTCTCCCTTTCCCTCTCTCCTTCTCCCTCTCTCCCTCTCCCTCTTCTTCCCTCCCTCTCTCCCTCTCCCTGTCCCTGTCCCTCTTCCCCCCCCCCTCTCTCTTTCTCTCTCTTCCTCCCCCCCAAGAAAACTCCAATTCACTTCTTCAGTCCAGCAGCCCAGCTCCCAGATGCTGGGAATATCCTGCTTCCTCCAACAAGAGCCACCAGGAGGAAGATTTCTGATTCTATCTCTCTGTCTCTAGAATTCTTCTTATATACACACACTGGTCTCCTGTCTCAGCCAACAGGGGGAGTTCACACCCTCAGGGGACAGAGTTCACACTTTCCATACTTGGCCCTAAGTTGCTAAATGCTAAGTATATGCTAAATTGATTGCTGTTACATTGCCCTAACCCTCAGATGAGAAATATGGGAGGATTAATGGAGCTTCAGTGCAAAACATGACATTTGATTTGGGGTTAGGGAGAAATAACCAAGTAAGAGGGAGAGCTACATCCCCAAAAGGTGTCCCCAAAGGAGGGCTGTGTCAAAAGTCTGAACAGTTAGTTCTACAAATCCACACTGGCATATTCAATCTTTGGTTCAAAGGACTGGAAATTACATGTATTAGGCTGAGAAGAATTTGGTTTAAATTTCTGCATAAATTACTCTGACTCAGCCAGTCCTTCAAGGCAGGTGTATCTAAATAAAAATCAAGGAAAAGAAAATGATGCCTAGCATTCATAACACCAATTTAAAGCATTAGCAGGAGATGCCTTTAGAGTTTTCTTGGCACTCAGACACCCACCAGTCTCCAGAAACTGGGACTGGGTAAAGCTGTGATATCAGCAATGAAACAGCAGCAACTGTCAGTTGACCTTGGAAAGTGCAAATATCCTCTCAGTCAGAAAAGTGAGGCTAAAATTAAAGAAATCAGCCTAGGATAGAAGTTCTGGGGAACAGGAAGTGATTGATTCAAGTTCCTTTTAGAGCCTACTGTGGACAGGCTAGTCAAACTGACCATCCTGTCATCCCTGAGGGATGCATGTGACCATAATAGACTGATATAAGTTTTTTAAAAGTCTAAAACAGGGAGTAAAATGACCATCAGATGTCACCTATGCCTGATTATAATAGAGAATATTGGAACTGAACTGTAGAAATCATCTAGTCTAACCCCATCACTTCATAGATGAGGAAACAGAGGCTCAGAGAAGGTGAGTAACTTTCCCAAGGTTACACGGAATAGCAAACCCTTGATTACTCACTTTCATGGAGAGGATTCAGGGTACATATAATCCCCAGTCATTAATATTTGGCTTTGGGAGATATGTCACCCCGTCTCCACTCTGTCTGCAGATTTACCTGCCTAATTGTGTTTTGTTTTCCTTCATATTAAATACAGTTAGCATTCCCCGGGGACATACTGCACTACTGTGGAGTGAGAAGTATCCGGTAAATATGCTGGGCAAACGCAACTAGGGATTAAAAAGTTCAAAATATTTCATGTTACTTACCTTCAAACATCCCCATTTTATAGATGGAGAAGTTGAATCATGGGGATGCCAAATTATACCATAATTCAATGGTAAAGGTAGGACCCAACCTGAAATCTTCAAAATCCCCTTCCAGTTTACTTCTGACTCATCTCTGCTACCTCCTACCAGCTGGTGACAAAGCACAGTCAGCTCATGAAGGATGAGTCAATTATTCAGAACCATGAAGAGCAGAAGTTAGTTAATTGTTATTCCCAGGCAGTGGCCCTCTGTCCAACATTGGTCCTGTTTGGGAGTGGGGGGTTGGGGTGTTTAATAATATATATGGTCTAATAGAATCACCTGGTGATTTTTCTTTCTGCTTAGGAAGACAGTACATTTCATGTTATAGGTGGGTAGAAAGGTTGTTCACTCATTTTAGGTCCTAGGTAATTATTCTTCAAATTTCTGGGGAGGGACAATGCTCTGTGTGACTTAGTCTAAGCCTTGGACATATCATTATCTTATCATTCAGGCTGACCCAGAAAAAGTTTTTTTTAAAAACTATCTTGAGAGAATATGTAATTTAGCCCCCTGCTTATTCAAACCCCAAAGCAACTGCTGTGTTCTCATACATCTCATAAGGCAGAGTATAGCATTAGGGGAAGATAAGAAGTCCAGACTCTGGGTCTTCTTTTGTGTTAATCTTTGCTATGTGTACTTAAATCCCCTGACAGATACCCAGTGACCTAGCATCCATTGAGGGTGATAGTTAGAAGCTCTGGCAGGGCAGGATTTATAATTACTACTCATTCTATGCTTCAAAGTTGTTCTGATTAAAACCTGAAAAACAATTTCTTGGTATGCATCAGACATTATTTTGGTTCTTTGCACCAAAAACTTTATGCAACACTATCATCATAGCCTTTTGGACTCAGGGTTACATGTTTCAGTAACCAGCTACTGGACAAAAATATGTATGGCCTGAAAAAAGTACAGCTCCATCTATTTATAATCTCACATGACTCAGATGAATGTTATCAAATTTCACTGCAGTGGAAATGATGCAAGACAGTAGAATTGCTAACATATTCTTAGCATGAGGACCCTACCAGCTACCTATGGATGAGAGAGATGCAGTAGTGAATATCACCAATTCTTCCCTTTCCCATTCCTAGTCATGGTCTGATCTCCTTCCTACACTAGTGACCCTTTGGGGAATAGGGACATGTTGAGTTAGGGAGAATGTCCTTTACTTCCTTCTCCAGCAATCTCAGAGTCTCCAAAGCAATTTCTCTTGGTCCTCACAATGATGAGTCTCTTTCCAGTAGTAACTCCATTAAATTGTATCACATGTATTCTCACCACCAGCCCCTTTTCTATCATCTGATTCTTTCCATCCTTGATCTACAAAAAGATCAAGGAGGTCCCATCTGATCCCTTCTCTAAGGTAAAAAAACCACTGGACTATAAACAAGCTATCTGAATTCTAGTTCTGGCTGCCATAATCACTGGTTGGTCTTTTGGGAAACATTCATTTCTTTGTATCTCCATTTCCTTATCTGCAAAATAAAGATGTGACCTAGGTTTGAAGGGACAATTCCAAGGCTTCGAAAGTTGATCAATCTGTCTTGCTCCTCCTCTACTATTTGGCAGCAAATGCTTATCTAAATATTAGATAATTATGTAGCAAACATTACTTCTATACTTCTGAAAGGCGAATACTAAACCCACTACACAACTCACATATGTTATTAAAAGATATAAGAGTTAGCAAAATTGTAAGTGGATATTAAGCACATAGACTGTGAAACTGTTAGAACTTTCTAGGGTGTTTCCAGATGAGGGACATGGTGATCCTCCCGATCAGAGAGTTCCTGGCCCTCTACAAGTCATCAGTATTCTATCACAAACATCAGCATTTGTGTAGGGGTTACAGAACAAATGGTGTAATTTGAGGATGATGTTCAAGTGTCCTTACACACAGAGAGAAAAAGCTCCATTTCTGATGTAGTTTATCAGTAAAAATGCGTCTTTATTAGCCTTGAAGATTCAGGAGCACCGATTGACAAAGGATACTGAGCTTGTGGGCAAGTCTCTTCTGAATTCATGATTTCTCTCACAGGCAATTTGTTCTTGGCACACACTCAAGATCTTCAGTAGCTTTGAACGCAGGTGACTTATCTGGGCTTGGTGGTATTACATGAGGATAATTTTAAACATTTCTCCTCAAATACAATGGGTGATACAAGGATATGTATCAGTCAGTTTCTTGTAGATGGCTTTAGAATGACAGTCAGTGACCTAGAGAGGTCTTATCTTGGAGGGGGCAGCCCACTCAAGTCATGTACTAATAATTATCCATAATAACCTTGGGAGAAAACACAACTATCTTACAATAGGGCAGAGGGGAGAAAAAACAGCAAAGTGCCTTACAAAAGTTACAAGGGGGAAAACACTATTAAACTTTTAGTTAGGATAGTGAAGTTAAAAATATCTACAATTTAAAGAAAGTTATTAACTCTTACCCTGCAAACCAAAGGATTGCAATAAACAACTTAACACAAGTGCTTCTACTTAAGAGAGAAATAGTCAGTACTTACATAGCACTTATAAGGTTTGCATTTATAAATAATATCTTCTTGGATCCTTACAGCAACCTTATGAAGTAAGTGCTATTATCTTGTTGTAACCTTCTATTTTGGGAGCATCCCCCATTTCCCCCCATCATGGGTAAGTTCCTTAGGAGATCTGCCCAAACCCAACAAAGCCCACCTAGGCAGCAAACCTGCCAAGTAAACCTGCCCAAACCTGCTACCTGAAGCCCATACCCACCCCATCCCCTTCTGTTCAGTTCTTAAAATAGACTTGGGAACTTTCCAGTTGGGCGACAAACTGATCACTGGGCAACAATCATTAGACAATGAACTGATTGCTACCTTTTGGCTTCTGTATTTTTCCCCACTTGTGTAGCAACTAACTAAGTTGTAGTTTTCCCTCATAACAATTATGTTGTACTTTCATCTATATAAACCCTGAGAAAATGTATCTCGGGGCTGCTTGATTTGGCTAAGCTTGACCCCTTGCAGTCATGGGCCTATTAAACTCCACTTAAAAAAATGAATAATAGGGGGCGGAGCCAAGATGGCGGCATAGCAGCAGCAACATATCGCAGCTCTCACATAGCCACCCCAAAATACCCATAAAATAGGACTCTAAACCAATCCTAGAACTCCAAAACGCACACAAAGATACTTCCCACTAAAGTCAGCT
>CM053584.1:103632548-103653938 GCA_028627135.1 Pseudochirops cupreus
GGCATGACCTCGAATGGCCAGAATGAGCTGCAGCTGGAGCCTTCAGGAGAGTGGATCAGCAGCAGCTGTGGCAGTTTCCAGAATTATCAAGCCATAAGAAACAAGGACTAAGTGAAAGGTTAGTGGAACTCAGCTAAATTTGGGAGAGAAAAGCAGTCTGGCCAAACTGCCTCCAGGGCAAGGAAGCAGCAGAAGCAGCAGAAGCAGCAGAAGCAGCAGCCCTGCAGCTGCCTCCACATGGCTGCTTCAGAGCTCCCAGCATACAGACTGCAGGGGGGCCAAGCAATCATTCAGAGGCTAAGTGCTCTTGTGTTGAGCGGCCTAGATGCAGATTGTGGTCTTGGGTGGTGGTCCTGGGGTACATTTTCAGTGAGCCAAAGCTGGTGGTGGCTATAGCAGCCTCCTAATACCTCTGGCAGCTGCAAAAATGCCAGCGATTTGGAACAGAGCTTTCTCCTCTGGAAGCAGAGTTCCATAGAGCTAAAAAATCAAGTAATTCACTGGCAACATGAGCAGGCAAAAACAGCAACTGAACTTTAGATTCCTTCTTTGGGGAAAAAAAGGATCAAAGCATGGAATGGGAGGAAGAAAACACAGTCAGAACTCCTGCATCAAAAGCTTCCAAGAAACACGAAGACTTCCTACAAGCCATAGAGCAGCTAAAGAAAGATTTTGAAAACCAAATAAGAGAAGTGGAGGAAAAATTGGGAAGAGAAATGAGAATGATGCAAGAAAATCATGAAAAAAGAGTCAACAACCTGACTGAAGAAAATAACACCTTAAAAAACAGATTAACTCAAATGGCAAAAGAGGCCCAAAAAGCCAATGAGGAGAAGAATGCCTTAAAAAGTCGAATTTGCCAGATGGAAAAAGAATCTCAAAAGCTTTCTGAAAAGAATAATTCCTTCAGAATTAGAGTGGAGCAAATGGAAGCAAATGACTGCATGAGAAATCAAGATACTATTAAACAGATCCAAACAAATGAAACGATAGAAGGCAATGTGAAATATCTCCTTGAAAAAACCACTGATCTGGAAAATAGATCCAGGACAGACAAGCTTTCAACGAACAATAGCATTACCTTAAAAATGAATACAATCTCACAGGAATAAAACTGGACTATAAGTGAGGGAAAAAAAAGATCAGAGATATGTTTACTTTTTTAAATGCAAGCATAAAATATGAAATAATAAACACATTTGAGCATTTTAAGGAATTAAATGATGACCAACCATTTACATTATAATGGCAGAGGAGGAGAGGAGAAAAGAAATAAATATCCCTACAGAATCTCACTATCACAGAGAGAGAAAAGAAAAATTCAGGATGAATGCGATCTTAACAGTTTTAAGAATGGAGACAAAAAGAGGGAGAAAGAGATATACTAGAGAAGAAATAAGAAAGAGAGACTAATAAGGAAATACACATACCTCCTACCTTTTGGCAGAGAGTTGATAGAATGGTGACAGCCAGTGTGCTGATTGATTTTCCTTAACTATACGCATTTATTTCAAGGGAGAATTTTTGCTGTGCTAGATAGGGCAGGACATATAGGTTATTGGGAAGTAATAGACATGAAAAAGGGCACTAGTAAGATATTATTAAATACACAGAAAAAAAGTCACAAATAGAGCCATTCTCTTATTATTTTGTTAAATACATATTTCTTTTTTTAAAAAAAAAACCTACATAACACAAGTTCAGTTTCTTACATAATATTCTTCCCTGTTCTTCACAGCTTAAAATGTGCGTCAATAAGTCCATGATAAAAAATAAGATTTAAATAAAAAATAAGAGGGTTGGGCAAAATGATTTCTAGTTATTTACATATTATCTCTACTATTAAAATGTTAGATCCTTGAGAACAGGGACTATTTTTGCCTTTCTTTGGGTCCCTAGAGCTTACTACCTTATCTAGCACATACTAAGTGTCTAATAAATGCTTGCTGTCTAAGGCATTTCCTATGTCTAAAGCCTATGTTCCATAATTCACATAGGAAGAGTTATGCTAGGCAAACAAGTACTCTAAGTTATTAAAATTGAATTCCTCATTAACCAATAGGATGGCCCAGCCATTTTGATGGTAGGAAGTACCAAGGTTTTTCTTGTATATTTTGTATACACATTGGACTCAGAGAGAATGCTATGGAAAGTGAAATTTTACCTGTAGACCTGGGTATAAAGCAATACAAAGATGTATGATAATGTGAGAAAGAAAACTATAAAGCTAGAAATTTTATTTAACCAAAGAGAGGAGGTCTCAGTATTCTGGGAGCAATGTTGGTCAAGGTATCTACTACCTCCAAGATGGCATTGTATCCTTGAGATAGAAGAAAGTCTTTGAAGTAATCTAGTGGTACTATCACCATAACCAAAGAGACAGTAGTGCTTGCAGAAAGGCTATTGCCTTCCCCACTGGGCTATGATTAGACATATGACTAACCATGGTGGGTATCAAGTTTCAAAAATTATGGGGAACCATAAGGTCTTGAACAAGTTCTTTTTGTCTATGACTGACTTATAATGGCAAAGATGGAGCACAGCCCATTGAGTGTTGCCAAGAGAGATGTACTGGCATGAATAGCGATTCAATAACCCAGGCTAGACTCACTCTCCCTTGACTCAGGTATGTAGCCCACTTGGAAGCAATACAGTTGGACCCAAAGAGAAACACCATGGACTTGTTGATTAGCTCAAATAATTTTGAATGAGACTTAATGCCCACAAAGTTTGTAGTATATAGAAAGGCTTGTCAGAGCAATTTATCCATTAAATATCTAAATTCAGATTTTCAAAATAGTGCATCTGTACACTAATTATAGTGTGTAGGGACTGCAGATTTAAGGTTGGAAGAGACCTAGAGGTTATCCAAACCAATCCCATTGTTTTATAGATGAGGAGGCTGAGGTATAGAATGGTTATGTGATACCCAAGGGCACACAGCTAGTCTGTGTTTGAAGAAGATTTGAACTCAGGTTTTTTCTAACTCTACACTGAGTACTTTGAGGTGATAATGACATTGAACCCACTGAAAAAGAATGCCTAATAGATCTCAATCAATTGAACTTCTAACCTAAATGTGCTAGATGTTTATATAGAAACATTGTAGAAAACAATGGGGTTTCTTGTCCCCTTGGCACCACAAATAGGACTGACTACAAGAATCTCCTTTTCCCAGATAGTTCAATTCTTTACATCATTGGTCAATCTGTGGAAGAGTTCGCATAGAGGTCTACAAGTATGAATCCATGGTGTGGATTAGACTCAATGATGACATAGGATATATCGGTTTCAGGATGAAATGTTCATGTACAGTTAGCTATACAAAAACAGGCCGAGATAAATCAATTTTTCAGGATGCTAAGTGTACGCTCCTATTCTGGATTCCATTGGAAAGTCTTGAAGTGTTTCAGTATATCAAGGAAAGGCACCAACAAGGGAGAGGCTTTGGGGTAAGGGGACCAAAAAGAAGAACCACTTTAGGTCTTTAATAAAGGTGGAGATTCCCAACCTCAGTATGATCTGCACTTTGCATTGCTCCATACTTATTCTGCACCAAACTTTACATGCCTCATAGAATCCATCTCTTCTTTCTCAAATGGACACTTTTCTAATTTGGTTATCGCTAAGCTGGCATGGGTGCTGGACCATGACTTCAACCAGATTGGAGTTCTAGGAATGATACCATGAGTAAATGAGGATATTATTGGGATAAACTGCTACCATCCCCTAGGTCCAGGACATCTTTTTTTATATTCATTTTTTAATTTTAGTTTTCAACATTCTTTTCCACAAGATTTTGAGTTACAAATTTTCCCTGTCTTTCCCCTACCCCCACCCCAAGACTGAGAGCCTACTGAATACCCTTTACCCCAATCTGTTCTCTCTTAGATCATCCCCCATCCTCCTCTAACTTTCTAGTAGGGTAAGATAGATTTCTATACCCCAATGCCTGTATATCTTATTTCCAAGTTGCATGTAAAAAGGCATTTTTTTAACATTTGTTTTCAAAACTTTGAGTTCCAGATTCTGTCCCTTCTTCCCTCCTCACCCAACCCCACTGAGAAGAAAAGCAATTCAATATAGGTTGTACATGTGTAGTTATGCAAAACATTTCCATAGTAATTATATTGTGAAAGACTATCCATCCTATCCCACCTGCCCCCAGCACGTCTTGAAACATGAACTTCTAAGAGAGCTACCATGAATTGTAGAAGTCTTTTCTACCAAACAAGAAAGATGGTGGATGGAGTGCTGAACGTGGAGTCAGGAAGACCTAGGTTTAAATTCTGTCCCTGATAAACTTTCCTGAATGATGATGAGAAGGCACATCCCTTCTCAGAGCCTCAGTTTCCTTATCTGTAAAATGAGAATAATGTCATTGACTTCATAGGATGTTACAAAGCTCAAATGAAGTCATGTATGTAAAGAGTTTTGCAGACCTTAAAGTACTACATAAATATCAGGTGATATAACTATTAGAAAGTCCACGGAGACACCTTAGTAATCAGGAATTTTAATACTCATCACCTGGCAGTTTGAGCGTGAGGATTCAGACCTAAAAGATGTAATATAATGTGAGAGGTAAAGTATGGTTAGTCAAAAGATGAGTGAGGGTCTTCTTCTACCTTTATAATAAAAAGACTGTCACTTCTGCCCAAATGTCAGGATGAGCAGGACACAGTAGCAACCCTACTCCCCAATCATGCTCTACGTGGATTTGTAATAAGTTTTCTAGAGCGAAAAAGAAATCTGATTTTAGCAACATTTTCTGTATTGTAATATCTCAAAAGTCTTCTTAAGTTCCTAAATGAATTCCTCTGCTGTTTCCAGTATGAGGATATTATCAGTAAAGGAGAGGGTAGCTTGCTAGGAAGGACAGTGAAAAGATTACCTTTTTGCACTCCATGGAAAATCACTGGTTCCAAAGATCCAATAATAACTTTTATTGAGCTAAAAAAAAAAAAGGTTTGGTTTGGTTTAGTTTTAACTCTTAGAGGTTTTATTTTAAATGAGTGACAGTGTCCAAGGGACTACAGGTACTATATATGGGAACAGGACTACCAATTCCCAATGCTGCTTAAGGCAAACATTCAAAGAATCACAGAACTTGAGTTGGGTGAGATCTCAGTGGCTGCCTATCAAACCTGAACCTGATTTTAAAATCCTCTCTGAACCATCCCTAACAAGTGGCCATGCTTGAAAACCTGGAGTGAAGAGCATCCCACTGCCACTTAAAGATAGTCCATTCCATTTATTGTTTATTTAGTTCCCCAACATCAGGCCCAAATTTGCCTCTTTGCAACCTCCACCTATTGCTCTAATCTGCTTTCTGGGGCCAAAAGGGAGGAGTCTACTTATCCTTCTCCCCCATGGGAGCCCTTTGGATACTAGAAGACAGCCATCATGTCCTCATTAAGTCTTTCCCTTCTCCGTGGTAAATATTCCCAGTTTCTATAACATTTCCTTATGAGGTTTAAATTTCAGAAGCAGACACATCCAGATGGTTTTCCTTGGGATCCTCTTCAGTTAATCAATGCCTTCCTAAAACGTGGAGCCCAAAACTGAATACAATCCTCCAGGTGTGCTTTGAGAGCAGTGGCTGCCTCTTATCAGCACTGAGCATAGTTCCTGGCAATAGCAGGCTTTGGAATATTAATTGACTAGCTGACAAGGGCAGAGTACAGTGAAACTACTCTCTCCCTAATCCTGGACACTCTGCCTCTTTTAGTTTGTCTCCAGATCACATTAGCTTCTTTTTGGCCACCATTTTGTACTGTTCAAAGGATCATAGATTTTGAGTTGGAAAGGACTTTAGAAGCCATCTAGGACAGGTGCCTTCATGCTAATTAAAATGACCCAAGAAAATGCAACTCACTTCTTCCTGTGGAGAGGTAGGACACTATGGACATGGAACATTACGTATACTATTAGACTCAGCTAATTGGTCAGTTTTGCTGTACTCCCCCACTTCTTTTTCCTCTTATTCTTTGTTACAAGGGATGACTCTCTAGACAGGGGAGAGAGCTCTCTAGATGAGGAGAGAGTTATTTTTAGAAATGAAAGTTGTATTAAAAGATACCAATAAAATTTTTAAACATCAATAAAGAACTAAAACCAATTGGTATATAAAAATTTCCTGTACATAATCATATGATCATAGATTTTTAAAACTGGGAAGAACTTCAGAGAGCATTTCATCTAACCGCTAGATAAGGAAATTAAGTCTTACCAAATACCTGTAGTAGTTAGTTACCCGTAGAGTCCTGAGTTGACCTAGGTTGCTTCAGACTATCACCATTATTCCCATTTCATAGATGAGGAAACAAATGGTGGTGGTGGCGGTGGTGGTGTGTGTGTGTGTGTGTGTGTGTGTGTGTGTGTGTGTGTGTGTGTGTGTGTGTGTGTGTGTGTGTGTGTATCTGAGAGAGAGGGAGAGAGAGAGAGAGAGAGAGAGAGAGAGAGAGAGAGAGAGAGAGAAAGAGAGAGGAGACTCAAAGCCATGAAACAATTCTATAAATTCTATTCTCTGATAATTTACATTTGCTACTAGTTTATTCAGTTGGCTTGAGCACAAAAATGATGATGTCAAGGTCACAAATTCATTTTCCTTGAAAGGATGTATGCAAGGCATGTGTCAAGTCTATGCTTCCAGTTACAAGGGAGACTAAAAAACACGGTGTCCCAGTGGGTTAATGGACATGTACTCCTGTTACTGGAAAAACAGCTGGACATTGTCTTCACATGCAAATTAACGGCAGCACAGTTATTTAACTAATTCATGACCTTCCTGATCACACCCCTTTCCATCACATTAATCTACCCACCTATGGAACAAAAGGATGCCCTCCTCCCTTCAAGAACAGCAAGGGTTAATGCCTTTTAGCAGAGCTCTGACTCTGTAGAGCTCCACACTGTACAATTGCTGAGTATGATTTAAAGAGTGAAAATTATTATGATTATAACTGAGTCGAGGTGTAGTCTGGTGCGTGACAAGCAGCAGCAGCAGCACAAAACATCCCCCTGGTGATACAGGCCTTTCAGGGGGCAGAAGTGAAAGGTATTGGTTCTGCATTGAATTTCTTTATTAGAGAGGGTGAGGGGCCCATTGAAGAGAAGGAGGGGAAAGGAAATGTGGGCAGTGTGATATAGCCTCAAGTGAAGGTATTGTAGAAATAAAAATAGGGGATGTGAAAAATTCTTGGCACGAAGCTAGAGAAGCTGTTGATAAGAGCCGATGAGGCCTAAGGAACTGGCAATGCTTTAAGGGTTGGGAGACCTCATGGCTCAAACTCTCATGCTTCTCTGGGCCAGATCCTTTTTCATCTTTAAAATAATACCTGTCCCTTCCCTTCATAAGTAATAGAGATATTAGGAAGATGAATGAAAAAGTGAAGCTCCCTCAGTGCTTTCAGGTTTCTTAAAAGGAAGCACCACACGAGACATTTAGAAAGCAAGAAAGGAACCATCCTCACCTATAGAGATGACTTCCTCCTGTGAAATTCTAAAGCACTTATTAACAAGCTTTTGCTGCTTTACTTTGTTGGGCAAGGTCTTTTTGCTGTTGTTGTTTTTATGTAGATAAGGCTTATCTGGAGAGACAGTCAATCAGTAAGGATTTATTACTTGCAAGGCATGGGGGAAGCATTGTGGATACAAGAAAGCAAAAGACATCCTTGGCTTTCAAGGATCATACATCCTAACAGGGTGGCAACATGTAAATAACAAGGAATATAGAAGATTAAAATAAAACCCAGAGTAGATTAAAGTAATCTGAATAGGAAGGCATTATTAACTGGGAAAACAGAGCTTAAAGGAGTCTTGATGGAAATAACTAAACATAAAAAGTAAAAATGTGAACGTAAACTTAATGAAAGAAATAATAATGGACAGGCGAGGGGACAGAGCATTTCAGGCTCGAGGCATATCCCTGGATGAGATCTAGATTGTCATGTTCAAGGAACAAGTGAGAAGGCTGTGGTTTATCCTTTGTTCTCCAAGAAGACCACCACATCAGGGAGGCGATGCCATGATATGCAAGTGAATTAGATTTAAGTGAGGGAGGGCTGTGTAGTTAGATGGGAGAGTGGAGAGTGGAATAACATCTGAGAAGACTATAAAGGGAATAGGGCACAATGGATAGAGCACTGAGCCTGGAGTCAGGAAGGCCAGAGTTCAAATCCTGCCTCAGACACTTACCAGCCATGTGACTCTGGTCAAGTCACTTAACCTCTGTTTACCTCATCTGTAAAATGGGGGAAACAATAGCACCTGCCTCCAAAGGTTGTTATGAGGATCAAATGAGACAATGTTCATAAAACACTTAGCATGATGTCTGGTATATAGTAAGCACTATATAAACGTCAGATCTTATAGCTATTATTATGTTATAGTGCATTAGAAGATGTTAGACTGAAAGTCAGGAAGATCCGGGTTCAAATTCCTTTCCTGACATTTAGTAGCTATTTCACCAGGAGCACCACCTCTCTAAGGCTCCATTACCTTATCTTCAAAACTGAGATAAAATACCTGGGATTATTGTGAGGCTCAGATCATGGAATGTGTGTAAATCTCATGTGATATGTGATACAAATAGAAAAAAATGTGATAGAAATGGGAGTTATGATGATATCCTCAACTAATTCATTTAGAGCTGGAAGGGACCTTGGGTTGGCGGCCCCCGATCCCACCTCCTCATTTCACAGATGAGGAACCTGCAGCCCAGAGGGGTTGTGACTTGCCATGGGTCACACAGATGGTAACTGGCAGACCCGTGTCCTATCCCGCCCTGTTGCCATGCTGCACCACCACTGCCACCCCAGCTTCCTTCAAAGATAGTGTCCCAATACTCCTTTGCTTCCCCTACAATCCCTAGCATTGATGTGGATCCCTAAGGGTCCTTATAATATCAAAAGTTGCTTTTCCGGTACTTTGTGAAGCCCCTGAGTTTACTCTCTAACCTGAAGGCACCCTAAAGTCTCTTCCTTTGTCTTGAAATACCATAAAACTTCCCCCTTTCGGCTGAACCATAAAATCCCTTGTCTCCCCTCCATCCTGGGTCATAAAATTTCCCCTGTCTCCCTTATCTTGTGTCATCCATCTTTCTCATCCTGTCCCTAAATTTCCAACCCCCATTAGAGACTCTAAAAATTATATCATCATCCAGGCTGTATAGTTTTCCATTTATGTAAGTCTGTTTTTTTTCCTATATTACGGCCTTTGTTTAGCTCCTTTCTAAATCTCAGGCCTGTATACTTTTGTGTCAATAAATCTCCCACTGGCTAAAGAGAAGGTCTAAGTGAATTCTTTCAAATCTCAACCAACTCTCCCACTTTGACCTCAACAGCATTTAAATAAACTGTTCTTGGTTCTGACTTCAGACCCATCCCATATACCATAGCAGCTGGTGCCCTGAGCAGTCCCTCTACATTGATGGTGATGCTCATTCTGGACACACACTCCAATATCTGGACTGCTGGAGAGGGGAAGATCTTCACCTAAAATTCTACTCCCATCTTCCTGGTGTTTTTTTTTTCCAAATGATTCTATTATAAGGCTTTCCCAATTCCCTTCAATATCTCTGACTTTGACCTGGAATAGGAAGCATGGCCAGAGCAGCCCAGGTATCTTTTCCATCCTTCCCCCCCCACCCCTCCCGTTACAAGCAGTTCTGGCTGCTTCTTAAAGCCTGGGCTTCCATTAGTAGTTAAAGCTTCCCCATTCCACCACATTCAACTATCCTTTCCTATAGCTTTCTTTGTTTGTTGTTTGTCCTTTGTTATCAGAGAGGACCCTCGTCTCCTGAGGCTTTACTATTCTAAAGAGATGCCAGATTAAACTCCATGGCAACCGCCATTAGAGGACAGAGATCATTTAATCTTCGCTATCACTTAACAATAATGGGGTGGCAAATGATACTTGGGAAAGGATGGAAAATATCATATCACATGCTTGACTGCTGGCACCCTACTAAAATAATTTCCTTGGCATATAAAGCCCCCTAGCATGGGACCACTGAGACTCAAGTGCAATCATTCAGCAGACCCTGCTCTTCCAAAGGTCTCTGCAGTTTTGAAAAGCAAACTGTCATTATCTCCTGGCATTTGGGATCACTTAATGTATCTGAACCAACATTTACTAGTGTTGGTTAATGGGTCGACCTTGGTTTAAATCTCTTCTCAGGCACTTATTAGCAGGGTTATTCTGGTCTACTCTCTAAGATAGTCCTTCAGTCTCAGTTTCCTCATCTGTAAAGGAGAGATAGTAATATTACATTGATAAAGATCAAATGAGAAAATGTCTAGGAGGTATCATGGAAAGAGTTCTTTCCAGTGCCTCAGATAATCATGGACAGAACAGGTAAGTATCATGCTCAAGAGAACTAAAATCTGTCCCAGAGAAGCAAAGGAACTCGTCAATGGCCAAACAAAAGCTCATAGTTGAGGGGTGGGAGGGAGGAGGCAGCATCAAATTCTCTGTGAAGCGCGAAGTGTATGAAAGAGGTCAGGAAGAGGAATTAAAAAAAAATTAACTCAGCATGATCCAGAAGAACATAATTTGGGCTGCCTTTAATAAATTATCCCCCAGTGGAGGCTTCAAACAGAAGCTAGATGACTGCTGGTTAGCTATGTTGAAGTAGGGCTTTGCCTTGCTCTAGCCAGTCTTCCCAGGGATTGGTGTCTTAAACCATAGCCATCATGGCAAGGTCCACATTTTATGCTGACATACCTCTCTAGCGCCGATCACCTCAATGCTGGGGTCTCCATCAGTTTCCTACTATCAGGGCCACCCTGCTGCCATGCTCTAGGCTGACCTCTTGGGTTACCCACATGCTATTGGGAAAAGCAATTTGAATGTAGTGAAAAGAATACCAAGGTTGAAATCAGAGACAGTGGGTTCAAATTGCAGCTTTGTTCCTTACTATTTGTGTGACAGTAAGTCACTGACCCTACCTTGGCCTCAGTTTCCTCATATTCAAATGAAGAGTTTGAACTAATGTATGAGGCTTTTCCCTGCTCTGAAATTTATGATGCTATGATGAATCTTCTTGGTTTAAACTTCTTATTATTATCTAATGAGTTATACCTGGGACCCTGGGACATAAATTCTCTCTGGCAAGTCACCCTAACCCTAAGAGAGAGAGAGAGAGAGAATGAATATGAATATGGCAAGTAGGAATGATTGAAAGTAGGAAAAAAGCATTTAGTGGGGAGTTATGTACCAGTGCTGGGCCTACAAAAACAAGCAAAAACAAAAGCAGGAAGACAGTCTTTGGCTCCCGTAGCTAAGGGAAGAAGATAATACACAGAAGCCCATTGAAATGGGAGAGGGGAGGGGATAAATGTGCCTGTGTAATTGCACTGAAAGTAAGGAACTGAACTGGGAGGGGAATGAAGACAGACCTGCACTGGACCCTTCCATAAAATAGAGGCTTCAGGAGGAGCTTACCAATGGGAGGGATTTCATATTAAGCCTTAATCAATGAATGGGCACTGCCTCAGTCAAACTGAGGCCTGTTGGAGACCTAGCTTGAAACAGCCAAGGTCCCCCAGTGCATCTTGGTCCATCTCCCGTTGTCCTGATCCATATCTGGTCACTGGACTCATATGACTCCAGAGGAGAAAGTGAGGCTGGGGACTTTGCACAGCCCTCCCTCACTTAAATCCAGTTCACTTGCATGTCATGGCATCCCCTCCCTGATGTCATGTTCCTCTTCCAGAACAAAGAACAAACAGCAACAGAAGCAACCAATGGGAGAAGGGTGTGAGCCTTGCAGAGGGATGCACCGGGATGAGCAGGCCCCAAGGGTGGCAGATTATTCCAGTGTGGGGAGGCCCAGGCACCGAAGGCAGTTTCAGAATGAGTCAGCAGGGGAGAGGCATAATGCAGAAGTTCAGAAAGTAAGGAGGAATGAGTCTGGGAAGGGAAAGGCCACTGGCTCTGAGTTGGAAGGACCTGGGTACAAGTCTGACTTCTGACATTAGCTAAATGACAACTTCTCTGAGTTGCATCTTCCTCAGCTGTAAAACGGAGATAACATTTGCTCTATTTACCTCACAAGATAGTTGTTGGGGAAAAACTTTTTGAACCGAAAACTCTCCACATATGTGAATGACTTTTATTAATAGATGAAATCCATGATAACATGCCCAGTTAGATGAAATCTCTCCCAAAAGATTTTTTTTTCAATTTCATTTCTCTCTGATTCAATACATACAAAAGCAACCTGCTGATAAGGAATTTAGTTTCCCAGTTTTGACAATGCTTGGTGCACCTGTATAATCTCTTGAAGGAACACAAGTATTCCAGGTCCTTGGGAAAGCAAACTCTATGTGGTAAATTCATATACTGTCATTTTCTTTCATTAATCCATTCTCTTGGAATTTGGTCATTGTGAATCAATTCCCCAAGGTGTGATAGAGACAAAGATAGGAACTGGACCTGTAATTGTATGGTATGTTGACCTTCCACATGAGAAAACTTTTTTAACCAATGTAAGTAGCAGGGCATTCTGGGAAGAGGGCAGAATAGCTCAGAAATTTCCAAGCTCTCCAGGTTTCTTACACAAACAGATAAAAATCACTACAAAATGAATTCCGAGCAGCAAAAATAAAGGAGTAAAGCAGCTGTCCTCTTAAGACAACTTGAAAGAATCTCAGAAAAGACAAGACCTCCAGAGGCTGAAGTTTGGCCTTAGTAAAGTGTAGACACCTCCAGGCCAACTCTATTGAATCAACAAAGTAAAAGCCCTGGAGTAGCTCTGTCAAGAAGTGAGGAAGCCTCAAGAAATTTCACCTCTGGTTGGCACATTCTCAATAATACTTTTAGAAAGTTGTCTAGGGGCCATACATGGCTTCCTTCTCCTGGTGAGGCTGAGGTTGTCAGATCTTGAGCTAAATTCTAAGGTAAGTAGGCTAAGCTGATTAGGTGTCTGCACTAAATTCAGCATTAATATGGTGAGGCCCTGGGACCTGTGGGGGCAACACTGGGTTGCCTAAGAAAGGACAATTGAGTCCATGACCAGGGTCCTGTGAGTAGCATTTCTGGCCTGGGTGAGATAGGGAGACACAGTCTTTTTTTTTTTTTTAATTATCTAGGTCACTGATAAACTAAATTACTTGACCAGTATGCGGCAGTCCGCAGCGTGAAGTAATTGAACTGAGTATTTGAGCCAACCTAGCTGAAGACCTGAACCTGGAGTGTTGTATCTGGTCTGACAACCAATCAACAGAGGCAGACATTGTTAAATCAAGCAACATAACCTTAACGGTCTAGCACTGCGTTAGCTTCTGGAGATACAAAGAGAAAAATGAAATATCTCCTGCCCTCAGGAAGCTTCCATTCTATCAGGGGAAACAACACACACACACACACACACACACACACACACACACACACACACACAAGCATGTATAAAATAAATGTAGGATAATTTCACAAGGGGAGGAGGCACTAGACGTTCTGTTTGAGGCTTTTTTTTTTTGGAGGTAAAAGTTAGATCAGGAACGGCTGTCTATAGGAAATAGAAAAAGGTAGGAGATAGAATATGAGCTCAACTTTGGAGGAAGCCAATGGTTCTAAAGGTAGAGAAGAAGAGGGGGAGCATTCTAGGCACAGGGGGATGTGGGAAGAATGTCATAAGGGAGAAATAACAAGAAGGCTAGCTGGACTAAATAGTCTCATGCCAAGGCAAGATGTACTATGCTAGAATCACTGCACCCACAGTGAAACAAGTGACAAGACAGGGAATGGAGCCCAGGGCTCACAAATCCTATCAGGAAGTAGCAGCATGGTGTAATAAATTGTCAGGAGAGTAGAAACTGGGAAAACCCAAGCTCAAGTCTTAACTCTTATGCATACTGGTGGTATGAACATGAATGGAAAAAATCACTCATCTCAGTGTCCTAGGCTTCTAAGACCCTGACTTACAGATGAATTGTCAGTCTGCAGCTGGAACAAGGAGTTTCCACAACAGAAGTTCTCTATTCCTAGGAAGTCACAAGTCCATTGGGGGAAAAAAAGGTTGGACCAAATTTATACCAACTAATTATCTAATGATTATCTGTACATGGATAGATGGATCTGTCTACTTACCTATGTGTATATGAATATACGCATATATGTGACACATATACCTCACACATGTTGTATATGTATCACATCCATCTTATTCACATGTATTATACATGTAATATATGTTCACTCTCATAAATGTGCTGTATATTTAATCAACATCTTAGATCATGTTATGCATGTAACATGCATACATGTCATGGATGTGTCTCATATACTACATGTGTTATACTACATATCCTACACATGTTACATTGTAATAGATGGTAATATATGTTTGCATATGCATCTTTACACGTTTGTATATCTTACACATGTATATGTATGGGGTGTGTGTGTGTGCATGTGTGTGTAGCAGCTAGGTGATACAGTGATAGAGCGCCAGGTCTAGAGTTGTAAAGACCTGTGTTCAAATCCAGCCTCAGACAATTACTAGCTGCGTGACTCTGGGCAAGTCACTTAATCCTCTTTATCTCAGTGTACTCATCTGTAAAAGGAATCAAATTGCTCCAATATCTTTGCCAAGAAAACCCCAAATGGGGTCACAAAGAGTCAGATATGACTGAAATAACTAAACACCAATACACACACATACACACACACATATATAATCTATCCATTGATTAATTTGCCAATCCATCTAATGATTATTTGAATATTTTATGCATATAGCAAAGTGATGCTCTTCGTTGGACTAATTTTCATTTAAAATAATATTATGACTAATTTGTCTTTTTCCTTTGTCTTCTCTTCCTTCCTCTTCAGTCATTATTTTCCTCTTCCTTTTTATAGTTCATTCCATTTCTAGCTCATTTTCTTCCCCTCAGCTAATTTCCCACTGCTTTGTCTAGTTTGCTATTAAGGAGAAGGAACTAACCATTTTAATGGTACTACAGAATGAGAAAGCTCTGGTTCCAACATATGGTACCTTTAAGACCAGTATTTTATTATTTAGGACTAATAGTAGAACACACACACACACACACACACAGAGTCTTTATAACAACTACGCTTCTTATGAAAAGAAATTTAAAACAGACATGGCTCCCAATAGGTCAAAGTTATAATGTCCCCAGTACCAAGTATATTAAAATGGTTTCCCCCCTTAAGAGGTGGTAATTCATGGCTGAGCATCATAACTGTCCATCTTAAGTTCATTAAACATGGTTTCCAAGTTGGGAAGAGACATGGGCCATCCCAGTGGTGAACAGGGCTCTAATTTTCATCTAATTAGGAGATTCTCTGAAAAATTTTACTGCTTTTATTGCTTATATCACCATATAAGTTTTGTCTTAACAAAAAATTGAATTCTCTACCTGGGATTCTCCATCTATGAAACTGATCTATGATTTGCCATATCTCTATGAATCCAGAATTAATAAGCAACATCAGATTCTCATTGTCCCCTGTAAACCACCTCTCTTCTCTAGGTGGGTAGCTCCCTACCACTTCAAAGAGGATTAGTGAATTCTTGGGGAGTTCCTGCTGGATTTAAAAGCCTCTTTGTAGTTACAGTGCCAACTGAAGTTATTTTTAATAGCTCAATAAGTTCAGCAAATGACTCTAGTCAGATTGAGTGAAATCAGAGTCAAATTTTCTGCATGATAAAAGAGGGAAGAACTAACAATGATCTCATTTGCTCTGAACTCTGCTTAATCTGATGCGTGAAGAAAACTGAATGAAAGAGGAAAAAATACCTGTGAATCAGAAAACAGAAATTCACTCTGAAAAATGCAAAACCAGAAGTAAAGTACATACCTATCAGAGAAGTGAGTCATCTTCCCACATGTCTTAGAGACAGACAAATGGACAAATTCATAGGCACTTTATTTTCAGTGAAGTTGGGAGAATGGGGGGTGGGAGGAGGATGTGCAGGGGAGGAAAGCCCTTAGTAAGCAACTAAGAATCCTACTACTTTCCCTATTCATCACTCATAGTATAGGTTTATAAATTTGAGCAACTACTGCCTACTGCTTCTAATAGCATTTTAATGGTTCTTCCTTAAGACAGTTTTGTTTTGAACAGTGGGAGAGTGTAAAGATTTGAACATGCCAATCCAATAGTGTAGTCAGATTCTATTCTGCTCAGTATGAAATGAACAGCAGGTCATTCCTCTGCAGTGCTAGGAGCAGCAGGAAATTTGATCTATCTTCCTTCAACATGGCCCCTCTCATTAATTAACTCATTAGTGGAGTCCCACCAGTAGACTTTGCCCTGAATTTCAATGTAAAAAGCAGACATCAAGACAGAAGAACTGTCTCCAGGGAAACTGGAGGGAGGCAAGAGGAGGCCTGATGTAGATCAATAGTATCAATAATGACAAGGATGATAACCACAGCTGATATTTATCTAGTACTTTAAGGCTTTTGAGCCCTTTGAGATCATAGGTTTGGGGTTGAAAGAATTGTTAGAAGTCATTTGATCTAACCCTCTCATTTTAAAGATGTGTAAACTGAATACTAAGGAATTCACACGATTTGCCTGAGATCATATAGGTGGTAAGTACCAGAACTGGGATTTGAAGCCAAGACTTTTAACCCCTAAACCCTCTACTCTTCCCATTGCACCTTTATACATTATATATATATAGGTCTCATTTGAGCCTTATAACATTGTGTTATTATTTTGCTCATTTTACAGATGAAAAAACTGAGATTAAGGCCACACAGGTGGAAGGGATTCTAGCCCAGGCCTCCGGGGCCAGCATTCCATCCACAACGTCGCCCTACATCCCATAACTAACAGTATCTTGTTGCTTTAAGGCTGGTCAGGAGAAACCAAAGTAACCAGAATGATATGTTCTGAATAATTCATATAAAGTTATTTGGGATGCTACATGATAGGTCTTAAGCTAATAGACAGGTCTTAATTTATATAGCACTTGAAGGCTTGCAAAGTGATATATGTGTAGCTATATCTACATATTCTCACATTTTTATGTACACATACATATATATAGGTATGTATAAATATACACATACAAAATGGAATATATTTATAGAAAGATTTTATATATGTATGTGCATGCATATTTAAAATATCATTTGATCCTTACAGAAATCCTGTGAGATTTTACAGATGGGGAAAATGAGACTGCTTCCCCAACCCTAACCCAGGGTTACATAGCTAGGGAAGGGAATGGGGAAAAGAATGAACCTTTATATCCCACCTACTATGTACCAAGCGCTTTAGAAATATCTCATTTGATCCTTGACAAGTAAGTGCTAATATCACAAGTAAGTGCTATTATTATTCCATTTTACAGTTTAGAAAATTGAGACAAACAGGAGTGAAGTGATTTTCCCAAGGTCACTTGGGAAGTGTCTGAGGCTAGATTCAACCTCAGGTCTTCCTGACTCAAAGTCCAAAACTCTATCCACTTTGCCACCTCGTGACTTCAGTAAGTGTCTTAGGATCAAAGATTTATAGCTGGAAAGGAACTAGTCCAAAAGTCTCATTTTTCAGGTGGGAAAATAAAACATCGGGTGGGGGAGGTAAAGGGTCAACACAGAAGAAGAACCAAGACTTGAATCCAGGTGCTCCCATGGCAAATCCAACAATCTCCCCAGTAAGACAAGGAATCCATGCTGATTTCACATGCAGTGACTTTGTATGGGGTGGCCTGATTAGCTGTCTCGGAAGCTGGCAATGAAGACAGAATATGGTTCATTGAAAGGGAGAGAGTATGATGAAAGTGACTCTAAAAAATATAAACTAAGGCCTTCTGATTTTTCTTTCCTGGATATGTTTTCATATCACTGTATCTCCGCAGCAGTGATGACAACCGATCTACAGCAAAGAAGACATGGGGGAGGGGGGGGTGGGAAGGATACAGAGAAAATGTCCCTTTAAAAGAGTTGTTATTCTATTTTCATTTGCATAATAATTACATTAGCATTTTTCCCCAAGGGCTATGTAACACAACAGGAAATGACAAATCCATACTTGACATGTTTCACGTTGTCACAGTTTGGAGGAAACAATTTATTCGGGCCCTTTTTACCTTTACCCTGGACAATTTCCTTGTGCATGAGATAGTACCTAATATCACAGCATGGATTCAACCATTCATTTCATACATTGAATTAGATATGCTCATAAGTGCATCTCAGCAGCAGATCATAATTTGCTTATGCAACCCTGGAATTTGCTACAGCTTGTAGCTTAGCTAGTCGTTGTTGTAATAATTATTCAAATGCATTAAAAATGTATTTAGGGGCACTGTCTGTGTGTGACTTCTAAAAACTACATCCACAACAGGCAAGAAGAATTAGCAAAGCTGCTTAGTAGAATCGTAGAATCGTGGATTTAAAGGGAAAAGGGAACTTTGAGGTCATCTATTTCAATCCCTTTATTCTACATACAAGGGAGCAGCGTCCCAAAGAGATGGAGAGCCCTGTTTAAACGTCAATCACCATAGATGATATTCCATCTATTTTAAGAGTCTGCTTGGAAAGTTGATGTTTGTGTGGGTGCCAGACAGAGGAGGAGGCAGTTTTCTGTTTTGGCCACATCTGGTGTGGAGTGGCATCAGGGGGTCTGCTGCAGATGAGGCACACCTACCAATAATGCAAGCTTCTGAAGTTGTTCAGTTGATTTTCACTTGTCTGACTCTTTGTGACCCCTTTTGGGGTTTTCTTTGAAAAGAATTTCTTCTAATTTCCATAAGGTACTTCTCTATCTGACCCTCCAAAGTTCACTTCTAGGGATTTCAGGTGATTCTGCAAACACCTCGAAGCTGCTGCCCACTTCAACCTCCATGAAGGATTTTGTTTTGTTTTGATGGGGGAAGGCAAGGCAATTGGGGTTAAGTGACTTGCCCAACGTCTTATAGCTACTAAGTGTGTCAGGCGTCTGAGGCTGGATTTGAACTTGGGTCTTCATGACTCTAGGGTCGATGCTCTATTCACTGTGCCACCTAGCTGTCCCCTCCATGAAGGGTTTAAAGGCTCTTTTGACTTCTTACCCATGCATATAGCATGGGGATCTGAGCTCTAAAGCTGGAAAGCACCTCAAACCAACCCCCTCCTTTTACAGATGAATAAACATAGGTCCAGGGAGTTTAATTATTTCTCCAAGATTACACAGGTATATCCACACCTGGGGATTCACACCTGCGGGGTGCGATCTGACACCAGGTGACTGACTCCAGAGTGACTATTTCCTCTCTACTATTTGACTCCCTATATAAGAAAGACCATTTCTTATCTGATCTCCATAGGTTTTCCCCCTGGCCTTTTGTCAAATCCCATTGCTGTGCAGCAGAAAGGGATTAATGAGCAGCTGCCCCAACCAGGGGCCAGGACTTGTCAAGGTTAGAATCAGAGAACTCAATCACAAGAGATGGACAAATATGAACAGATAACAAGGATAGAACTGGAGATGGTACATGATGAATAGGTCAACCAGAGTCTAGATGGGATGATATGGAAGGATGAGGAAAGAAGTCTGTCTTCCTAAGGGCAGGAAATTTGAGAAGGTCATGAGGGAAAATATAGATTATTGACTGAAAGTACTTGTCACTGCATTTTCCTTTCCAATTCCTTTCAATTCAACAAGCATTTATTAAGTGCTTGTTGTATAGCAGGCAGAAGAAATTGGTGCTGAAGATCAAGAGCTAGCCTTGAGGCCAGGAAGACCTGCATTCCAGTCCTGTCTCTGACTCAGAGAGCCGGCCAGGCAGGTCATTTAACTTTTCAGGGCTCAAGGCAATTTTCTAACACAGAGTTGCAGATAAAGTGCTGGCCCGCTTTGGTAGAGAGTTCCCTAAGCTTACAAAACCACAGCTATGTAGAGGGAACTATGATGGAGATGGTAGGGAGACAAAGAAAAGAATAAAATATTCTCTGCCCCAACAGAGCTTATATTCTACTGGTGGGTTGTGGCTCAGACAAGAGAAATAAATGTAAGACCATGTGAAGAGGGAAACAACCCTGAAAACTGGGTGATATGGAAAAATTTCACATAGAAGGTAGCACCTGAGCTTGAGATAGTTTTGTTAATGGTGCACAGCATGCCAGCTCAGCCTTCTCCTGCATCTCAGCTGGCTGGTCCATTGAGATCTGGGGAACCTATTTCAGGTATTTCTACTCTTGTCTTTATGTTGATTTCCAGACAGTCTGGTTCCAGACATTATCAGGCCAGACTTTGCCATTGTGTTTCAATTGCCATCTAGCCCAGCAACTTCTCTCAGCACCTGTGGCTTCCTCACCCTGGGACATCCAACCGTCCATCTCTGTAGCTTTCTTATCCTGGACCATTCCTCTGCCATAATGTTGTTCAGCAATTGGCAAGTTCCTTCCTGGGCCTCATTTTTGGGCAAGGGCCATGGCTGATTAACCTTCATTCCCTTCTTGGCTTCTGACTTTCTGGACTTTGCCATTGTGCTCCCAGTACCTTCTACCTGCTTTCCCCTCCTTTTTGGCTTTCTTTTTATATGTTGTCTTCTCCCATTCCTCAGACAAGACAAGACACTCCATTTCCTAACTGAGAATTTTCTCTGGATTTCCCCCAAGCAAGGAATGACCTCCTTCCTTATCTCCACCTCCCAGCTTCTTTGGCTTTCATCAGATCTCAGCTAAAGTCCCACCTTCTGTAAGAACCCATTCCCAATCACTCTTAATTATACTGGCTTCTCTTCTGAGACTAGCCCCATTTTCTCTTGTATATATCTTTGTTTGCATGTTTTCCCCTATTAGACTGGAAGCAGGGACTCTTTTGTCTTTCTTTCTATCCTCAGTGCTTAGCACAGTGCCTGACCCATAGTAAGTACATAAATGCTTGTTGCCTGTCTGCTTCAATGGACTTACTAGGGGTGTGCTGGAGTCGGCTCGAACCAGCTTGTTACATTTTCAGCACGAGCATTTATACCTTGTTGTTGTTAGTCTTTTCTGTCACATCCAACTCTTTGTGGCCCCATTTGGGGTTTTCTTGGCAAAGATACTAGAGTGGTCTTCTGTCTCCTTCTCCAGCTTATTTTGGAGATGTGTAGCTAAGGCAAACAGGGTTACACAGCTAGTAAGCAAGGCTGGATTTGGACCATGAAGGTGAGTCTTCCTTATTTCAAGCCTGGTGTTCTCTCCACTGTGTCACCTAACTGTCCCTTACAAATTAACAAATGTTACAAACAAACCAGGGTTTGATGTTTTGTTGACTATCTATACTTAAGAAAGTATGAAGAAAATGCTAATAATACTGATTAAACTTTAAAGTGTGTACCTTTACACACACACACACACACGCACGCACGCACGCACACACATGCACATGCACACACACACACGCACACACACACACATGCACATGCACACACACACA
>CM053584.1:103654438-103665563 GCA_028627135.1 Pseudochirops cupreus
CACACACACACATACACACACACGCACGCACGCACACACACATGCACATGCACACACACACACACACACACACACACATGCTCATGCACACAGCAGGTTGTTAAACACTTACCAGCATATCCCTGCCCTTAATCCATCCCTCTCTAACCTGGTCAACTCATTTCTGTACCCAGCTGTTACAGCTCTTATTTACATTCCTTTATTGAAGCTTGGATATTTTACCTCCAATTTTAGACTATTAATATCCTTTTAAAAAACAAGCAAAGCTTTTTTCCCCCAAGATGGTGCCAAAGGCAAAGAAGGAAGCCGTTGTCCCCCGCCCGAGACAGAAGCCAAGTCCAAGGCCTTGAAGGCCAAGAAGAAGATCCAAATATCCCTCACTTTCTAGTGACCTAAGACACTAAGACTTCGAAGGCAGCCCAAATACCCTTGGAAAAGTGCCCCTCGGAGAAACAAGCTTGATCACTATGCCATCATTAAGTTTCCCTTGACCACTGAACCTGCTATGAAGAAGATTGAAGACAATGACACCCTAGTCTTTATTGTGGACGTCAAGGCCAACAAGCATCAGATCAAGCAGGTCATAAAGAAGCTGTGTGACATTGACATAGCCAAGGTCAACACACTGATCCAGCCTGATGGAAAGAAGAAGTCCTATGTCTGACTTGCTCCAGACTACAATGCTTTAGATCGGTGGTTCACAACCTGTGGGTCGCGACCCCTTTGGGACTTGAACAACCCCTTCACAGGGGTTACCTAAGACCATCAGAAAACACATATTTCTGATGGTTTTAGGAACTGAGACACCGCTCCTCTATCCATCTCCAGCACACTTGCTCCTCTATCCATCTCTGCCCACATGCAGATACGCCTACGTATGAGTATTAAAGGGTCACGGCATTAGGAAGGTTGAGAACCACTGCTTTAGATGTTGCCAACAAAACTGGAATCATCTAACTTACTGTGTTCAGCTGTGTCCCTTCCACTTACTATAAAAAGATTTGAGGGGGAAGGGGGAAACAAGCAGAGATCATCTGGTCTACGTCTGATTTTATAGAAGAAATCGAGGGCCAAGAGTTGAAGAGCCCTGCCCAAGGTCTCAGGGACAGAAGGAAGCACGGCCAAGACTCGAACTCAGGTCAGTGTTTTTTACGGTGGACTACATTCTCTCCCTAGTAGCTAGGCCTAGTTCCTCCTAGTGATTATCGACCTGAGATGCAATATGGCATAATTGTTGGACCTAGAATCCAGAAAAGCCAGATTCAAATCCTGCTCTGACCCTAGTCTTATGACCAGAAGCAAGTGCCTTGCCTCATCTGGTAATGGGGACAATATTTACTTCAAAGGATTGTCATGAGGCTCACACATCATCAGCACCATTAAAATAGCATCATATAGTACTTCAAGTTTTGCAAGTCACTTTACAAATATAATCCCATTTGACCCTCATAACAACCCCAGGAATTAGCTACTCTCATTATCCCTCAATATCCCTCAATATCCATTTTATAGATGAGGAAACTGAGGCAGACTAAGATTAAATGACTTGCCCAGGGTCACACAGCTAGTAAGTATCTGAGGCTAGATTCAAACTTAGGTCTTCCTGACTCCAGGTCCAGTGTGCCACCTAGCTGCCTTATATATAAAAGACTGCAACTTTTAAAGCACTTATACAGATGTCAGTGATTATAATCTCCTTTTAGAATGTCAACCCTATATCCACCCTCTGGGAAAGGTCACAATAGACCGAATTCTTTCAATTCAAAGGTCATACTGTGGTTTTACCTTCCACTAAATATCTATTTCCACATTGAGGGATTTTTTCAGCTTTTCATTTATTTGCACAGATGAAGCTATCAAGCTAATGAATAATCAAGACTCTGCCTTGCCAATTTTTTGATAATTCATCCTCAGATTCCAAAACAATTCTCCTGGTGTCTGCTACACCCCCCTCCGTCCTATTATTGTTAGTCCACAATATGTGGAAAATTATTTAACCATGCCCAGAGGGAAATCATTATTCTTCTTTGTCTGCCCCAGCACAAGACACTCAATAACTGCTTGTTGCATTGGACTGAAAGGGGATGCGCAAGCCGGAGGAGGAGGCCAGTGTGAGCTGGGATCTGCCGTGCAGGGGAGTACACCTGCTGATGAGATCACAGATCCTTCGAAATGCTGACATAAAAACAAACGCCAAAAATTTGGGCAATTTCCAACAATTACGAGGTAAAAGTTAACTTTCTGTTAATTCATCCAGGCAAAACATTGGAAGTGCTAACAATCACAATAATAATTTAAATTTATATAGGCGATTAGGATTTACAAAGCAGTTTCCTACAACAAATGTGCAAGATAGATGGTAGTACACTTGTTATGCTCACTTTACAAGTAAGGAAACTTAGGCTTAGGTCGTTTTTCTGGGACCAAGGTGCTACCTTAATGAAGTCTTTGACAGATGAAAAGGTTATGTGCTGATTTTAGGGATGACAGGGCAAAAGATGAATAGAAATAGATAATCCATTGAGTAGAAAATTCCAACAGACCCAAATCCCTCTCCCCATCACCCATAAAGAATAAACAGAATGATTAACCATAAGAGGAACTGTAGCTTGGTTCTGGGTCCCAGGGTCATAAGAAAAGCTAAGGAGCAGGTAGGGGATTCACCCTTGACACCACAACTTCTTAGGTGTTCACCTTGATCACCTAGCTAATCACTGAGAATCTGCAATCATAGACACGGTGTTTTTGGGGGGAGGCCAGTAGATTTCAATCTCACTTCTGCCCCTAACCACCTCATTTCCCTTCTCTGCCCCTGACTTCCAGTCTGACTCTACTGTCCCTCCTGGTTTCAACTCCACAGAACAAGACTCATGACCTCTAACCTCATCACTAGGCTTCTAACTCAAGCTTTGACTAATACCACTTTCTTCAGCCTCTTCTTTCTTCTGACTGGAGGAGGGAATAGTAAACCCCTCCCGAAGCCTTCCTTTAAGGAGGGCATAAACTGGACTTTTGCCCACTTCACTCTTTTTTTTTTTTTGCCTTTTTGGAAGGACGAAGCAGGGTAATTGGGGTTAAGAGACTTGCCCAAGGTCACACAGCCAGTAAGTGTGTCAAGTGTCTGAGGTCACATTTGAACTCAGGTCCTCCTGATTCCAGGTCAGGTGCTCTATTCACTGCTCCCTCCCCCAACTCCCCGCCCCCTTCACTCTTTATCTGCTGTTCTGCCTGGTTTCAGCATCACCAAACAAGATGTATCCTACACTAGATATTCTCTAATCTTCCCTTTTCCTGCCTTCTGTCCCTTTACATTCTAACAGGGGAAGAAAACAAGCACAATATCAAAACATATACAGCATTAAAATAAAGTGAATAAATACAAGTATGCACAAATTAGTTAAAAACAAGGGAATGTTGTTCAATTGTATCCAGCTCTTCATGACCCCATCTGGGGTTTTCTTGGCAAGGATCCTGGAGTGGTTTGCCATTTCCTTCTCCAGCTCATTTGACAGATGAGGAAACTGAGGCAAACAGGACTAAGTGACTTACCCAGGGTCACAAGCTAGTTAAGTGTCTGAGGCTGGCTTTGAACTCAGGAAGATGAGTCTTCCTTACTCCAGGCCCAGCACTCTTATCTACTGTATCCACTGCACCACCTATATTTCAGTATTTCATAATCTACAAGTCCTTTTAATAGCATACATGAAAGGACCCAGGCTCACTGCCAGAGATGACTGACTGCTTTTGAGGCTGTTTGATGGTATCTCCAGACATTCTCATTCCTCAGATTTTCTCCTAACATGATTGACCTCAACCCTGAGTCTCAAAATTGACCACTCCCTCCACAGACTCACAAAGAAGCTGATCCCTTGAACTTTCTTACTTTGCTAGCTCCTCATCTTCTAACCTAGTTCAGTGGCTGTATAGGCCTCTGGCCTTGAGGCACAAATTAGTCTTTGATCTGTGGTAAAGGAAATTCTTTCATTCAGTTGCATTTTATAATAGGCAATACATGGCCCTGTTGTTCTGAATAGGTGTCAGCAAAATAATGAGGGATGCCAGGCCAAGTCCCTCCATTAACCTTTGCTTCCATAGTCCATAAAGCTGAAAAATCCCATTATCCATAATCTCCCAGGAGATGTGAATTCTGGTATTTTCCTCATTTTTTATCCTCATGATTTCCTTATCATGAAACATTTTTCTCATCAATTTGAATTTAAATCAACTTTTCAGATTCTTTTTTTTTCTGACTCCTCATGGTTAAGGTAATGTTTTTCTATGCCTTTAAATATATTACAAGAAAGAAAACTTTCAAAACATCAGCATGACGGTCTGTATTACCTATTTAGTCACATTGCTGTCAGCATTTAACATTTGTCACACAATGGCTCCCTCTATTTTCTCCTTCAAAATCTCAGTAGTTTCCTATCAAGAACTCAGCACACAAGAGCCTCATAGTCCTGAAAATCCATTTCTCTACTGTTACCCTGAGATTTGGTACAGGATAGTCTGAATGGTTTTCATGATTTATCTGCTAATGCCAGGCTATGATTTCTAATTTAGCCCAATTATACCAACCAATATGCCCAGGGCCCACGAGATATTAGCCCAAAGGAAATAAAGGAGGACAGCTGCCTAGTTGAAAGAAATATTAAAAAGCTAATAAACAAGTTCTCAATTCTATCTTTGTTATGTCAGATTTTCATGGAAACCTGTACCTTGGGAAGCAACACAATCTATTAACTGATAGATATTTGTATAGTGATTCTAGTGATATAAACGGCCTTGAGTTATGGCTAAGTCATGGGAGATGGGGAGTAGGCTTTTTAAACTGTGTGCAAAAAAAAAAACTGTGCAGAAGTGATCTAACCATTCTGGAGAACTTGGAACTATGTCCAAAGGGCTATAAAACTGTGCATACCCTTCGATCCAGCAATACTATTGCTAGGTCTGTATCCCAGAGATATACCCCCAAAAGGGAAAAAGTCCCCTTTGTACAAAAATATTTATAGCAGCTCTTTTTGTAATGGCTGAGACTTGGAAATCAAAGAGATGCCCATTAATTGGGCTAAACAAGCTGTGGTATATGATTGTAATAGAATATTATTGTGATATAAGAAATGACAAGCAGGCTGATTTTGGAAAAACCTGGAAAGACTTACCTGAACCAATGCATAATGAAGTGAACAGAACCAGGACAACGTTACACAGTAAAGCAATACTGTTCAGTGAGAAACTGTGAACGACTTAGCTATTCTCAGCAACACAATGGTCTAAGACAATCCAAAAGACTAACAGTGAAGTATACTATTTGCCTCCAGAGAAAGAACAGATATTGTCTGACTACAGATTGAAGCATCGTATTTTTCACTTTCATTCATTTTTTTTCTTCCATTTGAGTTTTCTTATACAAGATGATTTTTTTTTTAATGGGTGCAGAGTCAGTTGGGCATGCTGATTTCTGGGATCAATGAAGTTGTGTAGTCTACACTTTAACTCTCTTGAGTAGGCAATTTGGTAAAGTGGAAGGGTGTTGGACTTAAAATTCAGAAGACCTAGGTTTCATCCTCATCTCTGTCTCTTAGAATCCCTACTTTTTCTCAAGGTCAGAACCAGCAGTACTTTCTTTTTTAAAATGATTTTTATGTATTTCATTAAATATATCCCAATTACACGTAAAGAAAAATAGCCATTTCTTAAAATTTTGAGTTGCAACTTCTTTTTCTCTCTCTTTCTCCCTCTTTGAGGAGGCAAACTATTTGATATAAATTATACATGTGAAGGCATGAAAAACATATTTCTACATTAGCCATGTTGTAAAAGAAAACACAAACAAAGTAAAAGTTATAAATTAAGAAAATTTTTTAAAAAATATTCTTCAATCAGCATTCAGAGTTCATCAGTTCTCTATCTGGAGGTAGATAGCATTTTTCATCACAGGACCTTGGAAACTGTCTTGGATCATTGTCTTGATCAGAGGATATAAGTCTTTTACATTTGACCATCCTTAAAAGTTGCTTTTACTATGTATAATGTTCTACTGGTTCTGCTTACTTTGCTCTGCTTAAGTTCATGTAAGTCTTCCTGGGTTTTTCTGAAACTGTCCTGCTTGTCATTTCTCATCCCACAATAGTATTCCATCATAAGCACATACCATAACTTGTTCAGCCCCAATTGATGAGCATCTCCTTGATTCCAATTCTTCGCCACTACAAAAAGAACTGCTATAAATATTTTTGCACAAATAGGTCCTTTTCCATTTTCTTTTTATCTCTTTGGCATACAGACCTAGTAATGGTATTGCTAGGTCAAAGTGTATGCACAGTTTTATAGCCCTTTGAGCACAATTCTAAATTATTTTCCAGTATGGTTGGACTAGATCACAACTCCACCAATAGTGAATTAGTGTCCCAATTTTTTCACAACCTCTCCACATTTGTCATTTTCCTTTTCTGTCATGTTAGTCAATCTGATGGGTGTGAAGTGGTATCTTAGAGTTGTTGGAATTTGTGTTTGTTCAATCAGTAGTGATTTAGAGCATTTTTTCACATGACCCCTAATAGCTTTGATTTCTTCATCTGAAAACTGTCTATTCACATCCTTTGACCATTTATCAGTTGTTTAGATCTGACTTTGTGTGAAGAAGTGATTTGTAATTGTGTTCAAATTGTTCCTGGGTTTGTGTTGGCAACAATCCCTAACTTTTGTTTTGTGTACCTCCAGATTGATTGACTGACTGGCTCCAGTTGTTTCACAGGGTATCTGTTTTCCAAAGTTTTTTCTTAATTTAAAATTTTTAAAATACCAGAAACATTAAAATTATTACTAGAAATGGCATTTTCACCACCATTTCTGGGCTCTTGAGAAAAGAAGGATACCCAATGGCCCCCTGTGAAGCTAGCCAATGGGTTCCTTGCCTCTGAAAAAGTCTGGGGAAATGGTCTAGAAAAAAATGCTCAAAACCATCAGTCTCAGGTTCTAGTCACAGCCTTGGCTTTAATTAACCAAGATGCTGATTTAAGGAGGAAGAGCTTTCCAGGCTGGGAGATGGTCAGGGAAAGGCACAGGGTACAACAATGGAGTATTTTATTTTGCCTTTTGGAGGGGGGAGGGCAGGGCAATTGGAGTTAAGGGACTTGCCCAAGGTCACGTGGCTAGTATATGTTAAGTGTCTGAGGTCAGATTTGAACTCAGGTCCTCTTGACTACCAGGCTGGTGTTCTATGCACTAATAATGAAGTATTGTGTGTGAAAAGCAGCTGGTAAGGCATTGTAGCTAGACTGAAGAATATATAAAGAAATTAAAATGTAGAAAGACCAAAAAAGTGGTAAGGACCTTAACTGTTAAGGGCTTTAAAATGCCAGACCAAGAATTTTATATTTTATCCTGAGGTAACAGGGAGGCCCTAGAATTTTCTGAGTTAGGAAGGGGAAAAGGAAGGAAGGGTTGGTGACATGGGGAGAACCGTACTTTAGGAAAATAGCTTTGTCAATTGTGTGGATGGTGGCTTGGAGCAGAAGTGATTTGCGGCAGGGGGTACAACCAGAAGGCTCCTGCAACAATCTAAATAAGAAAGAATGAGGACTTGCAGCAGGGTGGTGGCTATGTGTATGGAGGGAAGAGATATGTTGCAAGATATACAAGTAGAAATGAAGAGACTTGGCAACAGACTGGCTATGTGGGGTGAGGTTCTGAGAATGACATCGGGCTTGCTAGACTGAGGGCCTGGTGTTGCCCTCAAGAGTAACAGGGAAGTGTGGAAGGGAAAAAGTTTGGGTGCTTTTTGGGCCCACCCTCAAAGCTTTTCCACTTGAGAGGTCCTACTATAGCTTGTCCTCAACCTTCAAGAGCCCAAAGACTGCTCCAGGTGCCAAAATCTAAGACAGAAGAATATAAGCTCTGGTAGAGGCTTGAAAACTACAAAGACTTTGAGTTGTCACCATCATCGTTGCCATCATCTCACCATCATTTTATTAGTAGTCCAAGACCACTCATGGTCTTGTCAAGGTAGGGCAAAGGGCTATATCATTCTGCAATTTGCCTGAATCAGATAGACTGTCTAGACCATGTTAAAATCATTGTGTCACCATAGAGTACATTATCTGACCTGTATAAAACCCTTCTTGGTCCTGAGCCAATTTACTCTTACACTTAGACCCATTGAAGGCCTGGGAATTGTCAATGCTGCCCTGTGAGTCATTATAAGACTTATGGTTGAGCTCAGCAGACTCAAGAAATCCTAGACAGATCAATCAAGTCTCTATTCCCTTACTTTCTTAGATCATCAACAGAATCTCAAAGGAAGACTAAATACTTTTTCTACAGCCTGTCACAAATTTAAACTGATGGATGTGGTTCAGTTATACCAAAGAAATTAACTAGGAAATAACTTTATACAGCCAAAACACAAAGGAAGAACATAGTCAGAAGAGGAAAGATAAAGAGAAAAGAGAAGACAAGAACATAGGTGGTCCCACTCTATTTTTCCCTGGATGGAAGACATCTGGAGTATTACATTCAGTTTTACAGAACACATTTTAAGAAAGATATTGACAAAAGAGGCAACCTGGTATAGTGGATAGAAAGTCAGCCTCAAAATCAGAATGGCTACCTCTGACTCATTGTGGCTGTGTGACCACGGACAAATAGCTTAACCTCTCAGTGCACTATAATCTGTTAGATTATAAATTGCAAAGAAGGTACCTACATGCACTGGTAGAGAGTTTCCTCATCTGGGAGTCTCCTATGCCAGTGAAATCACAGGTCTGGGTCCTATCACTATCCCTATCTAAGCAATAAGCTTTAGCATAATCAAAGGAAGACAATGAGAATGGTGGAGTTTTAGAAACCATGCCCTGTGTGATACAATTAAAGGAACCAGGGAGGTTTAGATGGTAGAAGAGGCCTATGAGGAACTTGGCAGGTGTCTTCAAATGCCTAAAAAGCTGTTATATAAAAGAGGCTATGGCTTTGACCTTGAAAATAAGAACCAATAGCAATGGACAGAAATTTCAATAAGCAATTTTAAGCTTGAAATCAGGAAAACAATTAGCACTGCCTGAAACACTTACAGTTATTCAAAAGTGAAATGGGCTGCCTCTGGTAGGAGTGAATTTTCCATCAAAGTAGAACCTCAAGCAAAAGACTGGAGATTCTTTTCAGGTATGGGTTGAAAGAGATGGTGGCTGTGGGCCTGATAATAAAATTCTGTGAACATATGACATTTGAAGGACTATCACATATTGAGAAAGCCACATTTTTATCCAACGTAACTTCAGAGACAGTTATGGATGGAAGTTATAGGGAAGCTGATTTTAGCTCAGTATAAAGAAGAATGGGCAGGCGGATGGCATAGTGGATAGAGCACTGGGCTTAGAATCAGGAAAACCTGAGTTCAAATCCAACCCCATACACTTACTAGCTGTGTGACCCTGGGCGAGTCACTTAAGCCCGATGCCTCTTTTTCCTTATCTGTAAAATGAGCTAGAGAAGGAAATGGCAAACCACTCCAGTATCTTTGCCAAGAAATAGGATCACAGAAAGTCAGGACACTACTGAAACAACCAAATAACAAAGAATTCCCTAACAATTAGAGCTATCCAGAAATGAAATGGGCTGTTTCATATGGTAATGAATTTTTCTGTTATAAGCCAGGTTATGCTAGAGCCTGATCTTACTGGCTTCCAAGAGCCAATCATTAAATTTTCATTCTGAGCATTTACACCTCAGAAATTAGCAAATGCTACAAATTAAGGCAAAATTTATTTTGTCTAAATTTAAGGAAGTGGTAGAGAAAATGTTAATAAAATGCAACTTAAACCTAAAAGCAAGTCATGTGTACATTCCCCCACCCCAAAAGCCAGTTTTTAAAGCATTTACCAGTATGCCCCTGGCTGTCAAGACCCAGGGTTGCTGAACTGAACCTTTAAGGTGGTGGAATGAAAAAGGCCACTATGCCTCATCAAAAGGAGCCCAGGGAGACAGTATGATTCAGTAGAAATAACACTAGCTCTGAAATCCAAAGACCCCAGTTCAAATCCTGCCTCTAACATTCTCTACCTGAGTGACCCTGGCCAACTCAATTAGTCTCTTTGAGTTTAAATTTCTTTATCTGTAAAGTAAAGGGTTAGAGGAGATGGTCTATGAGGTCCTTTGCTACCCTAAGTCTCTGATCCCCTAAATCCTGACACTTGATCATCAACAAATTGTCCCAGCTGTGACCCACACTCTGTTTTTGACTAGCTCAATAATTTTGATCTATGCTTCTGGTTCCATTTTTCCCTTTGTCTAGTCCACTTGCCTTACTTATCTGTGTCACATAATGGTCACATATTGGTTGTCTTGGTTTATTTTCCTATTGACTATATGTTCACATCTTCCCAGTTAGTACACTGCCTTAGTTTCATCCCCTCGCCCTCCAATAGTCTACTCTATGTTCCTCATGTTGTGGCAATTAAAGCAATCTACTGTTTAAAGTTCCAACCATGAGCACTTGTTATAGCTCTCTGAACTAGGACAGACCTTGCAGTTATTAGGAAACCAGCTACCATGCTCGGTTCAAACATGGGCAGCAGCACTATCCCAGTGGTTCAAATGGCTTCCCTCCTCAGCTCATTTTGACAGCTCTCAATGGGGAATGCATTAATACCTTTCAAAATATGTTGTTTTCGTTGTGATTGCTGGTAACTATGTGCAACATAAACATACAAATATATTTATAATTATATACAGAATTATTAGCCAAGACTTACTTGGCATACTCTGTATGTAGATAGAAATAGATACAGATTCATGTATATGTATATAGATACATATATATATATATATCTCATGGATATCTATATGCACATATATGTGTGTATACCTATATGGATACACATGTATCTATATGTGTACTGCATCACATATATGTGTATTATGTATGTCCGTTTTTATACATGTATGTGTGTGTGTATATCAACACAACTTTATAGGCTCATAGATCTATAGCTGGAGGGGACTCCAGAGACCAGTCAAATAAGAGACCACCTTATATGCGAGGAAACTGAGGTCCAGAGAAGCTAAGTGATTTGTCCAAGATTACAGGGGCAGTATGGCATCAGAGAGAGGACTGAACCCAGGCATT
>CM053584.1:103665663-103682751 GCA_028627135.1 Pseudochirops cupreus
AATCCCATTGACAGCAGGTGAATCAAACAAAAAGTAGAACAGTCTGGCTGGAATGTAGAATGTTTAAAGAAAAATAATGTGCAACAAGCAAAGAAATATAGGCTGGAATCAGACTGTAAAGGTCTGCATTAAGTTGGGTGTATTTCTGTTCCCCTTACAGCAGCGGTTCTCAACCTGTGGGTTGTGACAGGGTTGCCTAAGACCATCAGAAAACACATATTTCCCGATGGTCTTAGGAACTGAGACATCGCTCTTCTATCCATCTCCAGGCGGGTCTGCCCACGTGCAGATACACCCATATATGAGTATTAAAGGGTCACGGCATTAGGAAGGATGAGAACCACTGTCTTACAGGTTAATGTGCTCACCAAAGACATTCACCAATATGATGGCCGAGATGCAGTGGGGAGTCCAAGCAGAAGGTGCTTTGTGTGTGTGGACAGAGAGGTCCTCTTGACACACCTGTTTGTAGATAATAACAGTTTGGCTTCATCAAGCCCTGAAGGACTGCAGTCTCCTAGAAGGGTTCTTGAACAGCACAAGAGAATTTGAATGGACCATCCATACAGGGAAGACTAGGTGAATGTGGGATGTCTATTCCCCAAATTATGGGATGAATTTTTTTTATGCTTTATTTTTTTGAGGGGAAAAGGCAGGGCAATTGGGATTAAGTGACTTACCCAAGGTCACACAGCTAGTAAGTGCTAAATGTCTGAGGTTGGCTTTGAACTCAGGTCCCCCAACTCCAGGGCCAGTTCTCTATTTAGTGCACCACCTAGCCACCCCTGATGAATTGGATTTTTTGAAAAATGTATAGAGTCTATCCATTGGTATGTTTACATATCTATATGTGAGTGAGCTAGCTAGCATTTATGAAGTGCCTACTATGTTTCAGGCACTGTGCAAAGTGCTGGGGATACAAAGAAAGACAAAAACAGCTGCTGCTTTCAAGGAGCTCAGTGTAATGGGGGAGATAACACGCAAATGAAAATGGGTAAAAAAAAAAAAGATACATACAGGATAGTCTCAGAGGGGAAGCAATAAGAAAGACTGTCAAAAGCATCTTGCTGAAGGTGGGACTTTAGATAGATAGATAGATATAAATAACATACACTATATATGCATACCTATATATGTGTATATATACACACATACACATATGTATGTACACACACAGACACAAGCTCAAAGAGGTTTTAAATATTTTCCGTTAATGATTTGAAAGGAAATCTTTTATATTGTTATGAAAGGAAATCTATAATGTTTGCAATAAGACCTATTAAGTTAATGTTTTTTAAACCTTGGTGGGTTTTTTAAGGTAAATGCTGACTGATATGTCCTGTTCTACCTATACAAAAATCTTTGCATCATCTATAAATGCATTAAGTAATACAAGGTTAGGGTATTAGCAGGAATAAAGCAGAGTTTTATGAGCAATATTCAACAATAGGTCGCATCTTTCCTATTTCACAACTGATTGAAATGATGCAGAGAATACAAGATCCAATTGTGCTTATTTTTTGACGATTATGAAAAAGCATTTGGTTCAGTAGAGCAGAACTCTATGTTAAAGGCTCTTTTCCAAGGTGTCAACCCACTCACATGTCAAAATCATTCAAGAGTCTTTGAAAAACATCACAATAGAGATAATCCCATTGAACGACACTTTGTTCATAACAGCAGGTGAATCAAACAAAAAGTAGGACAGTTTGGCTGGAATGTAGAATGTTTAAAGAAAAATAATGTGCAACAAGCAAAGAAATATAGGCTGGAATCAGACTGTAAAGGTCTGCATTAAGTTGGGTGTATTTCTGTTCCCCTTACAAGGTGATGTGCTCACTAAAGACATTCACCAACATGATGGCCAAGACGCAGTGGAGAGTCTAAGCAGAAGATGCTTTGTGTGTGTGGACAGAGAAGTCCTCCTTTTGGTGTCTTTATATTATGTTAAGAGAAGTGAAGCAGACCTCCAGCACATTTGGTGGACCCCCAGGGGTGAACTGATGGAAGGACATAGATAAAAGCCACACAGGTTGGGCAGACATGATGAGCTGTGATCTGCGTTGTTGGAGGAACTGCCTAAATTGAAGAGTTCACAGATTGATTTATTATTTGAATACCTAGTATTGTTTTAGCATTTTATTGAGAAAGCAGCAGTACATCTGCTGAGTACTGTCTTCAAATAGTTCCCTCTTGCCTCTAAGACAAATCCCAAAGAGTCTAAGTGTAATTTTAAGCTAGTAAAGCTTGGGACATCATCCATCAGCCCCTATACACTTGTCATTTAAAGCCTTTCACAATCTACCTACAGTCTACCTCTCCAGGCTTATGTATATTATTCCCTTTTATGTGTCTAAATTTCCACCAAACTGATTTTTTTTTGTTCCCCATACTTCCTGTGTGACCCGGGGCAAGTCTCTTAACCTCTCTGAACACCAGCTTCTTCATTTTCTCCAGCTCTAAACCTATAATCCTATAAGTCAATGTAGTTCTCTGAAGTGACTTCCAACTTAGATTCTCTCATGTTTCCACAACTAAATTCTTCATCAACTTAGCTACTCCTACTGTTCTGAGCTCTATTCCTAAAAATTTTATTGTGTCCCAGCTTCTCTCTGGACTCCTGCTTGGTCCATTCCTCAGTTCAGCTATATTAATTTATTCCATGCATGGTCTTGGGTAAATCATTGAACTTTACTGGTTTTCAGTTTCCTCCCTGATAGAACGGGGACATGGGGATGGAAAATAGATGATCTCTAAGCCCTTTCTAGCTCTAAACAATCCTTTTCGGCAGACAACGGAGATTTAATCACAGGATCAATCAGACAAGGAAGGACCAAAAGAACCTATTTTAGAGGTAGTTTCATCAATAAGGTATTCTATACCATGGATACTGAAGACTGTGTTATAATGAAGCTCCAATATACATGATTTTTCCTTTTATTTCAATGATGAGGATATTAATGCTTCTATTGTTCAGGGTGTGATAAAGATTAAAAACATCACCCTCAAACATATCACTTCCCCGTGGTTTGTAGCAAAAGTACTGTTTTTGAACAACAACAAAATTCTCACCTTTATTTCTTTGCATTACGACCCTGGAGGCCCCTTGATATAATAAAGGACGCACAGTGGACAGAGTACCGGACCTGGCGTCAAGAAGACTTATCTTCATGAGTCCACCTCTGGCATTAGACACTTAATGTGTGACCCTGGACAAGTCACTTAACCCTGTTTACTTCAGTTTCCTCATATGTAAAATGAGTGGGAGAAGGAAATGGCAACCCACTCTAGTATGTCTGCCAAGAATACCCCAAATGGGGTCATGAAGAATCAGATACAACTGGAAAAAAGTACAAATCTCTAATTGCAAACTAAGCAACATACTGTAGCCTTTGTTGCTCTGCATTCCGTAACTATATTGCATTGTTTCAAGTTGTGCTTATCACAATGTATCCATAAAGTATGCATTCTACCTGTGTATCACAAAGTCCCTCTCGTATGCTTCTTAGGGCATGGAGATATGACCCCAGAAACTCACTGAGGCCATTTTGAGAAAACCAGCCTAGCTAATTATGGAGAGGCACAACATTTGTAGAGTGATGACCTGTGATAAAATTCTGAGGAACGATGTCGACCTGTTAGACAAAGAAAAAGAATTGGCTCCCCTGTCTGGTACAACCCCCTTCTGAAGAGGGTCCTGAAGGGGTTGTATCAGAATAGCAGGAAAGGGGGCAGAAATTGTTAAGTATCACATCATTTTCAGATTTTCAACAAATTTCACTGAACTACTAGAATCCTAAAAGTGAGATCCTTGTGCTATGACCAGTCAATGGACATATTGCTGGAGGATTACATCCATTTCAACATTTTTGCTATAAACAAAATTCGAAGAGAGTTACAGCTCAGTGGAAAGATGGCATTCAGGTGGGCCTTGGAAAGACAAAGAAAGGAGTTGAGTGAGTAGGATCTGATGGTATGCTTAAAAGCAACAAAAATGTTGTTTTGTACATTTGGTACATTTGGTCATCATATATTACATTACTAATGGTAAGTATTTGCAGAAAAAACCACCAGGAACATAGTTACATTTTAGATACCAATTTTTCTGAGGATGGAGTGGTAGAAGAATTACATAAAGAACTTTTACAAGATGCTTCAAATCAAATACGTGCGTGGATATTTCATGATTTCAATGAAAAAGTTGAGTAAGGTAAGTGGAGAGAAATATATGAGAAAATATGGTTCAGGAGAAAGGACTGAGAGGGGACAAAGACTTTTGGATTACACAATACTCTTATACCTCTATATCAAATACTTTCTTTAAAAAAATAATTGGACATGACAAGCAGTAAATAGCGTCACAAAGTGAAATTGACTAGATTTTAACCGAAAAGAAAAGATTTGTTATTGCCAATAGAGTTATTCCTGAATTGACTTTCTGTGCATAGTCAAAACATAGTGCTGAAGTCAGAATTATAATTTAAAATAAACAAAAATAAATAACAGTAATGAGAAAAAGATAGGGCATGCAATTAAATTTTAAACGTGAATTCTTTAAACAAGCTGTTCAAATTTTTTAAAGGTGAAACTGACAACAGAAATAATCAATGCTAATTATAATAATTTCATTCAAAAGTTAAATCAACATAAATTAATTGCTACAATAAAGTGACCAAAGGAACACAGAAGAGATTTAGTCAGTGAACGTTTTACTTACTTGCCAAATAGAGAGAAATGATTACCAAAGGCAATACTAGGTCATAACATAAACTCTTCGGTGAAATCTTAGGAGGAAGGATGATGTACAATTATGAGAAGTATTGTCTCATAAATCAAAGAGAAGCAGTGGAAAGTAAAATCAGCTTAAAGAAAACTTTGTAAAATCTCCAGCTAAGGAAAGTAATCGTAAGGGGATGAAAAGAGGAAGAGTACTACAAGCAGAAGAAAAATGGAAAAGATTTGCAAAAACCATTTGAATGATCTGATTTTTCCATCAAGGATAATGGAACTACCATCCTTGGACCCAAACATCAAGGTCTCTGATGTACTTGCAGAAGAGGTAGATGGCACTAAAGAAAACAAAGATAGAAAAATCAGTGGGACTGGATCAAGCATATATTTAGGAGATGAGATGATGTGTGCCAGATGTTATATAATTGTGAAGGCATTGAATGACTTGATTGAAGGAGGAGAAGATATCAAAAGTGTGGGGAAAATAACTAAGACCTTGTTAATACTCCTAAAAAGGTGACCAAGAGAATATCAGTACCCATTGACCTACATTCCCACTCTCCAATCAATACAAAATCTTTTGAGGGCCATCTACACATGAATCAAGAACATTCTCAGTTTAAGAATGAAGAGGCTACTGATAGGGAAAAGACAGACTTTTCCAAGTAATAGTGAATAAATGAACCACATCTTTGCCATCTCACAATTGACTGAAAACTGTAAAGAATATAAGATCTTATGGTTTGTTGATTATGAAAAAAAAGATCTATTCAACGAAATAGAATAAAATGCTGTCTACAGGCTCCTTTCTAACTAGGTGTCTCCCTCCATATATTCTGATCATTCAAGATTTCCTGGAAGATATCACAGTAGAAATAAGTTTCTTCAGTAACTCTCTGATAGTAAACATCAGGCAAGGCACAAAGCAGGAAAATGCATGTTCACTTAAAAGTATTTAGCACTGTCATGGCAGAGATCCACTACAGAATCCAGGCCAAGGAGAATTTCCCTGTAGACACCAAGGTCCTCCAGATTCCCCTGTTTACAGATAACATTATGTTGATATTAAGTCCCAAGACACTGCAGAACTTCCTGGAATAGATATGTTATCACTCAATGGAGTTCAGTTTGTCCATCCACTCAGTAAAGACCAAACAGATGAAAAATCTGTTACCCAGGTTTCAACACATCTCTGAATGGGAACCCTCCAGAACTTGACCATCAGTAAGAATATGTGGGATAAGAAGTACAGATGGACAGTGAACCAAACCCAGAACTGAAAAAGGAAAAGGAGATTGAGTTGGCTTAATTTGGGGAAATTACACTGGCTTTTACTAAACCTAAGCCTTCCAGAATAACCAAGGCCAATCATTTTCCTGTGTGTATGTTAACATTGTTGCTGCTGTAGGGCAGGAACTTCTTGTTTCCAAGGAACTAAAGAACACTACACAGAGGACAATGGAAAAATGTACAGCAGATATGAATAGGGTGCTACATCTAATTATCAAGGAACTCTAAAGAATAGGAACAATGGATGCTATTAATGAATAGCATAACAGAAAGAAAAAATGGGTTAGTCTTGTGACCAGAGTTAGGGGCAACTGGTGCATGGCCAGAGTGCTCCATTGGTACCCTGATAGTATCAGGAGAAAGCAAAGAAGGCTTCCATCATTCTAGGTGGATCTCCTGTAGTAAGTTTACTGGAGGACAAGGAGGATAATCATCCAGGGTGGACTGGCATGGAAGGCTTCTAATCTGCATCACTGTATGGAATTTCAGAATTGATGAGATCACAGATCCATTTGAATATCTGAGTGTACTACATCAATTTACTGTTCAACAGTCTCCTAACTAGCTAGATGCTACACATTCTTCATGCACATCCCACACCAAAAAAGAATTGTATTATGAGAACTATCACATCTATATCTGTAGCATGTAGGATGTCCAAGACCACCTTGCTCATGGACCTGTGTTATTTAAATGTCATGTATATGCTACTAGGTCTATCCCCCCCCCCAAAGAAATCAAAGAAGGAGGAAACAAACTCCAATGTACAAAAATATTTATAGCAGCCTCTTTGTGATGGCAAATAATTGGAAATTAAGAGGATACACACCAGTTGGAGAATGGTTGAACAACTTATGATATAGGAATGCAATAGAATACTATTGTGCTATAAGAAATGATGAAAGAGATAATTTCAAAATAACTTAAGAAGAATTGTATAAATTGATGCAAAGTGAAGTGAGCAACTAGGTGGTGCAGTAGTAGAGTGCTGGCCCTGGAGTCAGGAGAACCCAAGTTCAAATTCAGTTTCAGACACTTACTAGCTATGTGACCCTGGGCAAGTCACAAGTTTACCTCAGTCTCCTCATCTGTAAAATGACCTGGAGAAGGAAATGGCAAACCACTCTAGTATCTTCACCAAGAAAACCCCAAACAAGGTCATGAAGAAGTCAAACAACTGAAAAGTGACTGAACAACAACCCAATGAGGTGAGCAGAATCAGTAGAGAAAATTATACGCTAAGAGCAATACTGTAAAGATAAGCAACCTTGAAAGACTTAGACTTGAAAGACTCTGATCAATACAATGACCAACCACAATTTTTAAAGGACTCATGATGACTCATACTACACGCCTCCAGATAGAGAACTGATAGACTCAGAATGCAGAGGGAAGTAAATTCCCTTCCTTTTTTTGTGAACATGGTTAATGCAGAAATTTGTTTTGTATGACTATTTATAATGGATATATATATATAATGGACTATATAATGGATATATATAATAGATATAGTTACATAGATACATATATACTCATAAATATTTATAATCTATTTTCTTTTTCTTGCCTTCTTGATGAGTAGGTAGGGGAAGAGGAAGAAGAGAATTTGAAACTGAAAATAAAATAATTTTTTGTAAATGTCATGTATGGGTCATGGATGCCTCTAGGTCATTTTACAGATGAGAATTAGAGAAGACAGAGCTCTGCCACTAAGCAGCACCTGGCAGACTAGAAAGAGTCTAGACTTGGAATTAGAAGATGTGGGTTGAAGGACCATCTGTCATTTCTTAGCTATGTGTCTATGGTCAAGTCACAACCTCTCAGAGGCTTAATTTATTCACCTCTAATACGGGAATAATAATGTTCATACGTCATATATTAGAGGGTTGTTGTGACATCAAATGAGATAACACATGTAGGGCACTTTGTGAACTCTAAGGCACCATAAGCTATTTTTATTGTTGTTGTTCTATCATTTTTAGTCATGTCTGACTCTTCCTGACCCCATTTGGGGTTTCCTTGGTACAGACACTGGAATGGTTTGCCATTTCCTTCTCCAGGCCATTTTACAGATGGAGAGACTGAGGCAAACAGAGTTAAGTGACTTGCCCAGGGTCACAAAGCTAGCAAGTATCTGGGGCCAGATTTGAACTCAGGAAGATGAGTCTTCCTGACTCCAGGCTCAGCACCCTATTCACTATAACCAATTAGGTTTTTATTATAATGTATATTAATATACTACTATTCAATAAAGTTGATTAGTTCGACATAGAAGTCTGACTACATTCTATACTGCAGTGAGTGCCATATGACCTCCCCAGGCCTTGGGCTTTATGGGGGCTGACAACACTGTATAGTGCAGTTAGAAATTAAAGACATATAAAAAAGCTTTTGGCCCTGTTTATGCAACAGAGTCTCAGAATAGGGATATAGGTACCATGATAGAACATTGTTCTTTAGAGGTTCACAGCCAGGAAAATCTTATGTTTCTTTGATTATCAGGTGGGGATCTACTTTAGTGTCCCAAGGTCCACTTTTGGTTATATTAGGAGCCTCATCTAAACCAAGGCAAAGAAAGGGGGTTAGCTCTTCAAATATGAAAGACTTCTTGCTCTCAAGTATGGTGTTGTTGCTATTGATCTGGACAAATGTCCCCATGGAAACCCAGGGAACTAGAACCACCTTCATTCATCAGTGCATTCTGTATCTTTGTTAAGTGTCTACAAGTATCTTTGCTGTTATCTAGTATCTGTTGGATGTCTGGGAATCTTTATACCATGGTGCCCCCTTTTCACCCTCTGCCTCTGCTTCAGAACTAATACCCAGCATCTGCCATGGAGCCCCAGTCTCTAATTGGTTATAGGTCTCCATATCTAGCCCAAGCTAGACCCACCATACTACTCTCCCAACAATCTTCATATCCCACAGTGCTAAGCATACTTTGCCCCCATATCTTCTACTAGTTCTGTAAACAATATTCATATCAATATGACCATTCCTAAAGGAATTTAATTAATTCAATCAATTTAATCAATTCACTTAATAACTCTATGGTTCTATTGATGATCACTGTGACTTTGCAGACCAAAATGACCCTTTCCTTGATACCATTCCCTTTGTGACTTGTCTTTATGTTTTCTTTAAGAATGAAGTTGTTGAAGAGATTGTCTTGATTTTTATTTTTTCCAGAGTTTAGCACAGTACCTGTAATAACCACTTAGTGCTTTCCATTCATTCATAGCAAAGTCTGTTGGGTTTCCTTCTGTCTTTACTCAATCTCACCAAATTTTAATCCTACACCTAGTTACAGTGTGTTCCTTTTCTGGAATACATGCCCCCCTTGGTGTTATGAACAGAGTACTATAAGAATCAGATTCAAACTGTAGCTTCATCATTGGTGACTTTAGAGAAGTTACTTGAACTTGCTAGGCCTCTAATCTCTATATCTAATGTGATGGATTTGGATTAGAACTCTAAAGTCCCTTCTAGCTCAAAATACCCTATTAATTTATGATCTCCTGTGTTAGTCATGCTATGACGAGTCTGTTGCCCTGTCAACAGATGCATACACAATAATGGAGTCCATTAAACATCTGGGGAGGCAGGGCAGTAAGACTATAATAATTCATCATGGTAAAATGTCCTACTTCATGATCATGAATACTGATTTAAGATTCCCTTCTTGGTATTTCACTATTTTTCTTCTCTTCCCTTTGGACCATTCAATTATGCCAGCCCCATTTATTGAGGGCTTTCTATCTGTCTGTCTGACAGCGTGGGTGGGAATAAAGGAAAAGTACAATGTGTAACCACAGGTAATGAGACATTTTCCACAAGTTGCAGAGGAAAGTTTCTCATTGCTTTTATAGCCTTAGGTTTCTAGATCTTTATCTTCAAGTTGTGTCAATTAAGAAAAGCAACATGGTGTACTGGAAAGGAGTGCCAGATGTGAAGACAGAGGACCTGACCTTGAATCACAACTGTGATATTAGTAACTTTCCCTGATTGGGCCTTGGTTTCTTCATCTGTAAAATAAGAGAGCTGGATTAGAAGTTCTCTAGCGACCCTTTCAACTTAAACCCTCCAAGCCTGAGTTGAAGATCAAGACCAACACACTTGAATCAGTTAGATTAGAATTTCCCAAATTACTAGAGGTAGCTGGTGGTACAGTACATAAAGTGCGACAGTGCCCGGAGTCAGGAATATCTAAGTTCAAATATGGCCTTAGATAACTTACTAGCTGTATAACCCTAGGCAAGTCTCTTAACTCTATTTGCCTCAGTTTCCTCATATGTAAAATGTAATAACCACTTAGTGCCTTCCATTCATTCATAGCAAAGTCTGTTGGGTTTCCTTCTCTCTTGTCTACTCAATCTCACCAAATCCCTTATGTGCACCTACATCCTAGTGTTGTTGTGAGGATCAAATAATATAACATTTGTAAAAGTTAGCACCGAGTTTGGCACATAGTAGGTGTTACATAAATGCTTTATTCCCTTTTCTCTTCTTCTTCTCCTCCCTACTTTGACAACAGAACATTTGGGTACTTGAAATTTATTGACAGAAAACATAAATGCTGTAATGTGTGGGTGTGGGAAGATAGAGTAACCCCAAAATAAATAAGAGATGACATTTATACATATGTATAGTTTAGCAGTTGTATATTAAGCTTTAATATCCTAAAAACCACACTAAGACTTTTGAAGAACCTTATACAGTACTTTAAAGTTTGTAAAATGTTTTATATGTGTCATATCTAGGTGGCACAATGAATAGAGTGGCTGACCTGGAGTCAGGAAGACCTGAATTCAAATCCACCCTCAGATACTTACTAGCTGTGTGACCCTAGCCTAGTGACTTAACCCTGTTTACCTCAGTTTCCTCATCTGTAAAAATGGACTGGGAAAGGAAATAGCAAACTACTCCAATATCCTTGCCAAGAAAACCCCAAATGGGGTCGTGAAGAGTCAGACACAGCTAAAATGATTGAACAAATTTCTCGTCTGGACTTCAACCTTATGAGATAAATGATTCGACATTGCTGTAGTTTTTGTTAGGTATTATTACAGATGAGAAAACAGACTCAGAGAAGTTGTAACATGTTCCAGGCCTTAAAGCTAATTAATGTGGGAGTCAGGAATTAGCATTCCTGACTCCAAGTCTAGCTTTCAAACCACTGTCTCAGGCTGCCTCTCTACCAGTCACAGAGGACAGAATGCCCCGGGGACATTCTGAAACAAAATAGAGCAAATCAAACCAATAAAAATTTAATATTTTGATATATAATTTCATTCTTAATACTTTAATAAATTCCTTTAGACTGCAAGCCCTTTAAGAACAGAACTTTCTTTCATCTTTGTACCCATAGCACTTAGCACAGAGCCTGGCCCATAGCACGGCTTCATAAATGCTAGCTGACTGACTGAAAGTACTATTGACATCACATTTTTTTCACAGAATCAGGACTTGGAGCTGAAAATGACCTCAGAGCATCTAATCTACTTCATGCATTTGACAGTTGAGGAAATTGAGGTCCAAACATAAAGTCAATTATCACATTCAATTACTCAATCAACAAGCACGCAATAAATTCTTGGTATGTGCCGATCACAATAATAATACAATGGAAAGAAAAAACAATTAATGCCCTTGATGAATTTATATTCTAATGGAGGAGATACTTATATCTGTGTCAAATACTGGCCTTCTCTAGTGCTGGGTGGGGAGGGAGGGTGGGAGACAGCTCAGAACTTAAAATTTAACCCCAAAAATCAATGAAATTAAAATATATAGAGATATGTCTATTCAATACTTACTGTGTTTGTAAATGTGTATGGATATAGATATGCATCTACATCTGTCTATATGTAAATACAGAATAGAGAGAAGGCAACCTTAGAGGGGATGGCAGTAGTAATTAAGGCTTAAAAAAAACCAGGACTTCTAAGAGTCAGAGGTCAAGACGGAGACCACTCCAGGCAAAGGGAACAGTCAATGAAAAGGCACTAAGACAGGAGCCAGAGTGTCCTCTGGGAGGGACAAGCAGGCAAGTGTAGCCGATATTGCAGTGTGCAGGAGTAGAATGTATAAAAATGAAAAGTGGAACGGTAAATGTAACAAATGCCAGACAGAGGAATTTATATTTTATTCTGGAGGAAATATGAAGGCATTAGAATTCATAAAGTAGTGAGGTGGCATAATCAGCTTTTTGCTTCAGGAAAGATCTCTTTGGCAGCTGTGTTGGGGATGGATTGAAGAGAGGAACACTTGAAGCAAGGAGACCAATTAAAGGACTATTGCAATATTCCAAAGGGGGAGATGCTGAAGGCCTAGAACAGAGTGGTGACTTTATGAGCAGAGAGAAGGGAATGTTTTTAAAATGTCATGGAAGAAGAAATGACAAGATTTGGCCACCCATTGGATGTTTGGGGCAAGCAAGAGAAAGGAGGGAAGGATGACAATGAAGTTGCAATCTGGGTAACTAGAAGGATGATATTAATAGGGAAGCAATTATGAATTTTATTTGGGGCATTTTTTTTAAATGTCTAGGAGACATTCAGTTCAAAATGTCTGAAAGGTAATTGGTGATGTAAGACACGAACTCTGAAGAGAGACTAGGGCTGGATAAATAGATCTGGGGAGAATTCCATAGCCACTATTCAGAACTAACTGGTTTGTTTTTTTCCATTTTGCTTTCTGCTCAGTGTAGATTTAAATAAAATGGTAGATATCTTTTTTTTTTCCAAATGCCAGCAACAGCTAACAATGGATTTCTCTAGGAGTGGAGAACCTGTGGCCTCGAGGTCACATGTGGCCTTCTAGGTCCTTGGGTGTGGCCTTTTGACTGAGTCCAAGTTTTACAGAACAAATCCTTTTATTAAGGAAATTTGTTCTGTATAGCTTGCATTCAGTCAAAGGGCCACACCCCTAGAGGGCCACATGTAGCCTTGACGCCACAGGTTCTCCACCCCTGCTCTAGACCCTTTATTGCTGTTATCCTGAGAAAAACCAAGTGCCAAGGGAGAACTGTCCAGACACCTCTGAAAAGACCCATCCAGATGTTAGCTACCATCCCTATGTTTTTATGGCAGTGTTGTTTTAAAATGAGGGCTTCGTTTTTCAGTAGTATGCTGAGTGGGTTTTTTTTCTTCCAATAGAAGACCTAATCACTCTTTTCAATTGCATATATTTAAGCTATTTTTCCAATGACTGGGTAAGGTTTTAAACTGCTATACTAAATTTTATCAGCAAGACTTTTCTATTCTCTCTTCTTCCCCAAACCTTGTCTACTTTCAGTGTGGTTTTTCAGAGAAACCTTCCCTACCTCCCCTTTTCTCTCTCCCTTGCCCCTTGAAAGCAGCACTGTGTAGTGGGTAGAGTGCTTGATTTAGAGTTAGGAAGATAGGAAGATCCTAGTTCGAATCTCACCTCTGACACTTAGGATCACAGATTTAGAGCTGGGAAGGACCTTAAAGATCACATAATCCAACATCCTCATCTTGCATATGGTCCACAGAAGTTAAGTAAATACTCCAAGTGACTGGTCTGAAGTCACACAAGTAGTAAGTGGCCAACATTTGAACCTAAATCCTTGATTCCATAGGCAATGTTCTTAACACTGAAACTATATCCACTAGGTGTGTGACCCTGGGCAAGTCACTTAACCTCTCTGAAGCTCAGTGTCTTCCTTTGTAAAATGGAATTATTAGTGCCTGAAGAACCCACATCACACTGTCATTTTATCTGAACCTCACCTATAAAATACTTTGTAAACTTTAAAGTATTATAAAAGTGCCAGCTATTATTATGATCAGATCTGAGAAGTACCATGTCAATTACGTTGAAAAGACACAGCCTGGGAAGTTTGGTTTGCACAAGTACATCCTCTCACAGCCAGCCTTCCCCAAATGTATTCAGGTTATAATTAGCTGCAGTTATGTGCTACCTGTGCTTTTTAATTTACCCGAGAGGTTCGATTAATTGCCCCATATAATATTGTGAAGTTTTTCATCACATTACAGGGCTACTGAATTCCTTCCTTCTTCTAAACTAATTAATCCACCAGCAGTAAGTATATGTTTAATGTTCGCTGAATCATTTCTGAGCAGGTACAGATTTTGCCCTGCTGTGCCTTGTGCAGGGCAGACCCAGTATTGGCATTTGTGCCAAAGAGAACAGTGCCAATCCTGTTGGTATTTTCTCTTCCTACCTCCTTGACAAAAGAGTATTTTCCTTATTTTAGCATATTAACATTTTAGGAGGTTCATTTGTTGTGCTTTAGATACAAGAGAAGTGACCCCTTATTCCTATGAAGTTCCCCTTGGTATTTCTCATCTCTACTTCCCAATAAACTGAGAGAGTTATCTCCATGCTGAGATATATCCTAATGCTGGCTCTGCCCTAGTCAGCTAAAGATCTCAGTGCAAGGAAAGGCCTGACAACAACCCTACTATTATATTCAGCCAAATCCTGTTATGTATGTCCTTATCCCCACCCCAACCAAGGCCAGCCTAGTGTATGGATGGAAAAGGTTTATATTATCTAGAGCTGGAATTCTAACTGCTTCATTTTACAGATAAGGATATTAAGGGCTCTCACAGGTAGTAACCATCAGAAGCCAGATCTGAACACAAGTCCTTAGACTCTAGCCAGTACCAGTGCTCTTCCCAGTCTATGGCACTGTCTTCTTGAGGAAGTTACCCACAGAAATTTAACATCCTTCTAAAGTTCAATTTAATATCAGAAGCCAATGAATGACCCTACTTCCCAAAAATTTCTCTCCAATTGGTCTGTCACGATAGCTGAAATTTCACCATCAGAGGCTCATTCCTTTGGGTTAAAGGCATCCCTCCCAGGTCAAGGTACATTTATGTTAGAGTAATTCATTAACACCTTAGCTTGAATAAATTTTCCAGATTAGTTCCAGCATAAAGGTGTGCTGGGGGTATCTGACAAAGAAAAGTTAAAGTTGTATGGAAAAAGAGGAAGAGGGAAAGGCCAGTAGCAATTGAGAACTACCCATTATAAAGGAGAATTTAAAATCTTTCACTACAGGGTCTATTTTTGGTTTTGTCTTTCTCTTCCCAGTGTCTAGCTCTGTTGCTGGCACATAGTAGACACCTAACGAGTACTTGCTGAATTGAATTTAACTTCAAAGGACTGGCCTTTGGTGAGGAATCACTAGGAAGAACCTTGGGCATCCAAGAAATGGCATAAAGTCACAGAATTTTAGAATTGAAAACAATGTCAGAGGTCATAGAATTAAAGGTTTTAGCACTGGAAGCAAACATCAAGCCTGTCAACTTACAAATGAAGAAACTGAGGTCCACAGAAATAAGCACTAAGCATCTTATGTCAACTAAGTTAACCCACGCCTGAAACAGAAATCCCCCTCTTATTGGACCCTGGCAGGTGAATATCCAATCTCTGCCTCAAGACCTAGAGTGAATGGCAACTCAATACCTGTCAAAGCAGGCAGGTACTGGGAATGGAGTGGGAATTGATAATGGGAAAAAGAGAGAAAGGAAAGTTGGGAGGGTTTGGAAGACCACCTTCCCCTGCTTCATAAGTTTTACTGAGGGTCAGCCCTGATTTCTGCTCCTACATTTTTGAATGCACCAATGCAAAATTGTCATGAAACCTACAAGAAAGTTGACAAGAACTCTTGGCTTGGGTTTAAAAGGCAGATAAGACTTGTGTTGCTTGCCTGTAAATAGGTTCCCATCATGCCATGGGGCTGAGAATAATTAATAAAAGCAGATTGGGGGCAAAGCCAAGATGGCTGAATAGAGGCAGGAACTTGGTGTGAGCTCCTGCTCCAACCACATCCAATACCTGTAAAATATGACTCCAGATAAATTTTAGAGCTACAGAACCCATAAAGTGACAGAGAGAAACAAATCTCCTGCTGAAGACAGCCTGGCAGGCCAACAGGAAGGGTCTATCACACCAGTCTGGGAGCCCAGCACATTCCCATGTGAGCTGCATAAACTGAAGACCCAGGGGATCCCCGACCAACAGCACAGACTGGCCAGAGCAGACTTCAGGAGAGTAAATCACCAGCAGCTGTGGCAGTTTCCAGATTTCTCAAACTAAAAATACCAAAGAGAAAATAAAAGGTCAGTAGGGAACTCTGTTGGAACTGGGTGGAGAAGAGTATGGTTTGGCCCCTGCCCTTGGGGCAAGATGTGGCAGAGGTGTGGCAGCTTTAGCTGCTGTCCCGTGGCTGCCTCCAGAGCTCCTGGCCTACAGATTGAAGGGGGACCAAGCAACCATTCAGAGTGTAATCACTCTTGCTCTGACCTGCTTGGATCTGGGTCACAGTCTTGGGCAGTGGTCCTGGGGTGAGAAATGCCAGTGTGCCAGAGCTTGTGGCTGTAAAGAGGGTGCCCTCCTCATACCTCTGGCAACTGTGAAAATCCCAGCAATTTGGGACACAGCCCTCTTCACTCTGGAAGCAGAGTTATACTGTGGCAAAGAGCTCAAAAGTCAAGTAATTGACTGGCAAGATGAGCAAGCAGACCACAGAATCATTTTTTGGGGACAAAAAGGATCAAAATATGGAACCAGAAGAAAACCACAAAGTCAAAACTCCTACATCAAAAGCTTCCAAGAAAAATATGAATTAGTTACAGGCCATGGAGAAGCTCAAGAAAGATTTTGAAAATCAAGTAGGAGAAGTGGAGGAAAAATTGGGAAGAGAAATGAGAATGATGCAAGAAAATCATGAAAAGAGAGTCAACAGCCTGCTAAAGGAGACCCCAAAATACACTGAAGAAAATAACACCTTAAAAAATAGACTAACTGAAATGGCAAAAGAGGCCCAAAAAGCCAGTGAGGAGAAGAATGCCTTAAAAAGCCAAATTTGCCAGATGGAAAAGAAATTTCAGAAACTCACTGAAGAGAATAACTTCTTCAAAATTAGACTGGAGAAAATGGAAGCAAATGACTTTATGAGAAATCAAGACAGATCCAAACAAATGAAAAAATAGAAGACAACGTGAAATATCTCATTGGAAAAACCACTTACCTGGAAAATAGATCCAGGAGAGATAATTTAAAAATTAT
>CM053584.1:103683251-103698686 GCA_028627135.1 Pseudochirops cupreus
GAATAACTTCTTCAAAATTAGACTGGAGAAAATGGAAGCAAATGACTTTATGAGAAATCAAGACAGATCCAAACAAATGAAAAAATAGAAGACAACGTGAAATATCTCATTGGAAAAACCACTTACCTGGAAAATAGATCCAGGAGAGATAATTTAAAAATTATTGGACTACTTGAAAGTCATGATCAAAAAAAGAGACTAGACACCATCTTTCAAGAAATTATCAGGCAAAATTGCCCTGATATTCTAGAACCAGAGGGCAAAACAGAAATTGAAAGAATTCACTGATAGTGTCTTGAAAAAGATCCCCAAAAGAAAACTCCTAGGAATATTATAGCCAAATTCCAGAGTTCCCAGGTCAAGGAGAAAATACTGCAAGCAGTCAGGAAGATATAATATGAATATTGTGGAAACACAATCAGGATAACACAAGAGCTAGCAGCCTCTACACTAAGGGATCAAAGGGCTTGGAATATGATATTCTGGGGGTCAAAGGAGCTAGGATTAAAACCAAGCATCACCTAGCAAAACTGAGTATAATGCTTCAGTGGAAAATATAATCATTCAATGAAATAGAGGACTTTCAAATAATCTTGATGAAAAAAACAGAGCTGAATGGAAAATTTGACTTTCAAATACAAGAAGCAAGAGAAGCATGAGAAGGCAAACAGGAAAAAGAAATCTTAAGGAACTTATTAAAGTTGAACTATTTACATTCCTACATGGAAAACTGATCATTGTAACTCATGAGACTTTTCTCAGTATGAGGATAGTTGAAGGGAATATATATGCATACATATAGGAATGTATATGTGTGTATAAATACATATGTGAGTGTGTGTATATGTATATACATATATACATAGACAGAGGCAATGGGATCAATTGAATAGGAAGGGATGATATCTAAAAAATAAAATTAAGAGGTGAGAGGAATATAATGAGAGAAGGAGAAAGGGAGAGATCAAATAGGGTAAATTATCTCATATTAAAGAGGCAAGCGAAAACTGTTACAATGAAGGGGAAGAGCAGGAAGGTGAAAGGAAATGGGTCAACCTTTCTCTCACTGAATTTGGCTTAAGGAGGGAATAACATACACATTCAATTGGGTAGCTTACCCTATAGGAAAGTAGGGGGTAAGCAGATAAGAGGGGGGATAGAAGAGAGGGCGGATTGGGGGAGAGGGTAGTTAGAAGCAAACACTTTTGAAAAGGGACAGTGTCAAAGCAGAAAATAGAATAAGTGGGGGGCAGGAGAGGAAAGAAGAAAATATTGTCAGTCTTTCACAATATATGCACTATGGAAATGTTTTGTATAACTACACACATACAACCTATATTGAATTGCTTTATCTTCCCAGTAAGGATGGGTGACAAGGGAAGATGGGAAAGAATCCAGAATTCAAAGTTTTAAAAACAAATGTTAAAAATAATAATAATAAAAATTGTTTTAAAAAATAAATAAAAGCAGATTGGGGTAACAAAGATATCAGCAAACATCCGTCTCAGCTCAATCAATCAACAAGCATTTATTAAGGGATTATTATGTTTGAGATGCTTATAATGTTTTATGTCATTAGAGGTACAAAAAAAAAAAAGTAAAAGTCTCTGCCCTAAAGGAACTTATAATACAGCTGGGGTGGGGGCAACAGATACATATATAGATATAATAGGTACAAGGTAATTTGAGGGGAGAAGGGATTGGGGGTAGAAAGTCACACAAGTGGATGAGCTCCACCGACCCTTTCTGGGGTGCTAATTCTCACCTCTTTATTTCTCACCCCAAATTATATTTAGCACTTTGGATTGCCCCCAATCCCATATCATGAAACAACTTCAGTAAGATCAGCCTAATCAACCACCCATTTCATACTTTGCCCCACTTGCATTTAAATTCTTTATATATGCTTTATAAATGCTGCATATATTTTTATACTTGTGTCACCTATTTCAATGTAAGCTTCCTGTAAGAATTATTCCATTCTTTGTTCCTCAGTGTTACTGGCAAAATGATCTGCTCTCAAATGAACTCACAGTAAGTCCACCCCTCTAAAGCATTTCCTAGAAATCTGTGGGACAAGTGGGAGCTTTTGTGGGAAGAGAGAAGTAAGTCAGAACATAGAGACAAAAGGGAACACAGATGGAAAATGTATAGCCTATAGAAGACTGCACCAAAAAGCTTCTAGCAAGTCATGGTTACTGAAAAAGAGGAAAAATGAGGTAGTGGGTAGAGAATTCAATTTGTAATCAAAAAGACCCAAGTTTTGGGGCGGCTAAGTGGCACAGTGAATAGAGCACCAGCCCTAAAATCAGGAGGACCTGAGTTCAAATCCGGCCTCAGACATTTGACACACTTACTAGCCATGTGACTCTGGGCAAGTCACTTAACCCCAATTGCCTTCCAAAAAGCAAAAAATAAAAATAAATTTAAAAAAAAAAGAAGACCTGAGTTTGACTCACTTATCAGAACTCGCAGCAGAGTGACCTTAGTTGAGTCACAAACTCTGTGGGTATAAGTTTCCCCCTCTATAAAATAAGTGGGATGGACTTGGTCTCTAAGGTCTGTCTCAGCTCAAAATCTATAATCTTATGAGTTTGCAAATCCAACTTTCACAGATCTAACCAGGTAACTCCATTGCTCCCTGTTGACAGAAGGAAGGAAGGGACAAAAGGACAGTATTCTAACTATGTACTCCAAAATCTGAGCCTGAAGCTAGCCTACAGAGGTCCCATTTTTTTCTTTTTTAGTTGCTATTTCCAAATCTGGTATGCCCTCAGACTGTGCAAATAGATATACTACTATGGAAGTTTGAGCTAAACTCAGAGAGATCATCACCCCACCCCAGGCACTCTTATGACTCAAGGACCTTTCAGCCACCCTGCAGCAACTGGAAATCTCAGACAACAGCTGCCAACAAGAGGAGAATCCTCCTACCCAGGGGCAATTGTCTGCTATATATCAGAGCATTCTTGCTTATTCCAGCCTTACAGTATGAAAAGATACAACAAGTACAAATGAAGACCCTCAATATACTTAATAAATACTTTTTTATTCATTCATTAAATGAAGTGAGTTTGGCTACATATTATACATCAAACTAGATTTGTTGGGGAAGAAACCATTCTCCTTAGAAGCCATATTAACAATGAGGCAGTGTGGTACAGTGGAAAGAGCACTAGATTTTGGAGGACTTCATTTTGAGTCCCAGCTCATTCACTTACTACCTGTATGACTTTGGGTGAAGTCACTTAACATCTGTTAACAAAAGAGACCAAATGGATGCTTGTTCAGTTATTATCCCTGGCACTTTCAATGTCTCCATTTAATATTCTAGTCTTCCACAAACCAGTGAATTTTGAGATTAGAATTGTGTGAGTCTAAAATGTGAAAGGAATTATTTTAAAGGAAGTTTATAGTATATAATCTGGACAAATACATAACCTGAAGCTAGAAGAGAAAAACATGAAATGGAGATGGGTAGAGGGAGGTTTTCTTGGCTTTTATATTTTTAGCAGTAATCAACAGGCTTAGCATAGTGCCTGGTATACAGTAAACACTTAACAAATGCTTGTTGATTGACATATATTATGTACATATATGCATATTTATCTTTACAAATACTCAGAGACAGACAGACATTATTCTTAGAAAGGTCCTTAGGTTTTATGAGACTGGCAAAGACGTCCATGGCACCAGTAAAGAATCTCTACTCTAAAGTATCCAGTGTGATCTCTGTGCCATTAGATGCATCTTTTTCCAAACTTGACTCAGTATAGGAAAATGATAGACTTATTCAATGTTGGAACTGGGATTTCCAATAATGGGTACCTAATATTTATGAGGTAGATCAGTACACTAATACAGGGCTAATATGAGAGCTAGAAAGGATTCCCACTGTACTAGGGCAGAGTACAGCAAGACCATCACTCCCTAATCCTACAGACTTGATGTTTTTTAGTGCTGTTAAGCTTGCATTAGATGTTTTGGCTGCCACATCACCCTGTTGGTGCATATTGAGCTTTCATCCAGATGGATACAATTAAAATGGATATGTCCACATGGGCAATCTCCCATATGGATAAAATCTTTTGAAGAATAACAGAAGCTTCTTAAGGGCAGAAACAGATTCTCTTTGTCTTTATATCCTCCATGCCAGGCAGATGATAGGTACTTGAAAAATGCTTGTTGAATTGAATAGGAATGAAACTTTAAGGGAAAAAATATGAAAATTAGAAGCATAGATTTAGAGCTAGAAGGAAGCTTAACATTTTAATCCAAACCTCTCATCTAACAGAAAGATAAACTTAGATAAACTAACCTCTAAGTGGTTAGTTTAACTTGGGTAAGCCACTTAACCTTTGTTGCTTCCACTGCAAAATGGGGATAATAACAGTGCCTACCTTGCAGGGGTCATTGTGAAGATCAATAAATTAATACTTGTAAAATTCTTAGCATAGGTATTGGCAAATAGGTATTGTTGTTCAGTTGTGTCTGACTCTTTGTGACCCCATTCGGGGTTTCCTTGGCAAAGAAACTGGAATGATTTGCTATTTCCTTCTCTAGCTCATTTTACCAATGAGGAACTGAGGCCAACAGGGTTAAGTGACTTGCCCAGGGTCACATAGCTAGTAAGCGTACGAGATCAGATTTGAACTCCTGAAGATGAATCTTCCTGATTCTGAGCTCAGTGCTCTGCTACTGTACCACCTAGCTGCCACATAGTAGGTACATAGCAGATACCATATAAATGCTTATCCCCCTTGTTCAAGGTCATATAGGTAATTAGTTCTGACCTAAATTTCAATCCTAGCTTCTCTGATTCCAGAGCCAGTGTTCTTCTCATTATAACACACTGTATCTCATATAAGGCATAATTTAAAGATTTGAAAGCTTGATCGAGTTTTATGTAGTCATCTATAATTTGCCACGATCTCCATTTTAACAGAATCATGTTCATAAGGAGTTTCTTTAGAAAGGCACTGGCAGCTAAAGAGCTGACTCCTAACTGATAACTTCCTTGATTGACTACGTGAAGTCAGATTTCTCACTGTGAGCAATGTTGATCTCACTACTCCACTGGATATGAAATGCTACCTTGAAGTTGTCACTTTTTTAAAAGGTTATTCTTTTTGTAAAGTTCCTTTAAAAGCACACTTCTAAACCTTTTGTGACATTTCTTTTTATTACAATGCTTACTGACTTGATTCATTCAGTCACCATTTGCCAAAATATTAAACTTTCTGGATCATTTTGATGGTGTGTGGGGAAAACAAGACTGAAATTTGAAATTGGGCCAATATTGGATTTTCTAAGATGTACGACCACTGCATATTTGGGACCTTGGGTAATATTTGTTGGAAAAGAACCATATTGAGATTCAAGAGACCTGAGTTTTAGTAGACTTTTTACTGTGTGATGATGGGAGAGTCATTTCCAATTTCTGGGTCCCATTTTCCAAACCTGTCCACTGAGAAGGTAGCTCTGGATGATTTTGAGGTCCCTTCCAATTCTGATTGTACTATTACATGATGCCATAAAGACTCCTTAGTGGAGAGCTATGTCCAAGGATACTTCATATCATGTGACATTGAGGGACAAAGCATCCTTTGAATAACCTTATGCAACTCCCAGGGTTTCCACAGGCCAGCCCAAGCCTTAATTTATATAATTGCTGAGTCTCTCTTCCTGATATGATATGACTCTTCTCTCCTGGTCTGCTCATTAACCTCCAGCTGTGTGGTTTCTTGCCCAGTAGGCTATTTACACTTGAGCAAAACTTATTCTAGCTTTTCCAGCCAGCTATATAGGGCAGGGAACCTGGTAATGAGCATGGCTTATTTTTATCTGCCTCCTTCTCTGCATTTATGACACAGGCCAGTTTTCCTGTAGACAAGCTATGTCTTTGCTTTTAAGCAATGGGTTAGTTATACAATCTCTCTCAGCCTTAAAGGTAAAGCTCAGTTTGCTTTAATCAATCAGTGAGTTTTCATTAATAGCCTACTGTATGCCAGGAATTAAGAGGCGAGAATAAAAAGCAGACATTGCTTCATGCTTTGTATTTCTATCCCCAGTGCCTAGCACGGTGTCTGACATATAGCAGGAGACTGATAAATGCTTGATTGTTGGGGATATAAAGACAAAAGAGAAAACATTCCTGACCCATACTACCTTGGACACAAATGAGTTGCGTGATCCTAGGCAAGTCCTTTAAACCATCTTTGTCATAGTTCCTCTAAAGTTACCATAATAATGACACCTACCTCCCAGAGTTGTTGTAAGGATTAAATGAGATGAGCTGTGTTAAGTGTTTTATCAGTTCTCAAGTGCTATATGAATGACATATGATTTTACTGGGGAAAACAACATGATCAGAGACAGTAATAGCAGGGCAGAGCAGGGGTGGGGTTGGGAGTAGAACTAGGAACCAGAGGGATCTGGAAAAGTCTTTGTATAGGAGGCAGTACTTGAGTGATGAAGGAAACTAAGAAGCCTATAATACTGGGGGGAAGGGCGAAGGGAGTGCATTGCAGATATGAGAGAGCCATTGCAAATACAGAGATGACAAATGGAGATTCACGTATAAGGAGCAATAAGAAGGCCTATCTGACGAGAGTCAGAGGTGGGGAACCTGTGGCCTCAAGGCCACATGTGCCCCTCTAGGTCCTCAAGTGTGACTGAACCTAAACTTCATAGAACAAATTCCCTTCATAAAAGGATTTGTTCTATAAAATTTAGACTCAATCAAAAGGCTGCCCTCAAGGATCTAGAAGGCCACATGTGGCCTCAGGGCCACAGGTTCCCCATTCCTGGACTAGACCATAGAGCATATGAAAGTGTTTTATAACATAACTGGGAAGCTAGGTTGGGATCAGGTCATGAAGGGCTCCAAAGGGAGATTGGCCTGAAAGTTCCTAGAAGGGGTGAGTCTTCATGGTTTTACTGGCTGTTACAGCTCTGGGTGCCTAGGGGTAACGTCTGAATTCAAGAGATACCAAGTTAGAAATATATTTCCACATCTTATGACTGCAAATCCAACGTTCTTTTTAGCACACCACAGTTAAATTCACACTAAGGTGACAGAAGCAGGAAAGATGTTTTGGCCCCTGGAGAATTTCCGTTTTAAGCCATTAAGATTTTTAAGATGAAGGATTTGTCACATCTTAAAGGAATTTAAGATAGCAGGGATCAGGTAAGGGAGGTATTTGGAAAAATTAGAATATTTCCTAGTCCTTCTTAAAGAACATCACATGTATAAATGGAAACCGCCCCCCCTCCCCAGCATTTTGGGCAGGGGCAAAACTGAATCAGACCAATCATCAAACTTTCTAAAGTTACAAATCTGCCATTACACTTTATATTTCTATCAAGCATAAACCAAGGATGAATGCATGTTGTAACAAGTTCAGACACTGGCTCCTTCTCTTGGTCTTGTTATAAAATGTCTCTCACATGCCCTACCTCTACCTTTCAACAGGGAATAGGCAGAGATCAGGAATCTGTTCAAGTTCAAGCTTGTGAAATATCATATGTTTGGAATTCAGTTTGTTTATCAGGTGTTGTGTAGTTAACTATTGCAAGGCCATAAAGGAGAAAATTTGTATTCTCTCACCTCCTTTTTTAGCTTAAACTCTTTCAAAATTTGCAAAGTAGATTTTTTTTCTAGTTTGTTGTTTCATTGTTTCCATTAGTGTACTAGCAAATGTTTTTAAAGGGGGTATAAGAAGTACTAAGGTTTGTCTTTACTACATACCATAAAATTATCAATTTTAGAGACAGTGTCTAAATTTCTTTTCTACCTTCCCTTTTTTTTAAATGGTGGAGGTTGCCCTTTTGATTCTTCTGATTGCATATAATGGTCCTTGATCACTTCACAGAGAGCACTTTATCAGGCATTAATTTCTTTTAATTATGGTGTCTGTGGTTTCTACAATCAAGAAGTGGGGCTTCCACCTATTACTTTTGTTGAATATGTATGATAGCAAGTTGGAGCCAGGTCACCCAGAAGGATGCAAGCAATAGAGGAGATGCCATGCTGCAAACCAGGACATATCAGGGATATCCTTCTGGGGAACTAAAAGAATCAGGGCCGAGTTTTCTCACAAGGGGTATGAAATCTAAGAATCAGGACTGCCATATGAGTCTATATCTTGGCTACTGCTGGGCTAGATTACTGAAAATCATTATCAAAGGTCCTTGGGCATCAATTCCTTCCTGGATTCCAATTTCTAGATTCTCATGGTTGACTGACATTTTACAATTCCCAAGATTGTCATGGTTTTTCACTAGATACTGTAAGCTAAGGAGTCTCCAAATGAAGCCAAAAGACAATGAGGGAAAAGAGGAGGTAGCTGAAACTGACAGGCCATTTTGAATGCCAAGGTGAAGTTGGATAATATGAGTTTGCAATGTATCTACTCAGACTTTTTCACCTGTGAAAGAAGTCACAGTGACTTATTCAGGGACTCAAGAAAGAGTGGAGATAAATGATGGAAGTAATCTGGGGCTGAAGTTTGGCAAAAGATGGCAAAAAGGATGAGGGGGCAAAAAATTCAAGAACAAAGAGAATGTAAAGTTGAAATGGTTAACTATGGATTTGAGATTGAAGAAGGAAAAAAAGTCACAGCAGGCCTAATGGTCTGAGGAAACACTAGTGAGTGGAGGGGTTGGAGGTTATGATCAGATAGGTAAATCTGGGTAAATCTAATTTCTAGATCTGTGGGTAATGGTAAGATTGAATAAGAATATGCAGCTGAGGTATAGTGAAGGAGTAGGTTATGAGATTTAAGGAGGCTGAAGAAACATGAAGTTAAGAGTAACCCCTCTAGGAGGTGCTAGAGGTATTCCATAATATCAGAGGGAAGCCAAGCTTAGTGAGAGCTAATAGACAGGAGTGAAAGAGAAAGAGGTTCAAAATGAAAGCTATTTTGTTCATTATGGAATGGGAATTCCATTGGGCACAATCATATGTGAGGATAGGGTGGGAATGGGAAATGGGTGGGTTACAGTTGATGAGGATAAAAATAAGAGAACATGAGAAAAGGGCTAACAACAGTTTCCTCCTAAATGGTCAATGATTGATAGGAAAAGAAGAGAAACTCTCCTCTAAGGAAGCTGAAGGAAGCTGCTGGGAGGCTAGATTTGGGTCTTCATTTGGTTCTGCCTGTTGGATGCAGCTACTCCTTCTCCTTAGAAGTAACTGGCAGCTATAGGAAAAGCAACAAAGAGGGGACAGGACAAGGGAGCTATTCTGGCTAAGCTTAATTGTAACATCCAAGGACTCTTCTCATACACAAATCACAACTACGGTGGGATCCCAACACTTCTCAAAATATCATCTGTGGCTGCAAAATAGGTGTATGACTTTGCTAAAGAACTAGGTCCAAGCCTCTTCTTATTCAGGAAAGCTGCTTTCTTGATAAAGCATTGGAAGGCAAGGGTAGGACAATAACTGACATACTGGATAGTAGACAGAAAACACAAGGCATTGGGAACTTGACAGTGAGTGGTAGGGGGAGAGAAGAGTCAAGGAGGAGGGAAAAGATTCTAGTACAGAAAAAAACTTGGGTGGCAAAAATGACTTAATGAATTTCAAATGTTTTCTTAGGGGCTCTCTCAGTCCCCATAATTAACCCCCAAATGGTTTCATTTTGTTCCAAAGTCAATGAAAGAAATGTTAGCCTGGACCACTAATGTTCCACATTGATCAACAGGAAAAGTGCACATGACAATGGTGCAATTCCATCCCTACTATTGGGAATGCAATTGGGAAAGCATAGTACTGTGTGCCATCTTTCTAGCTGAAAGGTATTTGAGTGAAGATTAATGGGAAAAAATGAATGATGTCATTAGAGTATACTACAGATCACCTAAAAGGTAACAAAAATAAATTAAATTAAATTTTTAAAAAAGTGATAGTCCCACTCTGCCCTGGTCAAACTACATCTGGAATATTGCTGTCACTTCTGGGCACTAGATATTTATAAAAATATTGACAAACTCGAGCTGATCCAGAAAATAATAGAAGGGGACTGGAGACCATACCACATGAAGATCATTTGATGAAACTTGGGATATTTAGAACGTAAAAGAAATAGCATAGGGGAAACATAATGGATATCCTTCCAGTATCTGCAAGCCTTTCATATGAAAGAAGAATTGTATTTTTCTGTTTTGCTACAAAGAGGAGTAATGAAGGGAAGTTTCAGAGAAGCAGCTTTAGGCTAGATGTAAGGAAAATATTCTAAAAGAGTTGTCCAAAACTAGAACGACCAACTTTGAGAGGTACCAGATACCAGCTCACTAGAGGTCTTCAGGAGAGGTCGGGATGATCACTTGCTGTGGATTTTAGAGAAAGCTAGCCTGTTCAAGCAAGGACTTCACTAGAGAGACTCTGAGTTCTACCAAACCAAGATTTTGTGATCCTATGACAAATAGTGGGACGCAACCATTTCCCAACTGTGGCTAACCCTCATAGGCCTCTCTCAAGTAACCTTTCTGCCCTGGTTCTTGGCAGAAGGTCTTGCCTCTTCCATTTGCACTTGGAATGGATGCTGGGATGATTTTAATGTTTCCTGGTACCACTAAATTTGTGCCATCTCATTGATCTTCATTAGAAAGACAAATGAAAAACCTATCTTGAGTTCCCTCTTCAGAAGCTATAGTCCATTATTACTTCAAAGGAGACTCAAAGTTTGCTGGCTTTCCTGGATTTTCCCTCCCAGAATCTGGCAGGTTCCTGTATTCCAGGCAGACTTCTTTATTGTTGTTGGGGAAAGGGGAAAACTGGTTTACCTCTAGGACCTTGAGACAAAGACTTTTTGCAAAGTCACTACTCCATGTGATGGACCTGTCTTAGAGTTGAATCTTTCCCAAAATCCAGGTATCAATGAAGAAAGCAAGGTAACTGAATCCATCCTCGACCATCTTCACCATAAACAGGATACTGCCCTCAACACGATTCATTCAACAAGTATTGGATCATAGTATTTAGAACTAGATATCATCTAGTCTAACTGCCTCGTTTTACCTTAGCCATGGCTTATGCAATTCTGTTCAAAACCCTTCCATTGTCCCCTATTGATGATTTAATATTCCTTAGCCTTACATTCCAAGTCCTCCAAAATCTGTTACTGTACAATCTTCCAGTCTTATTTCATACTACTGTGCTTCACATCTGCCCCAGTGAGATTTCAGCAACAGCCGAACATCTGAAGAGACTTAAAGATGAGGCATCAAAAGGTAAAGAGGAAAGCCTTGAAATACAAAACATTTTCCCATACTACAAAAGGTAGGGGAATTGAAAACCTTAATTGCATGTGAAGAGACCAGAAAGCTGATGAATACGCCTCCAAGGCATAGATGGAATTTATAAGTTTGTCCCTAGCCATTCGCCTACAGAAAAGTCTCAAAGGAATATGAAAAGTATAAATGACTGGACTACAACTAATTAACATATACTTTATGGGCATAGATTGAATTCACACCTTTGTCTCAAGTCACTCACCCACATAAGATTCCCATAACAGTATGGGAGGTAAATATGACTAAAGGTAAATGATCACTTTTAGGAGTAACATGTGGAGAGAAGTACTTTTGAGCCTGAATCTGTCAAAGGAGAAGGGAACCTTCTCCCATCATATCAGTCTCTATGTAAATTGAAATGTAGAACTTCAGTTGAGGGAAAACAAAACAAAACAAGCTATGATCCTAATTGAAAAGAATACAATGACTGCCAGTCCAGCTAGTGGCTGAAGGTAAAAAAAAAAAAAAAAAAAGACAAATCAACCATTGAAGAGTGAGCCCAGGAGATCGGCAGACTGACCTGTCTGCTAGGAATACCATACTCTGAGAAGAGCAAGCCCTACAAAGAACCAACCCTGCTGAGGAGTTGAACAACAGAGAAAAGACATCAAGGACATACAGTTTGAGAGTCATGAGTTCCCTTGGCTATGTATGCTTCCTATATATTTGTCTCACTACCGTTGCACTTTAAGTTCATGCCCAATCTTCCCATCTCCTAGACTCTAGTTGTATTGGTAGGAGTGTGCTTGTAATGTTTGAGAGAAATACTTTGCAATGACTATCATGGTATGTCATTCTAACAAACACCTTTGTTAAAGAACTATGCTTATTGACTGATTAAGGGGTAGTACACTGGTGGCAGCTTGTGAGCTAGTGTCTAGGAGGATAGACATTACTTGGGTTAGCCCTAGAACCCTAGGAGTAAGCATAGCCATACACCTGGGAACCCAATCTATCAGTGGCAATGAGTTGAGCAAATGAAATCTGAAGAGGCAAAACACTATGCTTCACTCACATTGAATTATTTGTTTTCCCTTATTATAATTGTCCTATATTGCTTGCATTTCTTTGCTTATATTTCTTCTTAGATCTGGAATTCTGATGCTCCACTGACAACTTTCCCTGTTTAATGATCCTACCAATCCTTTAAGGTCCAACTCAGATGTCATCTTCTCCAAAAGACCTGTTCTCATTCCCCCTCCTCCCCCCTTAAAGAATCATCCATTCTTCCCAGGACTTCGCAAAAATACTTGATTTGCTTCTCTCTCGAGTATGTAATCCCAGCTTAAAAACCCTTGCTCACCAATATTTTTACTGTGCATTTTTAAAAACATAGTCATAGAATCTTTTCTTAAATATATTTGGTAGGTTTTGATAATTATTTTGCAATTACATGTAAAAAATTTTATCATTCTTTTTCTAAATTTTGAGTTCCAAATTCTCTCCCTCCCTCTCCTCTTTGTGCTGTCACTGTGTAGATCCTGGTTCTGCTCACTGCACTTTGCCTCAGTTCATATGTCTTCCTAGGTTTTTTTTTAACCATCCTGCTCATCATTTCTTATAGCACAATAGTATTCCATCACAGTTACATATTATTACTTGTTCAGCCCTTCCTCAATTGATGCTCGTCCCTTCAATTTCCAATGCTTTTATGGTCATAGAATCCTAAGAACTAAAAGTTGTGTCATCTCTGAGTCCCGCTGAGGCATTAAAAAAGTATTAAGAGTAAGTCTTTCTTGAGAAGACTTAAGAGTTAACTGTCATGGAGAAAGAATCTGTGAGAGACTTAAAGAGTTAACTTCTTTGAGAAAATCAAGTATAATTCTTATTTCATTAGAGACAATAGCCTGAGAATTCCTAAGAGACTTTAACTGCCTCCTTGAAAGAACTGAATGGTGAGAGTGACGTCTCAATGATCTGGAAGAGTCATCAGTTGCAACTGTTGGTGATAGGTAACTATGGTTGTAAGAGTTCTTGCACTGTTGAAATTTTTACATGTGTCTTTATATAATTTGTTACTGTTAAAAAATTCTATAGCCAATAGTACTGATGTTTGTCTAACCCACGACACCAAGGTTTGAGATAAAGAGAGGCTATTTATAGGAAAAGAATTTTTTTTCCTTTAGGTTTTATAAACCAGAGTGGGCTCAGAGTTTCTTAGTGATGAAAATTTTGTATCTTAAATATTTTCTGGTTAATTCCTATTCATACCTACCAGCTTGTCTTTGAACCAAGTGAGATAATTAACAGGGTAATAAGTAATTAACAAGCTAGAAGAGTGGAGATTTGTTGTGTTTATCTATGACAACACTTAGAAGATATTGGGCATACCCAATATATCACCCTCACCATAAAAGGATTTCTACTTGCATATAGCCTTGTACAACTCCCTGGTGCTACCCAGAGTCAGAGCCTAGGTCAGTTGGGGTTTTTCTCAGACTACTGTTAAGTGGGTTGTTTGGAAATGAGGAGTGAAGTCGCAGAAGAATAGTTCCTGGGAAGGTAATCATAATGTAAATCCACATAAATAAATCAAGATCAAGCATTTGAAAAATGGGCTTGTGAAGGAGGAGGGACAGAGGCAATTAACAGCCTCTTAAGCAGCGGCAGGGTCACAGTTTTTGTTGTTGTTTGGGGTTTTTTTGTTTGTTTTTTAACTAATTCTAGCTTTTTCAAGATTCTCCAAGTCCACAGGAGAACAAAGACATGATGTCTGAGGGTTCAGCCGTATTAATTTCATGCCGAGGTAAACAACAAGAATTGGGGCTTGATAGAATTCTCTCAAATTACCTCGCTCAAATGTCTGCATATCTTTATGCCTAGCTGCACATACATGGCTCCACCCTCCAGCTTCTGATGGATTATTTTTACCTGAAGACCCCCTCCTACCCTCTACCTCATTATTATCCATGGCAACAGTAGACTCTAGGCACCTGTAGATGTCCATGCATTATTTTGTGTTAGAGTGATTCCTGGATGTGTCAGATACCGCCCCCCCCCCACTCAATTTTCTATTCTATATGGAAAAGAATCACAGAGTACCATCTTGAGGGGACCCCGAACACAGCCCACTTGTTTGAAAGATGAAGAAGCTGAGATAGGAGAGCTCACTGGAAGGGGGTGCAGCAAGAAAGGGGGGAAGGGAGGGAAAGGAGGAAGGCAGGAGAAGAGGAAAGGGAATAACTAGAATAACTAATAATAATAAGGAATAATATTAATTAACTAATGAAATTATATTAATAATAACTAATAATATTAATTAACTAATAATAATAAGGAATAACTAGAGAAATCAGTAAATTCTTCATGTGGGCGGTAGCATATGAGCTGTACTTTGACGGAAATAAAGGATCCCACAAAACAGATGAGGAGGGCATCCTAGATTTGTAGTTGGAAGGTACCTTAGAGGCCATAAAGAGGCCTCATTTTACAGTTGGGGAACCTGAGGCACAGAGATTACATGATTCACCTAGAGTCACACAGCTCTGTGTCCGAGGTAAGCTTTAGACAGAGGGTTAACATGACTTGTCAATTGATTGGAGGTTGAAATGGGGAAATCAAGTCAAGTCAACACATTAAGTGCCTACTATATGCCAAGCAAAGACAGGCAAAAATAGTAGTCCCTTGCCTCAAGGAGTTTACAGTTTAATAGGTGAGACAACATGCAAAAATCTATGTACAAACAAGATATATATAGGAAAAATGGGACATAATCTCAGAGGAAGGCACTAACAATGAGGAGAACCAGGAAAAGAATCTTTCAGAAGGTAGGATTCTAGCTGAGACGTGAAGCTAGGGAAGCCAAGAGGAAGAGACAAAGAGGAAGAGAATTTCAGGCAGGCAAGACTGACAATGAAAATGTACGGGGTTGGGAGATGGAGACAGTATCTTGTGTGAGGAAGAGGGACAAGAGGGCAGAGAATAAGCATTTATAGAGCATCTACTGTGTGCCAAGCATTGTGCTAAGTGTTGTGTTTCGTTTTTACAAATATTTAATTTCATCTTCATGATGATCTTGAGAGGTGGCTGCTATTAATGCCTCCATTTTTACAGTAGAGGAAATGCAGGCAGAAGTTAAGTGACTTGCTTAGGTTCATTTAACTAGTAAGTATCTGGGACTGGATTTGAATTCAG
>CM053584.1:103699186-103729140 GCA_028627135.1 Pseudochirops cupreus
TTTTTTTTTTAGCTCTGACTCTCTGTACCTCACCATTATACCCCCACATAATCACCTTCCTCCTCCTCACCCCACCCTGTGATATTCAACTGCCTTTTATGTCTCTTTCCCTATTGGAATGTAGGCTCCTTGAGGGCAGAAACTGTCTTTTTTTTAAATTTGTATTTGTATCCCCAGCACTTAGCACAGAGCTTGGCACACAGTATGCACGTAATTACTGCTCATTGACTTGACGCTTTCCCTACTGAACTGCCTGCCTCCTTCAATAAGACTTGTCGATTTACTGTTCCTGAATACACATGTGCTCATTCCTCTTTCTAAGCCTCTTATTCGTTCTCTTCCCCTCCCCAGCCCCACCTGTTTAGGGTAGACTTCAGCCCATCTACCCATCCATCCAGAGCATCCTTCCAGAGCCCAGTTCCTTCATAGCACAGGTCAGCCCTTACCAAGCCTGTCATTTCTTTGCTTCTATAACACTCATCATCTGTGTCCCTTATTTTTGTCCTTATAAATACTGTCTTTATTGTCATTTCACTGTTTCATGTGTTTATATCTTATTTCCTCAAATAAACTGTAAGCTTTTTGAGATCAAGACCAGACAGCAGGATGGGATAGTCACAAAGGTTCCTAATCAGGTGGTCCATGAATCTATTCTTGAAATGTTTTGATAGCTGTTTTAATGTAATTTGTTTTCTTTGTAATCTTACATACTTTATTTTATGCAACTAAAAACATTATTCTGAGATGGGGTCCATGGGTTTCACCAGACTACCAATGAGGTCCATAACACAAAAAAAGTTTAAGAACTCTTGGTGGTGGAAGGAGTATTGGATCTGGAGTCAGTGGAGCTGGCTTGGAATCTTGGCTTTAATTCTTACTAGCTGTATGACCCTGGGCAAGTCACTTCAAGTCTGAGCTTCAGTTTCCTCCTAAGTAAAATGGGGGTGAAGACTGCTGACTTAACAGGGTTATTGTGGGGGCAGGGGGAGTGCTTGATAAGCCTTAAAATGTGATATAAATATGAATAGTAATTATGTTTTACATAACAAGCTCTTAATAAACACTTATTGAATCAGCTGATCAATTAATGAATGAAATATAAATTCACCAAGGAGAAAAGTTCTTAAATCTCAGGAGATGAGGAAGAATAGTGCTCTCAAATCAGATCAGACAAGTTCTCAAAGTTCTGTCTGCCACTTTGGTAGACAGAGTTGGTAGGCACAGCAGGTTACAGTCACTTCCTATCCCCAATCCAGAGTGGAGAAAATTCGAAAAGTGAAGATTGCCCCACAGGCTAGCAGATAAAATACTTGATTTTCCATGAGGGTCGTCCTACTCTGCTCATTACAGCCTCCTATCTTGGGATGAGGAAATATCACATGCTCTCTACTTGGAGGCTAGGACAAATATAGCCTTCTTCCCCAATATCAGTGACCAAGGCTCTGCCCCCTGCCCTTGAGGCGTCTGGCTTTTCTGCACAAATTGGGATAGGGGTGGAGGGCAGTGGAGAGGAAAAAAAAAAAAGCTCTAATATTAAGGAAAGGTTATGACAAAATAGAACCATTTGTAAATGTATAGTTTCAAGAAAAACAGGAGAAATTAAGGCAAACAAAAGGTTATGAAATGGATCTGCATAATGACCCAGCATGAGTGCAATTAATTGTTTGTTGTCAAAGCATATTTCGAGCTGCATTAATTTCTTGTGTTTTAGAACAAACCCATCATAATGGTGACAACTTTATTCAACGCTGGTGCAATTAGCAAGCCTAAAAATAGGAAGGGAAAAGAAGGGTTTCCTGGGAGGGCTGGGTTCGGTGTTCACCACATGCCGCCATGTCAGTGGCCTAGAATAGTCTGCTTCCCGGGCATGGGAGGTTATGATGAGTGTACAAGGAGAGATCTAAACTTCTGTATTATTCCCTCTTCTCCTTCTTTTTCCACACTTTTTCCACTTTTCCCTTTTCCCATTGCTCTTTCTCTCCAGTGTTTCCCTCAGTGGTTCAAGTGCTAGTAAGAGGCCAAGGGAACAGGTTCAATGCTTATGTGGCCTTGTTCCATGTTCAGGCTATAGATCACACCTGAGGCCTGTACAAAAATCTTGGAAACATATGGCACCAGTCATGGGGGGATCCAAGAAATAAAGGGCGGGGGGGCGGATCAGGACAACTCTTCTCCATAACCAAAAAACAAAACACCGTTATCAGAAACCCAGAAAGAAAAACTGAAGTCAGCAGGAGCCTGGGGACCCTAAAAATAACACAACAATGGGGCAGAATGCTTACCAAAGGGGGAAGAAGATTAGAAAATCACAGGCAAAAAGGAGAGGAAGCAGTACCCAAGTAAAGGCCAAAGGAATAGGGCAATCTTTCCACGGGGGACTGGAAAGGGGTATGGCACTGGACATAAGCTAGCACAGGAGGCCAGTTTGACCCACCTTCTCCAAGGATGATGGCCGGCTGAGAAGCAGGGCACTCAGGTACAATCAGAAGCCAATCACCAGAAGAAACAGTTTCTTAATCCCTTTCTAATGTTACTCACCAAGAAAAGAAATGAGGGTAAGTGCTGGTTATTAATGGACTAGCCCACATAATTCTAAGGAATCCACAGTACTCATCTGCACCACAGCAATCCCCCACCTAGGAGTGCTCCCCCCAATTACCTTGTGTTTACTTTACCCTATTTGCCTCAGTTTCCTCATCTGTAAAATGAGCTGGAGAAGGAAATGACGAACTACTCCAGCATTTCTTTTTTCCTTAGACTTTTTTTTAGAGGCAATAAAGCTTAAGTGACTTGCCCAGAGCCACACAGCTAGTAGGCATCCGAGGCCAGATTTGAACTCAGATCCTCCTGATTCCAGGTTCAGTGCTCCCCCACTGCACCACTTAGTTGCCTCATTTTTCAAAAATATAATTTATTTTTTTAATTTATTTTGGGGACAGGGGAGGCAATCAGGACTGTCACTTAATTGCTAAGGGTCACATAGCTATTAAGTATCTGAGGGCACATTTGAACTCAGGTCTTCCTGATCCAGGGCCAGGGCTCTATCCATTGTGCCACGTATGTATTTGTGTCTGTACTTGTGTGTACATTTCTCCCCTAGTATAACATAAGCTCCCTGAGGGCTGGAGTTGGTACATTTTTGCCTTTGTATCCCCAGTGCCTAGCATAGGACATGGCAGATATTTAAATGAATGCTTACTAATTGTATGATTGAGTTAAAGCTTAGTAGATGAGGATGGCATTGGGGATCAAGGCAAACATCTTGGAGTTGTATCCTTCTCAATCCCATTGATGCATCAATGGTGTTACCTAAACAAATAAATAACATTTTTTTTCTTCTTTCAAACATTGTAATGTAAAGTGTTGCCCCTCTCATTAAACTGCTTCACTGTGGCTAGGCATCATCTCTCCACTCCCACAAGACCCTAAAGAAGTGCCTAGTGAGTGTTAAGTAGTCCTGCCATCTTGCTCTCTACTGTTGTTCCCCCTAATCCTTTTCTCTTTCCTGAGATCCTTTTTCCTCTCACTTCTCTTCCTCTAAAACAGTGGTTCTCAACCTATGGGTTATGTTCAATTTATAACAACGAAAATACATCCTGAATATCAGATATTTACATTACGATTCATAACAGTAGCAAAATTACAGTTATGAAGTAGCAACGAAAATAATTTTATGGTTGGGGGTCACCACAACATGAGGAGCTGTATTAAAGGGCCGCAGCATTAGGAAGGTTGAGAACCACTGCTCTAAAAGGATATAACTCCAGTCTCAAAGCCTTTTGGTATGGAGCCCCTGCTCACTGGTGGAGAGAAAAGTCCTGCCTTATGGAAGAGAAGGGGCAGAATTGGTAAGAGCAGGAGAGAGAAGAGCTCTTTAGTTCTCCTTGAGTTGCTTCAGGCTCTCTTCAAATTGCCAAGTTACTTTGGTCCCTCCAGTTTCTTTGAGTACTTCTGACTACCAGCTTCAAGAGGGAAGATAGAGGACACCAACCCCACATCAGTGTGCTGAACAAAAAGAACCTGGGAAGGCAGGAGACAAACAGACAGTCTCTGTTATGTTCTTATCCCCAGCTTGCTACACTAGAGTCTGTGAGGAACTTCCCCTTGAGTGAGATCTAGGACCCTTTCTAGCTCTTCAGTGAGCTGAGTTGCCTCTCTCCCAATAGGAGAGCTCTTTCAATCTGTATTGTCTGGTATTTATTCTTATACTTTCTCTGATCTCAATTTTGCTACTGATTTGGACAACTGGGTTTTCTTGGCTAAGTGTTTTGTATATTCATTGTGAAACTGGTATTTGGTGGGAAAGGAATCAAGCCTTAGCTATAAAGCTTAAGGTCATACCTCCCCAATAAAAAGACAGCAATAAGAAATTAGTTTGAACCTGGTCACATCTTCTTGATTAAAAATATTTAAGAGATCAAATAGATATATTTCTAGCCCAGTAGCCCCTTTCTTTGAGGAGAGCAGTCTCTAAGTCCCAACTTCCCACATCTCCTCTGACAGGAATTAAAGCTTCCCTTGGAGAAGGGTGGGGAGAGAAGACATTAGAAATGTCAATTCTGGTTTCCTTTTAACCACTCCCACAATGACACCCTCACGCTACACATAGGGAGACACCCCCTTGAAATACACAGAGGCCTTTACCACCACGACTTAACAGATTAAAACCCATAGTGGGTCAGATAAGCATGAGGGTCCAGGATCTATGTATCAAGTGCTAGGACTAACGGTTTACCTCTTCATTGGGAGTCCAAGACATTTGAGCAAGCAAGTAGCAAGTCTTTGTCCTTTAGAGTATGTCCTATGTAATAATAATTATTAATTTGTCTTTCTTGTTTTTTCAGCCAAAGAAAAGTGTTTATGAACCCGGGTGGTCAATGATCCAATAGCAGTGTTTTTCCAATTAGCCTGAGAAAAGCATCCCTTTAACACTATCAACAATTTATTTTCCTACGAAACTCTCACTTCCAAACTATAGCTGATTCTATTGTTTTGAGCTCTATTGATTTCAGTTTTCAGTTCAGTACATTCCAGTAGGAACTGATAAGCTGGAGAGCTCCAAAGGAAGATAACCAGGGTGATGATGGACCTCAAGCTCATGCCATATGAAGGCTGGTTGAAGGAACTGGGAATGTTTGGTTTGGAGAGAAGTTTCCTCAACTGGAAAATGAAGCAGCCGGGGCTAGATGATCTCACAGGGAATCAATGACTTCGTGAGTCCAGTCAAACCCTTTCATTTCACAGATGAGGAAAGTGAAGCCCAGAAAAATTATTTAACTTGCTCAAGGTCACACAATGGTTAAGTAACAGATGCAGGATTTGAGCCCAGTTCTTCTGAGTCTAAATCTAACGATATGCTCTACATTCGCACTCTCCCTCCCTGCCAAGACTGATTGGAGATTGGCTGCTTACATAATAAGGTATATCCACTTTGTATTTAACCTTGAGCCATCATCCTTACCTCAAGGCTCATTTCTGGGTTTTATCCATTAGCCCACGTAGAAGAGGCAAAGGGAGGAAGCAGAGAGAGGACACAGAACCTTTCCCAGGCTAGGGGACGTGGTATGGGAGGAGCAAGGACAAAGAATAAAAGAGAGCAGGAGTTGGCCAGAAGAATGATTGTCCTTTTGTAAATTGAAGACTTACTTAAGTAGCATTTCCAGCTTTCTCCATTAAAGAAACAAAACAAAACAAAACAGCAGCTCCTATCCAACCCTTCTCCTCACCAACCATTTATTGTTTTACTCTAAAGATTTTTAGAAGTAACACATGTAGAGTTCTTGTTCCTGATGTTCCATTAATTGGATGGAAACTCAGATCTGATTTTCTAGTCAGGGGGTGAAGAGTTACCCAAGGCCACTCTCTTCTCTGACCCCTGTTGCATCTGCTGATATTGCGGTGAGGAATACACAGTCTGTGACCTTGGATCAAAAGGACTTGTTTCTCTGGGGAAAGTTAACTTGAGCACACAAAGATGGCGCCCAAGACTTAGGCTCATGAGTTCTGGGTTAACCAGTCCAGACAGTGAGCTGTGCAGGTCAAAGGACTCAGTGGCCTCCTCCTCCTGTCCAGGGGAGTGAATGTAGCTTTTCCAAAAGGTCTCATTATTGACGCTGGCTCACCATCTCGCCTCAGTATAAAAATCTGCGTTTTATAAGATTATAGATTTAGATCTAGAAAGGAACTCAAAGTTCCAATCCCCACATTTTACAGATGAAGAAGCAGGTCACATAGCTGGAATAACAAAGACAAAAACAACAACGACAAACAATAATAATAATAACGATGAATATTTATAGAGTACTTAGTATGGGCCAGGCACTGTGCTAAGTGCTTTACAATTATTGTGTCATTTGACCCTCACAGCAACCTTGGGAGGTAGGTGCCATTTTACAGAAGAAGAAACCAAGGCAAAGGTTAAGTGACTTGCCCAGGGTCTCACAGCTAATAAATATCTGAGGGAGGATTTTAACCCAAGTTTCCCTGACTCCAAATCTGGCACTCAATCCATTGAACCACATTGCCTCTCTTAAAAATGTGTGTGTGTGTGTGTGTGTGTGTGTGTGTGTGTGTGTGTGTGTGTGTGTGTGTTTAAGGTTTACAAAGCACTTTCCAAACATCATCTCATTTGATCCTTACAATAAACACGTAAAGTAAATACTTTTGTTTTTGTTTAAACAGAATAGATACTAAGGCTCAGAGAAGTTTCCAGGTTAGGAAACTCCCTCTACCAATTCAACTTAGAGTCTTAGAGAGTTGCCTAGCATAGGGATGTCAAACTGAAATAAAAAAGGGGGCCGCTAATCTGTACATGGGGCAGCTAGGTGGTACAGGGGGTAGAATGCCATGGGCTTGGAATCAAGAAGACTCATCTTCCTGAGTTCAAATCTGCCCTCAGACACTTACTAGCTGTGTAACCCTGGGCAAGTCACTTAACCCTGTTTGTCTCAGTTTCCTCATCTGCAAAAGGAGCTGGAGAAGGAAGCGGCAGACCACTCCAGTATCTTTGCCAAGATAACTCCAAAATATTGGGTCACAAAGAACAGGACAACTGAAAAGACTCAAAAATAACAATAAAATTTGTACACAAGGATCTCTGGAAGCCACATACTGGATGGGGACACAGGCTCAGGGTCACCTACCGAGTGAGTGTCTGACACAAGATTTGGACTCAGATCTTCGTGAATCAAAACCCAGAACTCTTTTCAATCCACCCCACCTCGCTACCCCCAGGCTCTTGCAGAATTTCACAACAAAATACCTTCTATTCTGCAGCAAATTTCTCTCTTTTTTTTTAAACCTGCTTCCCCACCTACCAGTTTACAAACCATACAAAGACCTGTGGTGAGGGCAAAATGAGACAGGCAGCAAGGTGAGAAACCCAAGTTGTCACTGAGTTTTTAAACACAGCACATAGTGTGTAACAGAAAAGCCATTCATAAACCTTCGTCACAGGTTTCAAACTGAGCACCAGCACATGTATAAATAGTCTATTTGTGTAAACCAGCAGAGAGATCACTTATGCCCAATTAAACGAGCCCCCAACCTTCGTCATATATACAGACCCCTTTCAAAACTCCCATCCGACAGGGAGAATATTCAATGGAAAATTTCTAAATGGTCAAATATCTTTACATGAAATTGTACAATAAGAACAAAGTAGCATCGTAAGTTAAGCCGAAAATTACACTGCCCTTCTCTTCCAGATATCTGACGCTCACCAAGTTCTGTAGAATGTGTTTGTTTTTCTCCACATCAGAGCATGGTGTAACTGTGATGATAAATAGGGTTAGGGACTGAACATGGGATTTCATAAGTATAAAGAACTCCTACTCAGGAAACGCCCTCTACCAATGTAACTTAGAGTCTTAGAGAGCTGCCCAGCACAGTGGTGCTAAATTCAAATAAAAATGGAAGCCACTAATCTGTACATTGTGCAGCTAGGTAGCATGGTGGATAAAGTGGCTAGCCTGGAGTCAGAAAGACCTGAGTTCAAATTCAGCCTCTAACTGTATGACCCTGGGCAAGTCACTTTACCCAGTTTGCCTCCGTTTCCTAATCTGTAAAATGAGTTAGAGAAGGAAATAGTCAATCATTCCAGTATCTTTGCCAAGAAAACTTTAAAAGGGGTTATGAAGAGTCAGACACAACTGAAAAGAATCCCTGTGGGCCACATATTAATGTAAGTAATGTTATCTGTGCTTTATTATATTTTTATTTTGTTAAACACTTCCCAATTACATTTTAATCTGATTTGGGCAATGGTCTTGTTATCTCTGGCCTAGAATACTGAAAAGGTAAATGAACTGGTCTCTCACCAGTTACACAGACAGTATTTGTCAGAGCAGGACTCAAACCTGGGTCTCCCTGGTTCCAAATCTGGCTCTCTAGCAGAGATCACAGATAGGAGATCACCAATGTAGATTTGAAGGAACCTTAGACATTCAAAAGGTCCTGGTATCATAGATTTAGAGCTAACAGGGCCCTCAGAGGTGACAATCTAGCTCCCTCACTTTCCCAGATGAGGAGATGAAGTAAGGCCCAGAGAAGCTGTTTTGCACAAGGCCATACTACTACTAAATGTACTAGGCAAGATTTCAACTCAGGTCTTTCAGAATCCAAGTCCAGTGGTCTATTAAGACTCTTTTATAAATCTAAGACCTACTTAAGTGGCACTTACAGCTTTACCCATTAAAACTGGAAGATAGCCTGTAGCACTAAGAATAAGTAGAGTGGGGGGTCTCTATATCATGCAGATGAGGAAATTGAGGCCCAGGATGAAGTGATTTGCTCAAGATTTCACCAGTAGTAAAGCTGAGATCCAAACCCAGATCCCCTGTCTCCAGACTTCTGAAGTGTTCTTCCTGGAGTACCAGTTAACATTGATTGACACTGCCTGGTTTCTACAGAATAACAGGACACATCACCACTAGCAGCTAACAACCCGGGCTCCTTTCATACATGTAAACAGTCAGTTACTTGCCATTATCAAACAATTACAGGGGCAGGAAGGGGGGAGTGGGGAGGGGCAGAGAACAGGGCACTACTCCTTTACCAGGCTTTGGAGAGAATTCTTAGCAATTATATCCATGGAATCCTAGCAACATCCTATCACCAATCATTTTGGAACGTGACAAAAAAAAAACACAAATAAACACCTCCTGGAAGCTTTACTCTCAGGGGCTGTCTGCTAGCCAAGAGGGCACCAGGAGGGCTTGGAAGAAGACAGGAGTTTCTCTGGTGTCATCCGTCCACACAGGCCACATCCCTGGCTCGGAACTGCTGTACCCAGGCATTCCAATTCCTTTGCAGAGAGCCAGCCCAGCCTCTACTCCCACAGTCCATCCTAACTGTTACCAGGAACCCAGTGTGAAAAGTGTCTGCAGGGAGCTGTTTTATGAAGTACTCTCGGTAAGCAGCAATTCTCCCCTATGAGTGGTTTGGCTTTGTATCTCTCCCCCACCTCTCCCAATCCTCAGGAGTGATACACAGCTCATGTGTGGGATTTGGAATGCCAATGATTGCAATACACAGAGTAACAAGAACCGATCACAGTTTATTCAGCCCACGAGCTACATTCTTTGAGTTCTGAAGCCAGTCATTCTGCCTACTGGGTCTCTCTCTCTCTCTTTTTTCTCCACACGCTCTACCAATGGCCTCAGCTTCCAAATTCACCGCCTCCTCCAGGTCCTTCCAATCCAATCTCCAGCATCAATCGACTTCTCTCCTCAAGCCTCCGTCCTTTTCCTGGTGCCAGTCTCTGATGACGCAGGTTACCTTTCAGTTAAGAACTCACTAAAGTGTAGATCATGCTGCAATCAGAAAGAAATAGGTGACAGGCGGGGCCTGGGGAAGCGTTCCATTCATTGCCCAAGCAAGGTAGGACGTGTTCAAGAGAGAGCCCCTCCCCTGCCTTCATTCTTCCAGTCACTAGCGTTAGCTTTGGGTGTTAATGCACACAATCTCTACAGGCCCATTCCCTGGTCCTCCTCTTGCCAATCTTTAACCAAATGTTTCTTAGGAAAGCAAATTGCATCCTTTGGTGTTATTCCCCATGCGGAGCCAGGCAGGTCACAGCAAGCAAGGGAGTATGGGAGTCTGCCAGCTGCCAGGGCCCCACTGGGGTCCCTGGGCTCTCAGATGATTCTCCCTCTGTTGTTGCCAGTATAATTATTATTACCATGATTGTGATGGCTGATTGGTGCGCACGGGACCCTCTGGGCACCTGTACAAAATGGACATTTAATTGGACTATTCTCAAGGACCTTTTGAGTCATCAACCATTGGGATCTGTGTGTTAAATATGGTTTAGGAACATGTGATCTAAGGCCTGGTCCCTGAGAGTGGAAGAGGGGAAGTAGGGTGTGGAATATTTGGGCTCTGTGAGATTTTCTCCAGGTAATCCCCCCAAGGTAGAGGAACAGCTCGTATCAAAATGCACTCATTTTGTTTCTTCGTTGGGCAGAAGGAGAAAACAGCCACCTCTTCACAAAGTGGGGGTGGGGGAAATGGTAGCTCACAGCAAAGCTCATCTGAAAAGTCTAGAAGAAAGAAGCAGGAGTATATTACTCTTGAACTGATTGTGCTTTGAAGTCACAATGAGTAATACTGTCCTGATTAACTGCAGGTCTGTCTTCCAGCCTGGCGCCTCTGGTTTTCAAGAGTCTCCTTGCCAAAGTGCAAGTAAGTATGGGCAGGGGAGGAGGGAGGGAAGTTGCAATTGTGAGAAGTGGCATTACGTGGCCAAAGACACAATCACTGAACAGGCTGGGTGCGGAGGTCAGCTCCCCTCATTCCCAGCTCTTTTCTTGAACTTCCCCTCTGACTTCAGGGAAGACACCAATGAGGTTTTCTCTATTGGGGTGAAAGGGTCTAGGGACAATGGATCTAGAGCAGCAGTTCTCAACCTGTGGGTCGCAACCCCTTTGAGAGTCGAACGACCCTTTCACAGGGATCATAGGGGTCACCTAAGACCATCAGAAAAGACATACTTCTGATGGTCTTAGGAACAGAGACACCCACATGCAGATACGCCCACATACGAGCATTAAAGGGTCGCAGCATTAGGAAGGTTGAGAACCACTGGTGTAGAGGCAAAGAAGCCAAAGTCCTCATATGGGAAGGCCTACCTGTGTGACGTTGGACATATTACTCAACCTCCTTGACCATCATTTTGCTCATCTGCAAATAAGACTAGGTGATATCTGAGTTCCTTTCCAGTCCTAGAATTACAATTCTATGGCTACTACAGTGGTCCAAGAAGCAAAAGGCTAATGTTCTGAATCTAGCATGGATGAAAGGACACCAAGCCAGCCTCAGTGAACAATAACTGGCAATAACTCCAGCTCTTGCTAAGGAGAGAAGAAGAGTCCTTGCAACTTAATAATTTTTTTAATACAGAAACTATGAATTTAACAAAATGCCATTCCCAAATTACTCTGAACTAGAGGACTGGAGGATAATGAGTCAAAAGGAACGTCTAGAACACATTTGGTTACAGAACACTCTCTTTGACAAGCTGTTGTCAATACTGCCAACACCACCCCTTCCCATCACCCCAAACGAGCAACCAAAGAGACACATTTCTATCTGTCTATAAATTCATATGTCATCTTTCCCTGCAGCATCTCAGTGCTCAGACACAAATATGTCAGTGGCACCAAAATGAAGACCAGAGTCCTCTTTATCTTTTTCCTCTTTGTCTTTCCCTAGAGCCAGAATGAGGCAAAGTAAAAATTAAAACATAAGCAATCAGGCAGCTGAAAGGACCTGGGTTCAAATCCTGCCTTTGATGTTTATTACCTGGGTGACCTTGGGCAAGTCATTTAACCTTCGTTGGCCTCAGTTTCCTAGTCTGTAAAAGGAAGGATTGGACAAAATGCCCTTTGAGATCCCTCCCAGACCAAAATTTCTAATTAACAAAGATTCCATGGTTCATGTGTTTCAGAATTGGGTTTGAGTCTTTTCTTGCTGACTACATAGCATAACTCTCATTAGTCTGAGACCATTCCTATAGCAGCTCTCTCTAGTCCCAGTATTAGAATAGGGTTCTATTTTTTTAAATCCCTTTAAGATTTGAAGCTGTAATCAACCTTTGGGATTGTGTAAGCCAGCCCTCTAAGAAGAGGTAAATGCTTGATCAAGGACCCAGAGATAATAGTGCCCATGTTCAAACTGGGTGATTCCCCCTACCACATGGCCAGACTCAGAACCATAGAACCACATGGTTGGAGAGACCTCAGAGACCAAGTCCAACCTTTCCTGAGCAAAGAGCTAAGGACTTGGCTATTCATGAGTCCATGCTGGTCAAATAGTTGCCCTCCACAATCTATTCATCCCAATGACCTAGAAGTTCTATTTTGGCTCAGTGGTATGTTGTAGTGTGCCCTAAGCACCCAAAGGACCATCCCAGGCTAAGAAGAGAGGCAAGGCCAGGAGTTCCAGTTCACTCCACAATTGGGTTGCTGGGGGTGGGTTGGGATAGGAATATTATGAACTATAGCAATCTTTAAAGTCTGGAGGTCTACAGAAGAATGTTTTTGAGACCCCTTTCAAATATATATTCTAGGAGACCTTTGGGAAGCCTAAGTTTGATATAGGTCCCAGGACCCTCCCCCATCTAGCTCAGAACTTTCAGGGAGATCAAGGTGGGGAGAGGGATATATATGATCCTACATCTATAGCTGAAAGAGACCATCTAGCCCAAACTCTTCAATTTATTGATGAGAATACTGAAGCCCAGAGAGGTCAAGTGATTTGCCCAGGATCACGCAGGTAGTAAATGACAAAGCAAGATTTGAATTCAGTGGGGACTTTCTACTGTACCATATTGCCTTTCTGCTGGATATTTTCTGAATGAAGTCCAGAAGGGGTTCTCTGGTATATGCCCAACTTGCCACACTAGTCCAGATCTCTAAGGTGGCCCTGAGGTCTCCCCATCTTCCCACGTTCCATGAGAGAGTTAGAATATGATTTCTAATCTCCTTCTAGTTCTAACATCCTTTGATCCTATGACCACCCTTGCCTTCCTTAGTATCAACCAGGCCACCCTGCATTTCCACACAGAGTTTCCTTCCATTTCTCATACAGACTCTGAGGGCTACAGGGGAAAGGAGAGAAACTCACCAGTAAAGGTAGTAGAAGAAGGAGAGGAGGTAGAATGCCAGCTTACACCAGGCCTCCTTTTGACAGTAACTTAAGGTATCTGCATTCATGACCACAGGAGGATCATAGGCTAGTTCAGAACTATCTGCAGGGCAATGGAAATACCTAGAGGGAAAGAAAACACCGTTAAGGAATTGCCTGGTCACCAAAAACCAGCCCCTAACTACCAAAATCCACCAGCATCATGCTGAACAAGACTGTAACCTAAGTGGATTGGCCTTCTACATATGGGATTTGACTGGGAGACAGGAAGCAGAATCAAGATGGTAGAGTGAAAGGAAGCATTTTGTCTCTATTCACCCAATAAACCTCCTCCATAACAACCTGGGAAAAAACCAGGCTGAATTCTGATCAGTAAAGCCAAGAAAAAGTTCTAATGCATCATTTTTCCAGCCCAGTGCAGCTTAGAGGGACAAAAAGAGAAGTCTGTGGACACTGGGGCAGGGACTGGCCAGGCGCACATGAAGCAGCTGTTGGGCAGCAACAGGGAACATTTCAGCACTAAGGGATGGAAAGAGGGTCCCATCATAAAGAGATCCTACAGTGATAGGGAAACTTAAGATAAAAGCACAGAAGATGAGATCTGAGATGTAAAAATCTCCCCACTCTACTTCCCTCACCAGTCCTTGCCTGGCCATCCAGTTGGAAAATATCTCCCCTACTCAGTTGCCTTGATACCTAAAGTTTCATTAGAGATTCATTTATTTGGCTAGGTAGTACCTTCTTGTTGGCTTTTTAAAATGCAAGGACTTGTGAAAAGTCGATATAGTTACCTTAGCATAAATCAGAATACCAGACACCTTCCTCCCAGACAGGAGGCCCCCTGAGTAATAAAAGTGCCCAGTCTTGGTGGGAAGGGGGCATCCAAAGGAGGACAGGGGTGCTCTCTAACAGCTTTTGTGACCTCAGTCACCCAACAGCATGGAATTTGAAATGAACATATATGATGTGTGGTTTTTTTTAATTATCTAAGCTTTATAATTTTCTAGGTTATGAGTAAGACTTAGAATTTAGAATGAAGCAACTGTAGTGAAATATAGGTTAGGACTAGGAAAAAGGATCACAGTTTAAAAAATTAGGACTAAGGGTGAATATTGAGTTAAGGGTTACAGTTAAGGAAGTTTGTTGTTCACTCAAGTCCCACTATTTGTGACACCATTTGGGGTTTTCTTGACAAAAACACTGGAGTGGTTTGCCATTTCCTTCTCCGGTTCATTTTACAGATGAGGAAACTGAGGCAAACAGGGTTAAGTGACTTAAGTGACAGAGTCACAGCTAGCATCTGCAGCTGAATTTGAACTCAGGTCTTCCTGACTCCAAGCAGGGCATACTATCTATTGTACAACCTAGCTGCCCTTACTGGGGTTAGCCTTATGGATTAAGGTTATAGGCTATAGTTATAGATTTGGTTTAGTGTGGGGAACCTGTGGCCTCAAGGTCTCATGTGGCCCACTAAGTCCTTAGGTGTAGCCTTTTGACTGAATCCAAACTTCACAGAACAAATTTGTTCTTTATATTAGGGATAAAGATTAGATTTATGGGACTGTGTGTTGAGTTAAGGTTAGTGATTAATATTAAGGATTATATCCCAAGTTGGGGACTGGGTTAACATTAGGGATAAGGACTGGTGTTAGAGGTTAAAGTTAGGGTTGAAATGTATCTTTTTCCACTGTGACGGAACTCTAAAACTCCCAAACATGGCTCCTATCTGACCTGCCCACTTTGTAAACACAGCTGTTCCTCACCTTGAACAGCATTCATGGGAGGTTATGTGTTTTCAAGTTTTTGTAAATGAAACCACATTTTAAATGGGTATGGAGCAGGTCTCAGTATTTTAAAAAGCTCTATAGTAAATCATTTTACAATTAAGAATAACCACCTAACAACAAAATATAACCATCTCTTCATCTTAATCCAAGTTTGTATAATCAAGTTTGCTCAAAGCAGGGTTCATCTGTAGAACTGAGGGCTTGAAATAAGTAAAGGCATTTTTATAAGAAAGAGGTCCTGTAATGGAGGAACAGTCCTACAGAAAATTCAGGGAGTTTCTGACCTAAGGTCCTTCTGAACTTCCTTAGGGTTTCTTTCTGCATCACATGCCTCATGCAATGGTTCAGGACTTTAGTTAGGACCAACCTACCATGATGGAGAGTCCCCTGGATGCCAGCTGAGAGAAGGTCATGAAAGGGACTTGGATGAGTATACTGCTGGCAAGGGATGAAAGGAAGTCATGAGGTAGCTCCTGGCATTGGAGGATTTCTATCTCTGGCAGAGCGTTGCTAGGGCAGATGAAGGGGAGCAGTTACTCAGATCAAAGGCAGTCTTACCTCCAGAAGTGATAGAAGAGCAGGGGAACATTCAGCCCCAGTGTCAGCCACTCCTGGGCACACAGGAACATGATACAGAAAAGGCTGTGAATCGAGTACTCTGGCAACACCAGCTGAGGGAGAAGAAGAGATACCAGAGTTAAAGATTAAGGATAGAACCTCCAATTCCTTTCTAGAGGCACAAAATAGGAATACTGGAAAGGACTTGAGACAGTATCTACAGCAGGGGTTCTTAACCTTCTTTTGTGCTGTGGACCTCATTGGCAATCTGAAGCCTATGGACCAGGGGAGGGGAACCTGCGGCCTCCAGGTCACATGTGGCCCTCTAGGTCCCCAAGCATGACCCTTAGGCTGTGCGTTCCCCTCCCCTGCTATGGATCCTTTCTCAGAATAATATTTTTAAATGCACAAAATAAAATATATAAAATTATAAAGGAAAATCAGACTGAAATAAAGATATACTTTTTCCCATTCAAGTTCATAGGCCTGAAAATAACAGTAGCATTGATTTGATTGTGGTTCCCAAAATGCAAAGCTGGATAAGGAGGCAGTATGTGCCATTCAGAGTTGTGATGAACCTCAAATATAAGGTGCTACATAAATGTCAACTGTTAGCCTAAGAGCAAGGTTCTATTCCCGCTGGAACCATTTTGGGGGCAGTCTGTTCCTGCCATCGAGTATATCCCTAACCCTAGTCTGAACTACAAATACGTGTTCTGGGTCAAGAGCCAGAGTGAATGGGTGCCTCAGAGTAAACTCACCCCTACCACTAGAAAACGACTGATAGCAAATGTGCAGTGGCCCCCAAGGTTGAGAACCCCCAAGCTAGCTGACTAAGATAACCACCCCAGATGAACACACACATACACACGCATGTACACACACCAAGGAAGGTACCCAAGACATGTTATAGCAGACACAGACATTACACTTTGTATTTAAATGGCACTACCCGCTACACTCAAAAGCGTAACCGAGAATGAGTCAAGGGTGCACCGTTTGCACTGTCAGGCTTGGCGGACGAGTTGGGATCATCAGTATATTATTTGATAATGCAAGGTTCCAAATTGCAGAGTAAATTCATCTAGGAAGAAGATTTACTCCTGTGCTCTCATACTATTTTTGAACTGTCACAGCAAGGTACAGTAGGAAGAGCAATGGATGTGGAGTCAGCAGCCCCGGGTTCAAATCCTAACACTTACTTTCTAGGGAACTGGGTTGCACAGTGCCTTTAGTCTTCAGTATGGAGCCAGAAAACCCTGAATGTGACTCCTTCCTTAGATACTTCTTAGCTGTTTGATCCTGGGAAAGTCACTTAACTTCTCCCAGACTCAGTTTCTCTATCTGTAAAACAGGGATAAAATAGCACCTAGCTCGCAGGATTGTTCTAAAAACCAAATTCAAGATAGCACAAGTAAAGGACTTTGCAAACTTTAAATGTTTATATACTTAAACTTTATATAGATAAAAATATAATAAATACATTTTTAAAAACTTTATATAAATGCTAGCTATTATTATTACCAGCTACATGATCATGGTTGATCAATCAATCAACACTTATTAAGTGCCTACTGTATGCCAGGCACTGGGAGTATGAAAACAAAAAGAAATAAAATGAAATAAAGCCAATCCTACTTTCAAAAACCTTACATTCTATAATGTCTTTTACAATTCTTAGTATCAGTTTTCTCATCTAAAAAATGAGTTGGATTTCATATTCTCCAATGTCTCTTCCAATTCCAAAAATTCTATTATCTTATAAAATAATTTGTACTCTGCAAGGAAGCCTACTTGAAGCCCTGGCCAAGTTTAGACTAGTAACGGTAGGCAGCTCTCTTGGTAAAAGCCTGCATGGTGTGGGCTCTGGCTCTGGTTCCTTGATAACTTGCCACATCAGGGAAAGAATTTTCCTCCTATGCACATACATCGATTTTTTTAATCATCAGTTTCAAGCATTAGCCACTTCTTCCAGGGTAATTAACATGTTTAGAGACAGCCACCCCACGCCTGAATCATCTATTATAGCGCCATCATCGTCTCCAGGTCTGATGACAAATCACTGTCTGATTATGGTTTGGATTTCAAGCCGCACTATTAATCACTGCTGCCTCTTCCCTTTTCGGGGTTTGATTCATTGTGGAAGCTGCAACCTTCCAAGCAGAGAGGATTCGTCATTGTCATACCTCTGGGAGAAATTGCTTAATGGAGTCAATCTGGCCCCTAAGATGCTCCAGCCTTTGCAGTGGGAACAGTGTTCTGGTGTAACTGGGGTTGAATGAGGGATGTTTTACTTCTAGGGGTGAATTTGGCTGGGTCACTGAAATCCACCCCACCCTACAGGGAACATTAACCACACATGCTTTTCCCACATTGGCATGAAGGAACCCAATTCAATGAGGAAAAAACAAGGTTCACCATACCTTCTAAGCCAAGAGAACATTATTCATCTTCCTTTCTCACACCCACCAGAAACAATAGACCTTCACAGCCACTAGTATCCTCAGAGACACCAGCAACAAGTCCAAAGTAGAGCCAAAGAGTATTGCTCAAACGCAGTCTCAGATAAGCCACAGAGAGGTGAACAAACATGGCCAAGGCATTTAGAGAATGGTTTAATTCAATTCAAAGAGGATTTATTAGATGCCTGCCATGTGTTAAGTGCTGGTGATACAAGGAAAAAAAAATGGAAAAGTTCCTGTCCTCAAGAGGCTTACATTCTTAGAACCAGATGAGGTAAGATATAAAATGTTATTAAGCTGTCCTAAAAATGCTAGCTTTTATTATTACTATTGTTCATAACATTACACTGGGGCAGGTGTGTGTACCGATAAGTAAAAACAAAGTATTTTGGCGGGGGTGGAAGTACCAACGATTGAGGGATGAGGGAAGGATTCTGCAAGGTGCTGGTGGTGGCACGTGGGCTGAATCCTGAAGGGAGCTAACTATTCCAACAGTCAGAACTGATCAGGAAGAGAATTCTAGGCATGGAAAGTAAGATGGAAAGCAGCAAAGAATGTAAATGTGACATAAAAACAAGCCATAGAGTATAGATTGTCAGAGAGAGTTCATGGTTAGGTAGAGCATGGGGAATGGCTGGGGTGTGCTGGGACCAGCTCAAAATGGCTCATGAGAGCCAGTTGTTAAATTTTCAGTGTGAGCATTTCTGTCACAGAAATCAGCAAATGCTTCAAATCAGGACTGGATTTATTATTTTGTTGACTGTCTAGCCTTAAAAAAAAATGATAAAGAATCTTGGGGAGGGAGGGAAAAAACAATTTGAAACTCAAAATCTTATAAAAGTGAATGCTAAAAACTATCTTTACATGCAATTGGAAAAAATAAAATACTATTATGTTGAAAAAATAAAAGGAGAAAAAAAGTGTGGAAAAAATATTAGTGCAGATTAAACTTAAAAGTATGTCCTACATTTTTTTTCCCGAGAGATGGTTGTTAAATATTTGCCAGCACACGACTAAGTAAGGGCATCACAGCAATCCTCTTCCAACAAAGCCCAAAAGACTTTGTGGTAGAGATGAGAGGTACCTTCCTCCCCCACCTCTACTGCCCATTTCCCAGCCTTATGTTGTTCAGTCAGTTTAATCATGTCCGACTCTTCGTGACCCCTTTTGGGGTTTTCTTGGCAAAGATACTGGAATAGTTTGCCGTTTTCTTCTTCATCACAACCTTATAGAGGTCCAGAATTAGAAGTAGGATTTCTGCAGAGGGAGAAGTAGATGTCATATAAACTCACCATAGGTAAAGTTACAAGGACAAACTGTGAGTATGAAGGAAAAGGGAAGATTGCGTGGTATAGAGAAAAGAATACTGGGCTTAGAATCAGGAGTACTGGATTCAAATCCTGTCACTCATCTAACTAGTTGCTTGATCATAGGCAAGTAACCACTTTTCTAAGACTTATCTTCCCCATCTTTAAAACAGGGGTAGTACTATTTGCACTATCTAACTCACAGAGGTGCTGTAAAATAATTTAGCAAACCTTAAAAATGTTAGATCAATATGACTCATTGCTATTTCATAGGTATGGTGGAATCACCTCACAATTGGGGCATGTTCAATGCTCCTATCACATGCAACAAGCATAACGTCACCTGGGGCACAGAAGCCAGCAGAGAAGGTGAGCCTTCTTCTGGTAACCTGTTAAACAGATCCATTCCCCCTTGCTGTGATGTGCCAAAGTGAACATTACAATGTGACTGACTGCTGATGGTCCATTTCAAGTCTAGGAACCAAAGGGCTTTTCATACTTTCCATTTGTTAAAGACTCGCTTCTTGGCTTATCCCTTCATGTGAACTGGTAGGACCCCCAAGATTCCAAAACCATTCATTCAAACCTAAAGCAGACTGCTCAGGCTCTGGACAACTACCTATTGTGGGAGCATTTTTTAAAAGGGGCAGCTAGATGCAGTGGATAGCACACCAGCCCTAGAGTCAGGAGGACCTGAGTTCAAATTTGACCTCCAATACTTAATAGCTGTGTGACCCCTGGACTATCATGATTGCCTCAAAAAAAAACCCTCTCCTTTTTAGTTTCTCTCATAATATTAAGAAATATTATTTTTCTCTAGCCTGAAAGCCTTCCCAGACTTTTCCCTTGGGAAAGTCAAAAGAACAAAGATCAAGACCTTCTTTTAAAATGGAGCAAACTTAACTCTTTGTCTAGATAGTACCAACTGCCTTTCTAACCTACCAGAAATTATTACCATGACCCCACTCACCTAAGGCCAGTGTGTTTTCCTTTGAAATTCAAGATTAAGATACTGATCATAGGAAGGAACTCTAAAAGGGAAGTGATCCAGGAAGGAACTGAGTGGTGACTATTCTGTAATATTAACTCAAAATTATATTTTAATATATTAATATTTATTATTTATATATAATATATTCTTATGTAATAGTACATATTACATATTTATTAATATTGTTATTTAACTAATATAATTTAATTATTTTTTTTCAAGATTCCTACAAATGTTACCTGAAATCTTCTTGGAACTGAATCATATAAGAAGACATGGTAATATGCCAGTCCGGACATCATTCCAACCTGGAGATCACTTGAAAGTATATCAAATAAAATTGTTTCTGGCACGCTTGAGCCCAAATTGCAGAGTTCATTATTAGTAACTTCTTTTGTTTTCTGTGATACCAGACTGTACAGATACTCCATTAGAGAAACTGCTGGTCTGTGCTTGTTGTGATGGAAGAGGTAATCAGGGATTGGCTGGAACTTAGTCAGATTGCTACAGTAATGAAGCAGAAATCAAGGCTGGTCGCAGACTCTATGATGAAGTACGTGTCTTAGTATTTTTCTGGGCCTCCTTCTACCTGGGCTATGGAGAAACCATACTTGAGGAAGTACACAGTTCCTTCATAGAATGTGACCATGATAGGTCGCATAATCTAACTCTGCCTTCCCCAACCTCCATGCAACAGCACCCTCACCAAAATCCACTCTAGTCAGAACAAGCTGGCATGCAGTCTCTGCTAAAATACCTCCAGGGCCAGCAAATTCACTACTTCCAAAGGTAGCTCATTGATTCTGATCTGGCACAGTTCAAAGTATTCTTTATGTAAAGCTAGTATATCTTCCTCCTGCAAACTTTCACTCATTGGTCCCAGATCTTCCCTGTACAGAACCAGCCAACATCTCTATCTGACTTGGTATATTCCAAGGAAATTATCATGCACTCAACACAGGTCTTCCCTTTTCCATACTAAAAAAATACAAATCCTTCATCAATAATCAGCTGGTCTCTTCAGAAAGCCCTTGTTCCCCAAGGAGGAAAAAAATACCTTAGTATAAAGAACCTAGGTCATTGAAGCCATCAATGCAATTCATTCTAGCCCTACATTGTTTGAGTAATCTCTTCCCTTTATCCTATTTTCCCACCCCCAGCCAAGCCCTTTGCTGGGTAACAGGCATATCACATCATGCAGTGTGATGCAGTGAGAAAGAGCCCTGGTTTGGAGTCCACGGTCCTGTGTTCAAGACCCAATTCTGCTAACTTAATTGTGTGGCTGTAGGCAAATCACTTAACTTCTCTGGCCTCAGTTTGTTGTTCATCTGTAAAAATCACAGAGGTGGACTAGACTAGGACCTTTAAGGTCCCTTCCAACACTAATTCTATAAAACTATACGTGTTCAAGCATAGGCTAAGTAGACACCTACTGGGGATGTTGAAATGAGGATTACTACAATGTATGGGCGGTTAGATGAGATGACCTTTAAGGGTACTTCTGACTCTAAGATTCTATGACTTTTCTAGATGAGCAGCTCCTACGAAGAACAGACAATGTGTAGGGAAGTCAAATGAAACACTCACTAATAGTACCCCCACTCCCCTTAGCCAGCCCTTATTGGCCTGAAAGCCATTCATTGTCAAGTACAGATGCTATGGAATTTGCCACTCTTCCTCCCACCAGCATGAGCTATTTTCTACAAAAACTGTGCTTCAAGGACCCCTCCTCACTCCTTTCATCCTTATGGCTGCAGGAGAGGGTTCTGCTCAGGTCAACAGGAATGACAAAGGCATGAAAAACTGCAGGATTGGGACCCATAATGAGGCAGTCATGGAGACCACTGGGTTCCTTGCTCTCCCTGAACTGTCTCAGGGAAGAGAACTGAACAATTCCAGGCTATTACACAAGCTGAGCAAGGAGCAGAGAGCACATTGTACAAGTTACTGCATCTGACCTTGTATTCACATTGTGTGAAAGGAGGATGAAAAACAGGGTAGTGGAATAGCCTAATAGTCTCTGAGCTCTCTCTCCCCCCTCCCCGCGTCTCTCTCTCTCTCTCTCTCTCTCTCTCTCTCTCTCTCTCTCTCGCTCTCGCTCTCGCTCTCGCTCTCTCTCTCTTCCTCCATACTTCCTTTTCTCTTCTCTCTCTTTCTCTCTTCTACCTTCTCTCTCTTTTATCTTTCTCTGTCTTCTCTCTCCCTCCCTCTCTTTCTCTCTCACTCTCTCTCTCCTCTTCTCTCACTCTTTCTTTTTCTCTTTCTCTCTCCCTCTCACACTTTCTCTCTCTCTCCCTCCCTCCCTACTTCCTTTTCTCTTTTTCTCTGTCCTCTGTCTTGTCTCTCTCTCTTTTCTGTCTTCTCTCTCTTCTCTGTCTTCTCTCCATCTCTTCTCTATATGTCTTCTCTCTATGTGTCTTCTCCCTCTCCCTCTCCCTCTCCCTCTCCTTCTCCCTCCCCATTTTCTACCTGGATGTCTTGTTGCTGGTTGATGTCAAAAAACAAATTAAGTGTCTTTTCCCCTAAAACCAGCTATTCCTCCAGCCTTTTCTATCCCTACCACTATTGTGCAAGTTTCATTTGCTGCCCCTCCTCACCACCAACAACCCCTTTCTCAGATACTGACATATCCAATCAATGACCAAGGCTTAAGGCAATATGGAGAACTATAATGGACAGAGTGCTGGACTGAGGAAGAGCTAAGTTCAAATCCTTCCTTCCTCTGATACTTACTAGCTGTGTAACCTTGGACAAGTCACTTAACCTCTTTGAGCCTCAATTTCCTCATCTGTAAATGAGAGGATTGGACCAAATGGCTGCTAAATCTTTCAGCCCTAAATCTATGACCCTATGAACCCATCTTTTCTTCCTTTGGTAAGGGGAAGTTTTCTGTTAGAAGTCACCAGCTTGTGCTTTTCTCCTCCAGCATTTCTAGTGCCTTGTCAAAGATTTAAGACAATTTCTACGACCTTGGTAGTTAGTAGAGGCTTAATGCCCAAAGCTGCATTGGCAAATTCATTTTGCAGGGACATCATGCCAGAGAGAAGGCTAAAGACAGTGGAAAGGGGGAGGGACAATTGCAGGAGTACATAGGATAATCTCACTTCTTGGGATGGAGCTAGAGAATAGTAGTGACGATTGTGGCCATGTTTCCAGACGTTTTTGAGGCAGCGTGCAAGTGAGTCATCAGAATGGTAAAATTTACTAATTGGAAAGAACCTTATCAGCCATCTAGTTCAATACATACCTAAATGGAACCTACACTATTATATACCCAAAAAGTAGCCATCTAACTTTTGCTTGAAAACCTGCAAAGAAGGTTCCACTTCTGGGTAACTCTAATTGGTAGAATATTTTTGGTGATATCCAGTCTAAATATGCCTCTTTACAACTTCTGTCCATTGCGCCTGGTTCTGTCCCCTTGGAGTCAAAAGTTCAATTCCTTTTCTAAATGACCACAGTTCAGATTTAAAGATAACCATCATATTCTCTCCCATATACTTTCACTCCCAGTCTTCTTTTCTCCAAGCTAAATATTTCCAGTTCCTTCAACTTATCTTCATATGTCATGGATTTATCTGAATATTCTTCACCTTATCAGTATCATTCCTGAATGATATTGAAATGAATATAACACTAGGGAAGTGCTCTGACCAGGGCCATCCCCTCTGGATTCTTGGAATGCCTCTCAAAGCAACATTAGCTTTTTTTGTTTGTTTTCTTCTTTTTTTTCCTGCTTTATCATCTTTGTTAATTCATGCTGAGCTTTCAGTTTACTAAAACTCCCAATTTTTCAGGTAGCCTGCCACCTAAAATGCTTCTCCCATTCCGTACTTGTGAAATTGAATTTTTAGCCTAAGTGTAAGATTTTTACATTTATCCCTTATGAATGTCATCCTAATAGATTTAGCCCAATGTTGTAGTTTGTCCAGCTCATTTTAGATCCTGATCAAGTTAACCATAGCTCCCTGCTTTGTGTCACCACACGTTTGAGAGCCATGCCCATTGATTAAAAAAAAAATTAATTAGACAGAACAGGACCAAACACAGATCCTTGGAATACTATGCTAAAAGTATACTCTTCTAAGTAGGATGCACTTCCTCATGTTGGCACTAGAAGCAAAGTCCCCACAGGCCTTATGTATGTATTTATTCCAATAGTTACTCAACCTGCAACCTGAAATAGGGAAGAAATGAAAGGAATTCTTCTGCCATAATTCACCTGGTCCTAGGGGGCGGAGACCTTCTAATGAGAATGTGATTCTCAAAAGCCACTCAATGAATTAACAAATATTGAGTGACTCCTTCTGTGGCCAGAAATCACATCCCCCTTCTCTGAGCTATTATTACATCATTCATCTTAAAACTATTTCATGTGTGTTTGTCTCATTCCCTTACCTGGACACGAAGTCTCTGAAAGCCAAAGATCGTGTACTTTTTAATTTAACACACTGACTGCTTCTTTTTAAAATTTAATTTTCTTTTTTTATTAACAAAAATCTGTTTTTTCCTCCTTATACTTTCTTTGAAATACTCTCACAGCATCTTCGTCCCTCTTTGGAAAAAAGAAAATCAAAACTCTTGTAACAAATATATATAGTCAAGAAAAATGTAAATGTCCAACATTAGCCAGGTCCAAAGAATGAGAACGTGTGTTTTAACTTATTTGGTACCTCCCTCAGTTCCTAAGGCAGCGCCTCCCACATAGCAGACTTTCAACAGATATTCTGAGTGGGCGAGAGAGAGAAAAAAAGGAGAGAAGGAAGGAAGGAGAGAAAGAGAGAGAGAGAAAGAAAGAAAGAGAGAGAGAGAGAGAGAGAAGGAAAGAAAGAAAGAAAGAAAGAAAGAAAGAAAAGAAAGAAAGAAAGAAAAGAAAAGAAAGGAAAGACACCTGAATTCTAGAAGCTATTTTTACAAGTTACTAGCTCGTGGTGCAGTGAGCAAAGTATTAGAAGTGGAGTCAAAGGACAGAGGATTGAGGACATGAGTTTCACCTCTGCTTTTTGCTAACTATCACATCACCACTCTGGGGCCCTCTTTCCTCTTCTATAAAATGAAGCAACAGGACTAGATAATCCCTAAGGCTGCTGCCAGCTCTAAATTCTCTGATTCTACTTCTGTGACTTTGAGCAAATGACTCAACTTTACTACATCTTAATTTCTTCATTGGTAAAACGAAGAGAGTGGCACCAGCACAGAACACCTGTGACAGTGTGACGTGACACAAAGGATGACCAAGTCTGGAAAGGATGCTTCTCATTTCCAGCTCTTTCTGCTCTCATTCTTAGGTGAGAACCAGGTTGTGCAGATAATTTGCCAAGTGTCACCAAAGTGGGCAGCAGCATGAATAAACTTGGATTATTCATTTCCAGTTCCCCTCTCTTGCCAGGCCTCCTACCTTTGTGGAATTTGAGGCCAGAACTCTTTAGATTTCTACCTCCAGAACAAACAATAAGAGAGAGAACAGCAGCCTTTCTTTGCAGAAGTAATAATCCCAATTGTCTTCATCTTGACTTTGTATAGAAGGGTTGGAGGCAGAGCTAATGACTGAGAAGGAAAACAGGGCCTTGCTGTTCCTAGTCTATACACACACTAAGCATGTCCCCCCAAATAACAATCTTGTTCTAGAGGCCAGGGCAGGGAGGGAGACTGGATTCTTAGTAAAAACCTCTTCTGTTTGGCATTTAAATTCTTTTACAACCTGGCCCCTACTTCCCTTTCTACTCTTATTATACAACACTCTCCTTCACAATCCATCCAAACCACCATCTTGCCATTTCTTTCATGTAACAATCCCATCTCCCATCTCGCTGCCTTTGCATAGGCTGTCCTCCCCTGGGTTGTACCATCCCCTCACCTCTGCCTCTAAGAATCATTCATTTCCTTCAAAGCTTAGTTCAAATGCCACCTTCCACTGGATGACAGCTTTCCTGATGCTCCCTCCCAAGTGGGAAGTACCTCCCCACAAAAATTACCTTGCATTAATTTAGTACATATTATGTATATACCTATATATGTATATATAAATGTATGTGTGTATATACATATACACACACACACACATATCTATAGATATATATGTTGTCTCCTCTTACAGAATATAGACTCCTGGGGGAAGAAGGCTGTTCATTTATTGTATTTGAATCCCCAGTTCCTAGACTAGGGCCTGATACATAGCAGGTCCTTAACAAATGCTTCTTGATCAACTGGCCCATTACAGCACTCTGTATCCATACAAACAACTGGTCAATTCATATGAGGAGGGAAAGATGCTGTGAGAACCAAAACTTTGAAGGTTAACAAGTGGTTATTTTCTCTTTAGTTTCTCTGGACAATACTTTGCCCAACATGCCATGATAGGGTCACTCCGCGTACCTGAAAGGACATAAGTAATGGGAAATGGCCAGTCACATTTTTAACCTGGAGAAAAATGCTTTGGTGAAGGGATGGCCAGCATGATGGACACCTTCGGGTCTCTGATGGGCTGAGGAAGAGGGATTAGATTTGTTCTGCCTGATCCAGGAAAGCAGAACTAAGAACAATGAATAAAAGTTGCCAAGAGACAGAATTTGAGATCATCAAAAAAATTTTTTTAATAATCAGAGCTACCTCCAAGGAGAACAGACTGCCTCAGGAAATAGTGGGTTTCCTATCACTAGAGTTTTCCACTGAAAGGCAGGATGGTCATTTGGCTTCTGGCTCAAGGACAGGTGGGGGCCCCTTTCCAACCCTGAGACTGATTCTGGCTCACTAGGAATGATGAAAGCATCAAGGGACCTGAGATTAGCCAGTTACCTCTGAAGTAATTTTAGTATCTCTGATTTAGCTCAATCAAAAACAAGTTTTACCTACGAGCCTCTGATCTCCTCCGGCCTATGATTAGCATGCGTAGGATTAATGCTGCCCACAACCAGCATGGAGTATAAAAATACCTAAGCTTCCGGGAAGCAGAGAACTAAGGACTGGCATCAGTGCCAGCTGGGGGTGGCACCTGCAAGCCTTCAGAACAAAAACACCTGAGCTTCCAGGAAGCAGTTTGGGTTCAGACAAATTCTGTGACATTCTTTTTATTTTCGTTTCCAAATTCTGCTGGAACCCCTCAGTTCTGGACTCTAACAAAAGTGATTCACCCCCTTGTGTCAGCCGTTAGATATCAATACCCCACTGTCACTCTGGTAATAGTTTAGCCAGACCCTCAGATTACATCCGCTTTCCTTCTATCTAGAGCCACGCCACTCCAAGGTGTTTTCCCCACAAGCCAGTGATTTCACTAATTAAAGACTAACGATAGCAACAAAACAACAACAGTAATAATAATAATTCACATCTATAACATTTTAAGGTTTTCAAAACACTTTATATATAGGGTGTCCCACGAGACTTCTGTAACACCCTGGTGTGTGTGTGTGTGTGTGCGTGAGTGTGTGTGTGTGTGTGTGTGTGTGTTTAGAGGGGGGAAAGTAAGGCAATTGGGGTTAAATGACTTGCCCAAGCTCCATAGCTAGTTGTGTCAAGTGTCTGAGGTTGGATTTGAATCCAGACCTCCTGACTCCAAAGCCTGTGCTGTATTCACTGTGCCACCTAGCTGCCCCCATAACATCCTGTTTTATCCCAAATGATTCTCACAACAACCCTGTGAGAAATGCTCGTTTTACAGATGAGAAAGCAGAGTCTAGGAGATGTTAAATGATTTGCTAGGGTAACATAGCTGATAAATAACTGACGCAGGATCTGAACCCAAGTCTTCTTTTTTTGTTGTTGTTGAGCCATTGTTGTGATCAAGTTCTTCAGAGACACCTTGAGAGTGTCCTTATACTGCTTCTTCTGACCACTTGTGGGTGTGTATGTACATTGTGCAAGCTCTCTATGGTTTTGGCATTTGAAATCTATAGCCAGTCTAATGGAGGTGCATTCTCTGCAACAGATTTTGAATGCCTGGCAGTTCAACTCTACAGAGGACCTGAGGGCCAGGTACCTAATCTTGCATGATCTTCCTGAGACAATTCTAGTGAAATCAGATTCAGTTTTCAGTGGATGACAGGCTATCCAGGTTTCACAGGCATACAACAGTGTTGTCAGCACAATGGCACTGTAGACCTTCAATTTGGTAGGCGATTCAAATACCTCTTCTCTCCCACACTTTCTTTTGGAGCTAGCTCTGGCAATGCACGCATCAACCTCATCAACCTCATCCTCTATGTGGACAGCCCCTAAAGAGTATACCGCCAAGGTTAATGAGCTCGTCCACAGCATTCAAACTACCAGGAGCAGAAGAGAGGTTTCTACACATCATTCGTCAATCTGACCAAAACCTTTGATATTGTCAGTTGTAAGGGCCTATGGAAGATCATGGCAAAATTGGGTTGCCCAGAAAAGTTCATCAGCATTATAGGCCAGTTGCACGATGGCATGCTAGCATGGGTGCTGGATGAAGGATGGTGCTCTCTTGCTCTCCCAGTCACCAGTGGAGTGAAGCAGGGTTGTGTGCTTGCTCCCATGCTCTTCAGCATGATGTTTCTGGCAATGTTGTCAGACGCCTTCAATGAGGGTAAAAATAACATCAAGATCAGCTTGATGTTAAACTTGTAAACTATTTTACTTGAAAAGTCTACAAGCCAAACCCAAAGTGCAGGGAGAGTTGGTGTGCAACTTTTTGTTCACAGAGTACACTCAGTGCAGCCTCTTAGACTGAGATTCAGCACAGTATGCATCCATTCTCTTCCACCTGTGCTAATTTTGGCCTGACAATCAATACCAAGAAAACAGAGGTCCTCCACCAGCCAGCACCACACCACCCATACATGGAATCATGAGTCACAGCAAATGCAGAAATATTTATTTGTATACATGTTATCTCCCCTAATACAATATAAGTTTCTGGAGGGTATAGACTGCTTTATTTTGGTTTTGTATCCCCAATACTTAGCAAAATTCCTTCTGCATAACAGGTGACTAATACATGTTTGTTGCTGAATTCTAATAGGTATATGTGGGGAGAGGGTATTAAATAAGGGTGGTCTGTAATCATGTGATATTATATCACTCTGAATGAATAATAATAGCAAAGCATTTATATAATGCTTTAGAAATATTATCTCCTTTGCTCCACACAATAGCCCTAGGAGGTGGGTCCTGTTATTAGCCTCGTTTACGGATGAAGAACTAAAGCAGACAGAAGTTGTTCATTGATTTGCTCAGGGTCACACAGCTTGTAAGTGTCTGAGGTGGGATGTGAACTAGTCTAGTTCTCTATCCACCCAGATGCCCTGAATTAGACAAAGAGAGGGGGAGAAAGAAAAAAAAATAATAACTTTGTCCACTCATTGTTTTTCTTATACTATAAGCACCGCCATCCACCCAAAGCCTTTCTTGTTACTTCCACCTCTATACCCCAGTAGTTAGTGCTCTCTCCATTGTGAAATTATTCTATTACTTTTGTATTTACTTATCTCCATACATATTGTATCCTTCCAGAAAAATGCTAAGTTCCTCAAGGACAGAAACCGTTTGAATTTTGTGGCTGCATTTCTAGCACCTGATACAGCGCCTTGCACAAATCAGGCAAACAGTCAATGCTTATTGAATTGTTTGTTGGTTGTATGTAACTAGATGAGGTTTTGAACGCTGTCAGAATTACTTTCTGGTGTCCAAGTTAAAGGACAGGAGAGGAGAGGAGAGAAGAGAAGAGGGGAGGAGAGGGGAT
>CM053584.1:103729640-103760230 GCA_028627135.1 Pseudochirops cupreus
AAAGAAAAAAATTCTTACTGGAGGAATGGAATCTATGTGCAGCACACAGACTTCAGTTATTAGCACTTAATGAGGATGAAAGCTCTGTTTCTGAAAACAGCAGCAGGAATTGACAAAATTTCCTGCAAAGCTTCACTAAGTAAGAATATTGAAAACAAATAGTCAGACAGTGGCAGGCAATTCAATAAACAGCAAAAATCTTAATATTCCACTGAATGTCAGTGATATTCAATCATGCCCAAATATTAACGATCAAGGTCAGAAGGCGGATTTGACTGGGTTATTGTCTTCCAATGGAAATTTAGTCCACTGGGACTGGATGATGTATTAAACAGCAAATAAATCTTTACATTATTTCTTTGCATTTCCACCAGCAAACTCTCAACTTCCAAACGAGGAGATTCTAGCTGGGAAAAAAGAATACACATACAGGAATTATGTGAATTTCACTAGATTGCTGCACTTGTGTTTTGAAGTAAAAATTGGTGGGGAAAAAATGCAAGAAGGATACTCTGTTGATGAAATCCAACAACGAATCACATTAGAAAGGGCAATTAAAAATGGCGGAATGTTCACAGATGTATTTGACAGACTATTCTTTTCTTTGCAAAGAATAAACTAGCACTTTGAGCTTCTGAAAAAATTGGAAGTCTGAGAGCTGGGCTCTTTACTGACATTATGGAGCTAATTAGTAATGAGAGCAGTACTGAAGAAAATATTCCAAAGCACAGTGATTCTATAAATGACATCTAATAAAATCCAAGGTGAGTCCATGGGCTTGCTGGGCAACAAAGTTCAAGTTGAAATGGTTTCTGAAATAGCTTTAATACTGTACTTCAGTGGTTTATATTATCACCAGTATGGGTGCCAGGGCACACCACACCTCCTCTACGATTTAACATATGAGAGGTGCTGTGGACAGGACATGCATCACCCTGCAGCCAATCTGGTGATGCACCTGTCCAAAGGCATATTGGCCTGGACTGGAACAATAAACATACAGTCCATCTCCAGGCCTACACTGGAGTTTTTCCTGCTTCACCTCCAGGCTGTCATGAGGCAATGGAGACTTTAGTAAAGAGTTCCTAGATTTAGGAAAGGAAACTGTTTTTCATCACACAGGAGAAATGATATAAAGGATCTGATGAGGGAAATATATTACTGGAAAAGAAAGGCTGTAATTGATTGGTGGAAGGAATAAATAAGCATTTACTAGGAAGCTGTTATATCACCAGAAGGGCAGCTAGATGGCACAGTGGATAGAGTGCCAGACCTGGAGTCAGGAAGACTCATCTTCCTGTGACCCTGGGCAAGTCATTTAACCCTGTTTGCTTCAGTTCCTCTTCTATAAGATGAGATGGAGAAGGAAAAGGTAAACCACTCCAGTATCTCTGCTGATAAAACTCCAAATGGAGTCGTGAAGATTTGTACATGACTGAGAAATGACTAATCAACAACATATGCAGGGCAGAAGGAAAGGATTGGAAATCTTAAGGATGCAGCAACAAGTCAGATAGGAAGGCCCAGGGGTCCTTAGGTCTGATCTCAGTGCCCAAGGAATTGGAATACAAGGACCTCATAACCTCAGAATGTGATTACAGGACAAATGGTAAAATTTAGGGGTCCTCATTTTATTCCCAATTTCCAAAGTACAAATGTTTGTACTAAAAATTTAACAACTGGCTTTCCTGAGAAAGCTCCAACACACCCCTATATCCCATCTATGGGATCCCATTCTGGGTATCTTGGGACATTTTTCTATTTATCCTGCCACTGCCAAGGCAGGAACAAGGGATTACCAACAGATCTACTCTTAATCACACAATGTCAAAAGTTCTCAAAACTTAGTGTGGTCCCCTGTGGAGGATTTACAAGAGAACACCCTATATCCAAGTCCTGCCAGTTTTTCCTTCATACCATCTCTTACCCATGCCTCTTTCTTTTCTTTGACACTGCCAGCACCCTTGTACAGGATTGTACTACCACATTCCTAGACTACTGCAACAGCCTGCTGGCTGATCCATCTTACCCAGGCTCCTCACTCGAGTCTGTCCTCAGACTAGAGCAGACTCCTGTCCACTCAGTTGTCAAATCAATCTTCCAAAAGTACATGTTTGATCATGTCAGCTGCACCAGTCAGTCAACTCCATTAGCTTCCTATCACCTCTAGAAACAAATATAAAACCCTGTTTGACTTCTAAATCCCATCCTTACTAAGCCCCTTCCTACCTCTCCAGTCAGACTCCTTACATCATCATCTTCTCCAGGTACTCTGAGATCCAGTGACACTGGCCTCCTTGCTATTCCTCATGCAAGGTGCGTAATCTCCCACCTCCAGGCACTGTCACTGGCTGTCCCCCATGCCTGAAATGTTTTCCCTCTTCATCTCTTCCTTCATGTGTCAGGTAAAATTCAATCTTCTTCAAGAAGACTTTCCCAGTCCTTCTTAATTTTGGTGCCTTTCTTAATGAGACTATATCTTATTTATCCTATCTAGATCTTGTTTGTATATAATTGCTTGCGTATTGTCTCCCCTATTAGACAGTGAACTCCTTGAGAGGAGGGATTGTTTGGTTTTTTGTTTGGTTTTTGCCTTTCTCTGTATCTTCCAAAGTCAGTACAGTACAAGATCTGGTACATAATAGGCACTTTATAAAAGCTTGTTGGCTGGAAGACAAGGACTACCACTATACAGGATGAGAGAGTATGAGTTGTGATTTGCACCACTGGAGGGAATAGTCACCTGGATGCGATTACAGGTCCATAGAAGAATTCATGTATTTAACTATGTCCTTCAGTCTATCCACCAAACATGGTTGTATCAATATATCTATGGCTGGGTTTGCATAAAAAGGAGCTTTAAAGACTTGATTCCTGCCCATTAATAGTATAAGAAAGTCCTCATTAATAAAGATAAGGTGGAATTAATGAAAAAACTGCAAATGGCTAAAGTTATACATGAGAAGGCAGAAAAGTCAGTGGGTAGTTTCAAGGAGGTACAGGCAAGCATTCCTTAAGAAGATGAATTTGCCAAATGTGCACCATGTGCAGCACAGAGCCTTAATCTTGCAGGTTAAGTGGACTGCAACATCTTTGAATAAGGTAACCTGCATTTAGTGCAAAGACTTTTCACATTTCTCTCACGTTCCATCAACCATGGGGAAATGTTAATGAACATATTACAGATATCTCTTAAAAGGTCACTCTGAGCTTCCCATAGTCTTCTAAAGCTTATGCTATTAAAGCACTGCTTTCACAAATAATAGGAGAATTTAAGGTATTGAATGGGACCATCCAAAATTAGTCAGCAAATCCAGAAGTCATTTGCATAACCCTAAATCTCCACCATCAAACAGAAATGTAAAGTGTGTGAGAATCACTGGTCACCTGACACAAAATTTGGAGCCAGACTGATAACGCTGAGAGACCTGTAACCTAAATCTCACAACATTAAAGATATTAGATCACCTGATGAGCACAAGCACATTGAGAGCATTATCTGAAGAGGAGGCTAAGGAACCATTTTTTTTTATGGGGGCAGAGGAGAAAGGAGAATTGGAAATTTCTTCAAACTTTCCCATTAAATAGAAGCAATAAAAGACATCTTCAATGGAGCGATGGAAATTCAGTTTTTTTCACAAAGGGATTTTTTTTTCATATCTAAGCAAAAAAGAAATTGCCAACTTTCTCAATGCAGACATAAGGCAAAGGAGGGAAGTTTCACAAGAAGACTCTTTGGCTGTTGAATTCCTTTTGATTTCTGCCTTCACAAAATATGGGGCTAGAGAGGATTTTAAAAGTGACACAAACAGTTCACCTGTGAAATATAACAAGAATTTTGATGTTTTAGAATTCTTTTCCATCCTGGAGAACTTCAAGCATCAGGCACAAAATTCATTGCCTCTAGAGTAATCTGTATACAGTCTTTGATCTTTACATCTGATATTGAAGTGTGCCCTCCAGGGACTGTTATCCAGACTGACTGAGAAATAGCTTTGAATATTTTCTCTCTCTCTCTTTTTTTTTTTTAACCTTTCTTGCTAATGGTGGCATTCCGTGAAAGGAGTTTCAGCAAACTGAAGACAACCATAAAATTATTTCAGACCACTTATGGCAATACAACAGCTAAATCCATGTATTTCCTCAGTGAATAGAATACTCCAAAGCATATTGATTTTGAGGTTATAATCAATGGTTCTGTAGTCTTAATATAAAGTTGTATTGTGATCACTTCTAAATTTGCCATTGTGTCTACATGTAGAGATCTGTACCTCTGATTTCCTTGGTCTATATATTTCAAAGAAATCATAGATCCAATCTGAAAACAACACACTCAAAAAAACCCTTTACACAAGCACTTTTTTATACAGTTGCTGTAGTGTTAATGCTATAGGAGCAGCACAGTGAAGTGCCAATTACTTTTTGGAATTATTCATTGATTTACTGTGACCCAGGGGAAAAAAATTTCCAAGAAGGGGACATGAGGTTCAACTATCCATCCTTGTTTTCTACCCATGAATTCATTTTGCCTTATTGTGCAGGGTGTCTATGAATAATGTATAGACTCAGCTGCTTCCAGTTTATGACTAGGGGAATGGGATCATAGGGAGTCCCTCTGGGTTGAGGAGGGTGGGACAGGTATACCCAAATTTTTGGATACTTACCAGGAAAGATCCAAAATGGCAGTAAGTGAATAGTAAAGCTTTAAACACATTTTTCTATGGCACAAAGAGTAAAGAAACAGATGGCAAATGGGGATGAGGAATGGGATAGTAGGTGGGAATAGGCAATGTGGGGAAGAGAATAGGGAAGGGACAGAGGGACACAGGAAGTTATTTGCCTTACCAAAGATTGCAGTTGGAAGCACCAGGCATGGACCCATAGCCAAATGAAGGAGTACTGGGGCAGGGTGGGGAGGGGGAAACACAAGAGTTTGGGGTCTCATACTTACTAGCTATGCAACCCTGAGAAAGTCATTTAACTTCTGTGCCTCAAGTAGCCTTAAGTCTATTTATCTACTGAGTTAGAGATGCCAAACTTCTAAAGTGAAATCAACCAGCTTTTAAGAGGTTAAATTGTGTTCATACTTACATGGGAGAATGGGACAAGGAGAAATTTTCACACCTAGAAAAAGCATAAATCCTTGCTAGTCCCTATTTCCCCTCTGAAAGGTTACCCCTAGAACTTCTCAAAGAATCTGTCCTCTTCACATTCTGATATGGATTATAGTTATTTGTATCCATGTTGAATCTTCCTATTAAAATGCAGGTATTTTGAGAATTGAGGCTATATCTTATATAATCTTTGTCCCCTAGTATTTTGAAAATAGTAAGATGCTTTTTAAAAAAAAATTGATTTGAACTGAACTACAGCAGGCCATCCTGTGTATAAAAGCCTTGGAATGGCAGAAATTCTTGGGCTTCAGGCTATGGGTGTCCTGCCTGGCACAATCATCACTACATCCATTGCGGGGGAGATGAATATTACTGAGGAAGGAGAAGGGAGAACCTTGACAGTAAGAGGCAAGAAAAGGACTCCCCCATCACTTGCATAGTCATTACTAGGGAATTGTGAACCAGGGGCAAGAAGTAGGACGATGGGAATAGGATACAGAAAAGAAATCTTAAGATGATGAAATGTATAGGTGGAGCCATACATGTCTTCTCTAGGCTGTGTCCCATGCCTGGAATGTTCTTGTCTCTGCCTCCTGGCAACATGTGTGTGTGTTTGTGTATACGCACACACATATCTGTGTATATATGTTTACATATATCTATATATTAGTGCATATATGTACATGTATAGATATAGATGAAGATGACAATAGATATTTGCCATCATACCATCTCTCCTATATAATTCTTCCTCTCTGATACTACCACCACCCTGGTCATAGCCCCTGGCATCTCACACCTGGACTACTGCAATATCCTGGGTGATTTTCTGAATGAAATTTCTCCTTACTTCAGTCCATCATCCACACAACAGTCAAACTGACTTCCAAAAGCACTAATCTAATCATGTCACTCTCCACTATTTAATAAACTCCAGTGGCTCCCTATTGCCTCCAGGATGAAATTTAAAATCCCTTGTTTGGCTTTAGTCCTTCACAAGCTAGCCCTTTCCTACCTTCCCTGTCTTCTTACATATGACTTCCCACCATGCACTGTATAATCCAGCGGTTCTCAACCCTCTTAATGCCACCACCCTTTAATGCTCATATGTGGGCATATCTGCATGTGGGCGGACCTGCCTGGAGATGGATAGGGGAGTGGTGTCTCAGTTCCTAAGACCATCAGAAATATGTGTTTTCTGATGGTCTTAGGCAACCCCTGTGACCCCTGTGAAAGGGTTGTTCGACCCCCAAAGGAGCTGCGACCTACAGGTTGAGAACCACTGCATAATCTATACCCCACCTTTGCTTTGGTTGCCCCACATGCCTGTAATGGACTCCTTCCTTACCTTAGCATCAATCAAATATCTCTTTTCCTCAGAGACATAGCTCAGGCACTTTCTTCAGCAAGAAGTCTTGACTCATCTCCCCTCCAAGCCCTAGTGGCTAGTGCCTTCCTTCCCAAATTACCTTCTATTTAACTATTTTGTCTAGATCTGCACTTACTCACTTTATGCTAAATAGATGCACTTCTTTCCTACACCACTAGAATGTAAACTCTATGTGGTAGGGACTGTTTCCTTGTATTTGTATCCTCAGTCATTATACAGTAAGTACTTGGCACATAGTAGGTCTTTAATAAATACTCACTGATTTAATGACTAATTTATTCAATGGGACAGTGGAATTAGAAAGGTTAAGGAGTAGCTAAACTTCATAACATTTTTATCAAACTTTCCGGGGTCCAGTTTTCCGATCCCCACCCTTTGTCCTCTGTCTTTCCCAAAGCAATGACTAACTGAAGGCATCTCCTTTTGTTCTGAAATTTCAATCTGTACTTCTGCAGTTGAAGATCTGAAGCTGAACAGGCCTAATCTTTCATTTTTTCCTACTGAGGGGTTCCACATTTTCCAGTTTCATTATCCCTCTCTAGGAATCTCATCAACCTTTCTCCTGTCAATGACCTGGACAGGATATGCTTTTTCCATCATACTGTAAGCTCTTTGATGACAAGGACTGTTTTTCCTTTTCTTATTTGTATGCTGAGTCCTTAGGCTTTTAATAAACATTTATTAAACTGAACTGAAATGAACATACCTTGGCCACTTTCACATTGGTGATACACAGGACATTGATTCCTCTGCATGGAGCAGGGTATGATAGAGGCAAAGAAAAGAGAAGAAACTTCACCTTTTTTCCAACTTTGCCTGGGGGTCAAAAGGTCATACCCCAAGTTCCAAGCTTCACCCTATTGTAGACCAGTCCTGACTCAGACTATTCTGGTCCTTCATGTTCAAAACCAGAATGAAATGAGACATTTATACAGAGATCATATGTTGGCAAAAGGAAATTTACTTAGAAATAACATAGAAAGGATGCTCAGCAAGGATATAGCACTGATGCATTTGAGTACAGCTTCCCTGATTCTCTGTTGGCCATGCTGGTCTACTGGTCAAACCTGAGGGAGAGTAATTCCTGCCACATCATGTGTTGCCCTTTTGTACTTGGGCCACCATGAAGCTAAGTCATAGCCTAGACCTTGGTCTCCTGAAGTAATTATGTCTTGAGAATGGGTTCAGTAATTTTACAGGGAAAAGTGGCCCAGCCTATATGGCATATATTGCTTCTACCACAATCCCCTTCCTCTCATTTTTCTTTTTTCTGGATGCTATGCTCCTTGTCCAAACTTTATCCACTACAGTACAACACATGGAAATAATTTTTAAGGATACTTTTACTAACAAATTGAAGAGTGGAAAAGAAATGATATATCATGGGAAATATTTGCAAAATAATTTAAGGACAACTTTAGAAGTTAAATTAGGCATGTTCATACATGTAACCTGCCACCCGATGGCTGAGATAGAAAAATAATCATGCCATTCTTCCAGGGTCTGCACAGTGGGTGCCAAATCACTTCTATTACTCTACTGAACACAAAACCTTTCCAAAAAGCCAAACTAAGGCTATTTAGACATAGTCACAAGTATAGCCTTGCCCCTTTTATGGAACCCACAACTCCCTCTGGAGGTTAAGGGTGAATGGAAGGACAACTCCTATGGATGGACATATCAGAGAAAGGAGGGAGAGCATAAAATCAACCAGATTGTAAAGTCTTGGATGGCAAAATGTTATATATCATTCATTTTTGTATCTCCCATAGCACCTAACTTTACATAGAATAAACACTCACTAAATGTTCATTCAGTGGAAAAAAACACAAAAGCTATCTTTTTCCTGAATCACTGCATACCCAGGCCCCCCTACCCAATCCCCAAGGGGTCTTCCCCACATGAGATTTTACAGCCTAGCTTGTCTTTTATTTTAGAAGGGGCTACTATTTTCAGAGCAGAGAATTACTCCCTTTTTATTGGAAAGCTGGTCTTAATAGAGCATGCCTGGTGTTAACCTGAGATTCTGCACAGCACCATTAGCCTGGAAATGAAAGCCTTTGTGAGGATAACAAGAGATGATTACCCTACTTAGCAGCTATTAGGTGGTGTTAATTACCTGTTATATGCTGCAGGTTGGAGAAATTTTGCTCAAATAAACAGGAGAAAGGATTGAGTAAGACAGTGAGTATTGGCACTTAAGAAGGCAAAGCAACTGTCACCATCACATCATCAGCAATTAATATTAAATGTGCATTTACTAGGTGAATAGATGTGAAGCAGGCATAATGCTAAATTTCATGGGGCACGGAGAAAAAAGACAGGACAAAATGACCGTACTATAAAATGAATATCACATCTATATCAACCTGGTTAATGTTGGCATTAGCAAGACCAGTCAAGAGCCCTATGTGGCATAGTAGACAGAACGTTCAATCAGAAGCCAGGAAAACCTGAGTTCACATCCTGTCTCAGACATTTACTAGATATGTGACCATGCACTTAACCTTTACCAACCTCAATTTTCTCATCTGTAAAACAAGTGGCCACTTGGTTGTTCTGAGGATCAAATGAGAAAATACATGTAAAGCATTTTGCAAACCCTTAAAGAGCTATAAAAATATTATAGCATCATCATCATCATTATTGTGAAGGAAGAAAGAACGAAAATCAAATTGCAACATTATTGCCTACCAGTAAAGACCAAGATCACATAACACAATGAAAATTATAGTGGACTGAATCAGGAGACCCCTGTTCTGGTCCCAACTTTGCTCTCAACCAGTTTTATGACCCTGTCGTAATTCACTTTCCCAAAAAAAATCCTCCCTTCTCCTGAAATTTTCTATTACCATTGTGGGTACCACATCATTACAGTCACACACATTCACAACCTCAGTAATATCCTTTTCTCCTCACTCTCACTCGCCCCATGTATCTCATCCATTGCCCAATTTTTGATATCTCTCATATCCAACTCTTCTTCTCCACTCACACAGCTACCACTCTAGTTCACCTTTACTCTGTACCAAAGGTAGGGAGAGTAAACAGGAGGTTTCTGTTTGTTGTTGTAGTCAGTCCTTTGTTTTCCAGAAGAAGACCAATGACATCGCCCTGTGACTCTGATTCACCCTACACACAGCTGCCAAAGTGATTTTCCTAAAGTACAGGTGTGATCATATTAACCTCCCTACTTGATAAACTCCAGTGGCATTTATGACATTCTCTCTTTGACATTTAATGCTCTTCACAACCACACACTTCCTACCTTTCCAGCCTTATTACACATCACTTCCCTCCAAGTACCCTATGATACTGTTTTCTTAAAAGTCAGCAAAACAAAACCCTATCCACGGCCTGTATTTGTCTTATTTAGCTCTTTCTGTGACTTCATTTTACAGTTAAGGAAACTGAGGGAAACAGAGGTAAAATGACTTGCCCAAGGGTCATAGAGACTAGAAAATGTCAGATGTGAATGCTTCAACTCAAGTCTTTCTGACTTCAGGCCTGGAACTTTAACCATTGTCCCACCTAGTTGCCTCTACACTAGGCTCAGCTGTTAACTTGCCATATGATTTTAAATAAGTCCCATAATCTGTTTGAACCTCATCTGTAAAATGAAAGGGTTAAACCATATAGTCACTAAGGTCTCTTCCAGTTATGATTCTCCTCCCCCTTCCTTCAAATAAGGATAGTTTTGTCTCCTCTTTGCTTGTATTTATATTTTCAATTTTGTTCTCTTGTTTTACTGTCAGAAAATTATACTTTTATATTATAATTTCAAATAATAATGAAGAGAGAGGAGCATCTATGCCTTAACCTTGTTTGTACTGGGAAGACTTCTAGTGTTTTTCCATCACCAACAATATCGGCTCTTGGTTTTTAATATATGCTTTTGATAATATCAAAAATGAATTCTGTGCTTTTTAGGATTTTAAATATAAATAAGTCATTTTTCTTATCTTTATTGTTTATATGGTTCATTATGCTGATTTTATTCCTAATATTAACTATTCTAGCATTCCTGGTAACAATCAAGCGCAATCAAAATGAATTATTTTGTGGTTTTATTTCTGTATTCTCCTCACAAGTATTTTATTTAGGAGGTATTCATCAATATTTCTTAGTAAGATTGATACATACATATATACTTACATGTGTATATGTATATACATATATACTGGTCAACATGTATATACATATATAAAGTTATATAACTATGACTATATATATACAGATATTTCTCTGTTTTGTCTCTTCTTGGTTTGAGTCTCTAAATTATATTTATCTTATAAAAGGAATTTGGAACACTACCTTTTACTCTATTTTTTATCATATTTTGTTCAGCATAGGCATTAATTATTCTTTTCAGTGATTCTCAACCTTCCTAATGCTGCGACCCTTTAATACTCGTATGTAGGCATATCTGCATGTGGGCGGACCTGCCTGGAGATGGATAGAGGAGTGGTGTCTCGGTTCCTCAGACCATCGGAAATATGTGTTTTCAGATGGCCTTAGGCAACCACTGTGAAAGGGTCTTTTGACCCCCAAAGGGGTCATGACCCACAGGGTGAGAACTGCTGCTTTAGATACTTGATAATATTTCTATACCTTCTAAATCTATCTGACCCAGGTCCTCTCTACCCACCACCTACCTCAGGTAGCTCATTTATGTTTTGCAGGATTTCTTTCTCTAATATTGGGGCATTTAAGATTTGTATTCCTTGTTTTGTTAATTTGCTTTTTTCTGTATTTTTATAGATTCTCATCAATGTCCTTTGAATTCTGTTCTGCTAATATATAATTGTGTATTAGTTTCCAATCATTCTTTCTATTTTCTTCATTTGCTCTGAATTACACTCTGTAATTACCTCCAAGATCTTTTTTCAAATAAATGTTTTTCTAGCCATGCTTCTCCCATCTCACACTATCAAAGTTGATTTTTGTAAACAAACATATAAGACTTTACATTTAATCCTATTAAGTTAATTTTTTTTAATTTGACCTAATATTGTAATCTGACAAGATCTTTCCGGATTTGGAGTCATCATCCAATGTGTTAGCTATCTCCTCCCCAATTTTGTATCATCTTGTGAAAATCTTACAAGCAATCTGTCTTTATCCAAGCCATCCATGAATGTATTAAACTGAACAAGGATGTCACTCTGCAATTCTTTTAACTAAATAGTTATCCAGTTCTAAATTTACCTAATTACTATGTAATCTACACTTTTTCTTCTTGTACAGAAAGACAAGAGGGAATTTTTATATTTGATATTTTCTTGATCTATCATATTAAAAAAGGAAAGGAGGTTAATATAGAATGGTTGCTTTTAATGAAGCCATACTCCCTCTTAGTGGTTACCTCTTCCCTTTCTAAGTGTTTACAAACTACCTCTTAATAAGAAGCACTTGAATTTTACCAAGAACCAAAGACAAATTCATTAAGGATAATAATTTGAAACTTCCCTCCTTCCTTTTAAAATATTTGACAGTTGCCCATTTCCAGTCCTGAAATATCTCTCCCACTCTCCAGAGTTCTTCAAATGTAACCAATATCTTAGCCATTATTACACTCTTAGTTAAATATAAAGTAACTGTACTATTCTATAGAGAGATAGAGTAATAGAGTAAAATAGTTGTTAGAGGAGGGGTGGGAAACCCATGGCCTCCAGGCCACACATGGCCCTCTAGGTCCTGAAGTTCAGCCAAAGGAGGCCACAGGTTTCCACTCCTGAAAGTATAGTCTGCAGACCCTACAGGAATCTTTGAGATCCTTGTAGGTGGTCTGTGAGATCAAAACAATTTTATGATAATACTTTTATATTATTTGCCTATTAAAATAGTGCTCCTTTTCCAACTGCATATCTGTATAAGGTCACATTTGCTTTATCTACTTCATTCAAAACAACATACTGCAATAGAGTAAATGTAAAAGTAGATAAAGGAATCCAACTGTCTCCTATTAAACCAAGGATTAAAGAAATTTGCACATAAAAAGTAAAACAATACCATCCTCACTAAATATTTTTGTTTTGAAAAATAGTCATTTTTCAAAAACATACGAACATATTTGTTATTATTATTCTAAATGAATTAATAAATATTTTATAAATTTATTTCCAATATTGTAAATAGTGCTAGATATAATTTACACAAAACAAAGCTTTTTGGCGATTTCTCAGTAATTTTTTAGAGTATTGAGGGATCCCAAGACCAGAAAGTGTGAGAACCACTAGGCTAAATGGAACTCAGGCTAGAGATCTACATATCCAGGTTGAGTCCCATTTCTGATGGTGAAGTTTGGTGACTTTGGACAAGTCAGTTAACCTTGTGGACCTTTAATTCCCTTGTCTGAATATAACCCTGGTTGAAGCAGATGTACACTTCTGAGTCATCACTTGTTTTCTTCTGCATTTTCTAGACTTTAGGTACCAATGAGATATGGAAGCATAAAGCTAAAAGAACCACGGGGGCACTCATGGAAAGGACAGCCTTTGAAGTCATACTGTGGTTGTCCTCACTGGTAGGGCTTTCAAAGAGCCGGCCACAGCATATTGTGGTAGATTATTTCTCACATGGATGACATCTTTCTATAGAGTCATAACAGTCGGATGTGTGAGGTGAGGCATCCTCTACAGCAGTGGTTCTCAACCAGTGGGTTATGTTCAATTTGTAACAATGAAAATACATCCTGCATATCAGATATTTACGTTACAATTCATAACAGTAGCAAAATTACAGTTATGAAGTAGCAACGAAAATAATTTTATGGTTGGGGGTCACCACAACATGAGGAACTGTATTAAAGGGTGGCAGCATTAGGATGGTTGAGAACCGCTGCTCTACAGCAACATCAGGAAGATGTGAGAGCTCTGTGGTAAAGCAAGAATTCCATCTCCTTTGACCTTTGAGAATGAGTATGACTGATGACAGCTCTCTGCAAATGGCCTTTAGTTATGTCTTCCTATGCAAAATCGAGAGACAGGGTGGAGACAAGAGGTTGGCATAGTTAGAAGTAGTTAGAGGTTGGGATAGTTAAAAATTAAAATGAAAAAAGACAGTCAATAGATATTTGTTAAGTATCTACTACATGTCATGCCCTGTGCTAAGCTCTAGGAATATTTTTAAAAGTTAAGAAACAATCCCTGCCCTCCCGAGGCTCACAGTCTAACGAGGGAGACAACACGCAAACAACCATGTACGATCAAGCTATACAAAAGATAAGTCATCAGAGAGAGTGCACTAGAATTAAGAGAGATTGGAAAAGTCATCTTGTAGCTGGGCAGGAAGCAGATCAGTCAGCCTGGGCAACATTGCTATTCCTAAGGCCATTGGTAATTCAGGATACTGGCTGTCTCCACTGGGGTTAAAGGGAAACAGCAGTGAAGGTGGTTTGACTGACCTGGCACATGGTGCCCCCTTCAAGGTGCTTTATTGCTTCAGCTAGTTGCTGTCAAACCATCAGGCAGCTTGGGTACGTAAGGAGGAAATGTATGTTTGGCATCTTGCTAGAGAAGTCAAGATTATGTTTCCCCTCACCATCCAGGGCAAGAGTTCCTAATCTTTTTTGTATCATGGACCCCTATAGTAGTCTGGTGAGGCCTAAGGATCCCTTATTAGTATGATGTTTTTAAGCATATAAAATAAAAATACAAAAATTGCAAAGGAAAACAATTTTATTAAAATATAGTTATAAAAATGCTTTTTTTAAAAGAAGTTCATAGATCCTAGGTTAGATCCTTGGTCTTGGTTCTCTTGTTAATTATTCGATACTCCATAAAATCCATGTGATAAAAACTATATAAAATGTGTCCTTTATTTTATAATAGCTTTAATGCACTTTTTCTGTTCATCTGAGAGGTTAGCTTTAACCTTAGAATCAAGGCACCTTCTGAAAACGTGTTTGCTTGCCAACTTGAAAGTCTGGGAATAAGTTAGAAAATTTGGGAAACAGCTGTCTGGAGCCTCAGCAGTGGTTACCAGAGCAACCTCAGGGGCCAAGACAATGGAAGATGCCAAAATGTTCTATTTTTAATAATGCACATATATGAAAGCCATCAAGCCAGTAATGAAACAACTTAAAAACATAGTTCAGAAACAGCCCAGTCTTATGGATAGAGTGCAGAGTTTTTCAATCAGGAGATCTGAGTTCAAACTCTGACTCTACCACTTCTTGACTGAGTGACCTTAGCAATTCAGTTCCCCTCAGTTGACTTATCTAGAAGAGTCTCTTCCAGTTCTAAAGTACTATGATTTAAGGGTACTTCCCCCAATTTGCAATGAATTTAATCCTTTTGAAGCAAAGGATCTCATAGATCTCATTGACCATCCTCCTCCACCCACTTTTTTCATTGTGCCTTCCAGAATTCCCATTCCATAATGGGAAAAACTCCTCTTCATCCTGGACCTCTTTCTCTCACACTCCTTCCATTTACAAACCCCCACTGAGACCTGGCTCACCACTGACAACAGGGCATTCCCAGCCTCCCTCTCACTGCACCTGGAAACAAGAAGAACTGAATTTGAATACTGTCTCAGATGCTTACTAGCTGTGCAACCCTAGCCAAATCACTTAACCTGTGTTTGCTTCAGGCTCCTCAGCTATAAAAAGAAGTTAATAATAGAGCCCATCTCACAGGGTTGTTATGAGGATCAAATGAAATAATATGTAAAATGATTTGCAAGCTTTAAAGCTCTATGTGAATTTATTATTATCATTATGATTATTGTTCAGTCATTTCAGTTATGTCTAACTCTTCATGACCCCATTTAAGGTTTTCTGGGCAAAGATACTGGAGTAGTTTGTCATTTCCTTCTCCAGATTTCTCCACCTTACAGATAAGGAAACTGAGGCAAACAGGGGTAAGTGACTTGCCCAGAGTCACACAGCTAGGTAAGTGTCTGAGACTAGATTTGAACTCAGGAAGATGAATCTTCCTGACTTTAAGATGGGCACTCTATCCACTCTGTTACCTAGCTGCCTCTATTGTTATTATACATATCTTGAGGTACCCTGAATCAAAATTTTCTACCTAATCTAAACTATGGATTTGTATTTTGTATACTGGTCCCAACATATTTTCTCTTCTTTCTCAAGGAGTTCAGCAGTTGGTTCACTGTGTTTCTCTCCTCCCCAACTCCTGCCTTTATAATATGGGACTCCAACATTTACATGGATGCTCCCTAAAATTCCCTAACCTCACAATTACTCCTCCTCCTTAAATCCCATGACCTTCTCCTTCACTCTCCCTCTCAGCCATACATAAGTATAATCATATACTGGAGCTCATTATTACCCACAGGTGTTCCACTACCCTAATTAGAAACTAACATTCCTCTCTCTGACCATAACCTCCTATCATTCCATCTCTCTATATACCTTACCCCTCTTAAACCTATTCCTCTTTCTTATTAATCTTTCCCCACTCACTGCCTACCCCAATACTTTGTCAGGCCATTACCCCTACTCTAACTTTATTTTCCTTCCTTTCCAATATCAATCCTATACCTAGACATTTCAACTCTACATTGTTTTTTGCTTTCAAATCTCTTGCCCCCATATCCTATCACAGTTTGTTTTTTGCCAGGGATCAACCCTAGGTTACTCCAATCATCTGCCTCCTCTACCCCTATTCACAGGCTTCTGAATAGAGCCGAGAGAAGACTCACAACTATGCTGACTGGTTACATTATCAACTCATGTGATCCAACCTCAACTGGGCTCTCACTACAGCAAGGCAATTCTCTGCTCCCTAAATGATTCCCTATATCACTATCCACAGAAGCTATTCTAAAACTTTTTGTCCTTCCTCAGGTATCCTACACTTCCCCTATCCCCCTCAGCTGAGGACTCTGCCTCTTTACTATGAAAAGATAGACCATTTGACATAACATCCTTCTTCTCCCATTCTCTTCTCCTCAAATGTCCTTAACATTATCTCCCACTGCCTCCTCCTTTTCCCCAATCTCTGGCAAAGATACAGCCCTTCTCCTTGCCAAGGCGAACCCCTCTACATGTGTGTTATCCCTTTCCCTGTCATCTTCTCCAACAGATTACAACCCCAACCATGTCCTCTTTTTTTCAAATCTTTGATCTCTCCCTACCCACTAGTTTAACCTCTAATAAACTTTAACAATGCCCTAAATCTCAAACATCATTTAAAAACTTTCACTAAATCTTATCATTCCCATAGTTTTCCTCCCTTCCTCAGGTAAATTCCTAGAAAAAGCTCTTTCTCTATCTATATAAATAGATAGATATGTTTCTACTTCCTTTCAATCACCCCTCAACCTTTTGCAATCTTGCTTCCCTCCTTATCAATCAACTGAAACTTCTCTGTCCAAAGTTATCAATAATTTTTGTCCACCAGCTATTTATTATACTTGGGATAATGAGTTTTCTTTTTTTCTGCTTCTTTTTTATTTGTTTATTTTTAGTTTTCAACTATCAATAATTTTTAATTGATAAATCTGATTTTCTGTTCTCAGTCCTCTGTCCTTATAACTGCCTACCCAAAAAACTCCAGTGGCTCCCTATTAATTGCCCTTAGGATAAAATATAAACTCTCTTGTTTTCTTTTAAAACCCTTCGCAATCTGACCTTAACCTGTCTTTCCAACTTCACTAGACTTTATTTTTCTTTCCAAACTCTTCTTCACACTGGATCCAACCTGTTTTTCCAGCCTCACTGGTCATTACTCCTCTTCCAGGTGGCAGCTAGGTAGCCCAGTGAATACAGCACTGGGTCTGGAGTTAGGAAGACCTGAGTTCACATCTGTCTTTAGACATTTTCTAACTATGTGACCCTGGGTAAGTCACTTAAAATCTATACCTCAATTTCTTCAACTATGAAATGGGGTTGTTGTGAGGTTCAAATAAGATGATATTTGTTAGATACTTAGCACAGTGCCTGGCATATAGTGGTATTTAATAAATGTGTTTCCTTCCTTCTTTCTTCCAGCATTCTGCAATCCGGTCAAACTGAACTTCTCTTTCTTTCTTGCTCATAGTACTTCATACTTAGTCTCTGCTTTACACTGGAATTCTCTTATCCCTAAAATGCACTCTCTTCTCTCCTCCTTAAAGAGTCCCTCTCTTCCTTTTAAGACTCAGTTCATGCTTCACCTTCTATAAGAAGACTTTCCTAGTCTCTCCTCACCCAACTTGCTTTTGGGAATAAGAAGCTGATTTTTCCTCTGTACTCTGCCCTAAATACATTGTGTCTAGTGTATTGTGTTCAAAGTTGGGGGTGCCTCTGTATAAGTAGGATATTGAAAAGCTGGATTGTGTCTGGTGGATAGTGAAAGGTCCTTGAATCTATGTTCTTGGAGGATAAACTGAAGGAATGGAGACTGCTTAGCCTGAAGAGGAAAAGATGTCAGCAGGGACAGGATAACTGCCTTTAAATATTTAAAGAGTTGTCACAAGGCAGATTTGTTCTGTTGGAATCCACAAGCCCAAACTGGGAGCAATGGGTAGAAATTACAAGGAGGCACATCTAGGCTTGATGGTAGAGGAAATGTTCTAATAATTAAAGCCTTCCAAAGGCAGAACGGGCTGCCTTGAGAGGTGGTAGGTTCCCTCCTCACTGGAGATCTTAGGCAGAGGCTGAACAACCACTTGTCAGGTACATCACAATGGGGGCATGGAAGAAGTGGGGGTACTCCTTTTGCATGTGAATTAGACTAGATGGATGCTGAGGTCCCTCCCAACTCTAAAATCCTATGATTCTCTGATTCTGTCATTTTTCACCCTTTTTCTTCATTATGTTTGGCCAATGACTTCATACTTTAAACTGATGTTGCCCTTGCATGCTATGCCTCTCCATTTGATAACAGAGTAAAGTGTTTGCTTGATAAGGCAATTTCTGTATCCTATCTGCTTCCTCATTGACTTTGTCTTACATCACAAAGACCTGGGTTCAAGTTCTGCCTCTGATACATACTCGCTGTTTAACCGTAGACAAGTCCCTAAACCTCTTGGTCCCCTGTGCATTTCTCTAGGACTGTAAGTTGAAGAGAAGGTCCTATTCTGCCTTGGTAGAAGAAATTCTGTATTGGGAGTTTTCTATGCAGGGCACAAGAAATCAAAAGTCTAATTTTAAAAAATGGAGCTCATCAGTCAATGTCTTTACTCTTCTTTATTTTCCTTTGAGTGAAGGAAACAGCAACCTGCTTAAAATTATAGTGTGGGAGCAACTGTATTTACGTACAATATCTTCTCATTTTTATCTTTTCTCTTAATTCAGTGCTTATTTTGACCTTTACCCTAACTAATCAATTCTCTGACTACATACAGACTACTGTGATGATGGAACTGAATTAGATGGGTCCCTTCCTGCTCTAGACCAGGGTTGTCAAACTCAAAGAAAAAGGGATCCCTTGCTACCTGCATAATGTCACTGCCTTAGAAAACCACAAATTAGCATTATCTATGTTGTACTGTATTCTTATTAATTTTGTTAAACATCTCCCAACTATAATTTAATCTGATTCCCACTGGGGAGTTTTGTGGCTGCAAGTAGCCCATGAGTTTGACACCTCTGGCCTAAATTAACCTGTGAGTCTGGAATTCAGAAAAAAAATTCTCACATCAGTTACTAGGCATTTCATGTCTTATGAAATCATGGGTATGAAATAATGAAGAGCAAAGTGAGCAAAACCAAGAGAACATTATATACAGTAATGGCAATGTTGTTCAAAGAATAACTGCAAGCAACTAAACTATTCTGAGTATTATAAATATTCAGATCAACCACAAAGGACCTATGAAGGAAGATGCTCTCTACCTCCAGAGAAAGAACTGATAAATAGAAGTATGCATAGCATGGTTTTACACACACACATACACAGAGGCACGTGTCTTTGTGTGTGTCTGTGTGTGTGTGTGTGTGTGTGTGCGCACGTGTGTATATGTGAAATGGTGACCAATGGTACAGGGTAGGGACACAGAGAGACAGTTTGGATATTTTAAAATAAAAAGAGAAATTATGGGAATAATTTTTGGTCATCTTGTTCAACATTTTCCCAATAAAGCACTTTCTAATTATCTTCTTAAAGAAAGCATGCGTGCCTTTGGCCATTTTCATCCTTAACCTTGAACCATGTTTTTCCCATCCTCCTTAAGGCTTACTTTCCCTTTAAAACCACCATGTATCAAAATATATGTTGACGTAATTCGGAAGATCTGGAGTAGATGGAAGATAATCTGAGGGGGAAAGGCACTGGTAGATGGGGATAATGGGAAGGACTTCCTACAGAAGGTAGGACTTGAAGGAATCTAGGGATATCAGAGGTGAAGGGGCAGAGTATCTCAAATCTCAATGCCACCCTGAATAACAATGCTAAATTAATATTCTTAAAACATAGCTTCAATCATATCATTCATCTGCTCAAAAACCTTTAGTAGTTCCTATTGCCCACAGGACACCCTCCTATAGCATTCAAGGCTCAAAACTTACCTTCAACAAATCAGTAAACATTTCTCAAGCACCCACTGTGTGCCTTCAACTACTCTGTATAAACTCTCATCTCCAACTAAACTCATTTACTTATTGTCCTTCCATTCCTGTTACTGCTTTCAGTCATCCTCTGTGCCTTCCCCACAATGGATAAAAATCTTATTTTTAGATTAGTGAGACAGCATGGTGTAATGGAAAGAACACTGAATTGGGAGTCAGAATCAATCAAACAACAAGCATTTAGTAAGCACCTACTATGTATCAGGCACTGAACTACAGCTGGGATACAAAGAAAAAGGAATAAAACAATCTCTACCCTCAAGATGCTGGGTTTGAACCTCAGCTCTCACTGGTCAGCTGTGTGACCACTGGTTAATTTCCTAATCTCTCTGAGCTTCAGTTTCTTCATCTGCAAAATGGGAGACATTTCTACTATTACCTACCTCATGGAGTTGTTTTGAGGAAAATGTTCTGTAAGCAACATACACATAAGCTATTTATCTTGTAAGTCTCACATTCTCCTCTATCAAGCTCTTGTTGACTGCCCCTTAACCATCCCTACCTCCTCTGAATTCTTGTAATATTGATTATTTATAGGTTGCATTTGACATCTAGCATATGCTACCTTGTGCTATTGACTTTCTATACCCTCATATTATATCCCTTCATATCTCCCCTATGCCCTCCCTGTAGTTAGAAGTTTGAGGTATATTAGGGTCAGTCAAAAATAAATCAAACATTGTGCAAGTGGAAAAAATATCTCTCATACCAACCTTTCCCAGTTCCTCCAGGCCAAGGATATTCAGCATCTGTGGCTGAATAATGCTTGTGCCACTGGGAAGAAAGGGAAGAAAAAAACCTTTTCTTTCTAAGGTAGAAGCTAGGGAACAGTCCTTCAAATCCTTGCAGCCACTTTGAGGAGATATTTACTTAGGGACCTCCTACAAACATGGAGCCCTGGGAATTCTTGCTTCATATTCTCAGAGGTACACCTGAGTACTACCTTCTTTCCCTTGCCCTGAAGGGACTAGGGTAATAATCCACCTAAGAAAAGGAAGAGGTCTAATTACCTCAATTAATGGAAGTATCTTTTCTTGCTCCTCTTGGATCAGCTAGGAAGAAGGGGTCAAAAAGGAATTTAATGATTTTAGTAAAAGGATTCTCTGAGGGTGTGTCAAAAGCTAAGTGACTATTTGTCTATTTGAAGAAGCAAGCTATTAACTGAACTGTTACCTCAACTTTGGACCCTTTTTCAGTCATAACTGTAAAAAAAATTCTTTGTTTAAGAATCTTATAAATCATGACTTTAAATAATCATGTTAGTGAGATATCTGGTGACATAAGGGCACTTATTCAGTTTAAACATTTCTCTTTACAAGCAGAAAATTGTTTAGATTAAAATAATTTTAATTAATAATAATGTTTCTGGCAAGCTTGTGCCCCTAAAGGAATACAGAATTTCCCCTCCTCCTTTCTTAATGAGTTTAATGTCTGGCTCACAATCTTCTTCCTCCCAACTCCTTTGTTCTCTCTAATCCTTCTGTCTTCTCCAGCAGATTGTCCCCACCCACATTTCCACTCTCTCTTTCTACTAGCTCCATTTCTACTGCCTACAAACAAGGCCAAGTTTCCCCCATCATTAAAAAAAATACCTTTCACATGCCTTTATTTTACATCCTATATCTCTCTCCACTCTTCTCAGATAAATTCTTTGAAAAAAAATCTTCTATAACTATTGCCTCTGTCTTCTAAATCCTCTGCAATCTGGCTTCTAGACTAGTCATTCGACTGAAACTGTTCTCTTCACAGTTACCAAGGACTAATTACCAAATTTTGTGGTACTTTCTTGATTTACATCCTTCTTGTCCTCTCTGCAGCATTTGACACTCTTCCTCTTGGATACTTTCTCCTCTCCAGGTTCTCCTGACACCTCCCTCCCTCCCTCTCCCTCTCCCTCTCCATCTCCCTCTCCTTCTCTCTCTCTCTCTCTCTCTCTCTCTCTCTCTCTCTCTCTCTCTCTCTCTCTCTCTCCCTCTCTCTCTCTGTCTCCTTCCCTCCCTCCCTTCCTCCCTCCCTCTCTCTCTTTTGCTTCTCCTCCTACCTAATTCATTATCCCATCTCAATCTCCTCCTCTGTGTCATGCCAACTACCTTTGTGTGTCATCCAAGGCTCTCACCTGGGCTTTCTGTTCTTTTCTCTTTAATCTCTCACTTAGTGATCCCATCAGGTCCCAGGGGTTCAATTATTATCTCTATGCAGATGATTCCCAGATCTATTTATCTAAGCCTAGTCTCTGGTAAGCTCTGGTCCCACATCATCAATTGGCTTTTGAATATTTTGAACTAGATGCTGATGATATTTCAAATGCATCATGTTCAAAACAGAATTCATTATCTCTCCCCCAACACCTTCCAGATTCTGAATTTCCCTCCTTCTGCAGAGGAGACCACAACCTGCCCAGTACATAGGTCTGCAATCTATGTATCATCTTTGATTCCTTTTTCTTTGTCACTTGCATATCCATTCATTTGCCAAATCTTGTGATTTCTTTCTCTACAATTTGCATCCCGTTCTCCCATCACCCAAGTGCAATAAACTTCTAATTAGTCTCCCTTTCTCAAGTCTCTCCTCTCTTCAATCTATCCTCCATTCATTCAACTGACAAAGTATTTTTCCTAAATGGTAGGTCTGACCATGTAACTTTCTTATTGCCTCTAGGATAAAATATAAAGTCCTCCATCTGGCATTTAAAGCTCTACACAACCTGCTCCTTTCCTTCCTTTCCGATCTTCTTACATACTATTCCCCTCTATGAAAACTGACTTAACCCTAATGACCTACTTACTATTCATAAAACATGATATTTCATCTCCTGTATCCATGCCATCATATTGGCTATTCTCCATAAATGGAATGCCATTCCTCCTAACTTCCAACTCTCAGAACCCCTAGCTTCCTTTGAGACTTAGCTTAAATGCTACCTTCTTCAGGAGACTTCTCCTAGTCCCTAAAGTTGCTGGAACTTTCAAAGTTATCTTCCATCTACATTGTACTCATCTTGAATGTTCTGATTTATATATGGTGTGTACCCCTAATAGAAGGCAAGCTTCTCGAGGGCAGGGACTATTTTTGCTTTTGCTAGGCACAGTGCTTGACACATATTAAGTATTTAATAAATGCTTGGTGGTTGACTGATTGATTGACCGGCATGAATTCATCCATTTTTCATGTTGTAAAACATTTCTAAGTTAACTCTTGAGCTTTAATGGAACACTGACTATTCCTTTGGTGCTGTGTTCATTGGTTCTACATACATCATCATTAATCATCAGCTCTTATACATGCACAAATACTCATCTGTAGAAATCTTGATGGGACATAAGAAGTGTCTTCAAGTATTTGAAAAACTAGCATGTAGAACAGGGTATGGACTTGCTCTGCTTTGCCCCAGAATGCTGAAACTAGAAGATGGAGAGAGGCAAATTTAGATTTGATATGAGGACAAATTTCCTAACTTATTGTAACTATTCAAAATAGAATAAACTGTCTTGGGAGGTAATAGATTCCTCACTGCTGGACATCTTCCAATAAAGGCTAGACAAACTCCTATTAAGGGTGATAAGACATGAATTCTTGTTCAAGGACATGTCAGACTAGATGACCTCTGAGGTCCCTACGGACTTTGAAATTCTGTGATTCTGTGACATGGGCCTGAGGTTTATTCTATAACGTATTTCCTATTTTTTCCATGCTGCCTGATACCTATTAGTGACATCTAAGTATGATATTCAATAGCATCTTTCAACCAAACACTTACTGTAAATAGTTCAAATTTTTGATGATTAGTCTCAATAGTTTCATTGATGCACCATCTGTCAAAAATAGACTTTGGGGAGCTGGAAACAATTAGGTGCCAAATGGTTGGAAAATAACTAAACAAACTGAAGTATATGTGTATATTACTGGACCAAAAGAAATTGTTCAGAAAATTGGAAAATTCAAAAAATTAAGAGAAAACTTATATGTATCAAAGCAGAATGGAGTAAACAGAATCAGAAAAACAGTATGTACCATGACTGCAATGATGTAAATTGGAATAATGACAACAAAAAACCACTGTAATTATTATGACCATGATGGCCCTCCCATCTTTGCAACGGTTAGGAGTATGGGTATGAAACATTTACCTACACTATTAGATTTGGTCAATATATTGGTTAATTTTGCTGAACTGCTTATTTTTCCCTCTTTGTTTGATTCTCTTCTAAAATGATGGTTCTCTGAGAATGGATAGGGATATATTCAGAAATGAAAGTAATATAAAAACCAAAGTCTTAATAAAATTTTAACAACATAAATAATAATAATGTCAGAATTCTGAAAAAGATAGGTCCTGACTTTTTATTTAGTAGTGATGATAAGCTACTTCCCAAACATATGCTGTTGGTCACAGAGAGGACCACGTAAGAATGCCATGGGTTCAGAGTAAACCCATCGCCATGGCCAGTGAAATATCATAGTGGTCCAAATATAGGTTGTAATTTCCCCTCAACAAATTTGGATTATAGACAACTAAAAAGTAACCTTATAATTACACTCAGTACTGATGGATGGTACTGAAGATGCCATATTGTAGGCAAATCAGCAGGAAAAGAACTTCAACAAAAGTGATAAAGACCAAGCAAGAGAATAGTGATGAAAAAAATGAACAAAATAGCTTTATTTAAATGGAAAGAAAATTAACAATATTCACAGTGAATATATCTTTTACACAGGGATCTTGTGTAATTCTTTTTTTTAGTATATACCTAGGTCTTTTTTTCCCAAAGAGTTCCTATTTAAAGGAAGTAGCCTATATGTAGACCACCTTAGTACTGAATTACAGAATCTTGGAGTTAGAAGGTAGTCTACTACCTACCCAAGTCAAAGGAATGAGATTACATAGGCAAATAGAGAGATAATATATGTACAAATATGAAAGTAATGTAAAAAATCAATAAAATATAAAATTATAATATATAGTGTTTAAGTTTTGTCATCCTTCTAAATGAAAAGTTGTATAGTCTCTGTGTAATAACAACAATGATGATGATGATGATGACAATAGCTAGCATTTATATGGCACCTACTACATACCCATCACTTTACAAACACCTCATTTGATCCTTACAAAAACCTTGGAAGGCAATTGATGTTATTATCCTCATTCTACAGATGAGGAAACCAAGGCACACAGAGGTTAGGCAACTTGCCCAAAGTCACATTAGTTACGTCTGAGGTCACATTTGAACTCAGGTCTTCTTGACTCCAGGTCTAGTATTCCATCCACTGATGCCCCTTATCTCTCTCACTAATCTCATGTCATTAAAAAGCAGTGAATATGGAGAATATACTTGTACTTCTCAAGCAAATAAATAAATAAATGAACAAATGAACAAATAAAAAGCTTACCAGACTCACAGAATCTCAGAATTGGAGTAGCCCTTAGAGGTCATCTACTCCAACACATACCTGAACAAAAAATGGTCCTGACAAGTAGCTACTCAGATTTCTCTTGAATATCTCCAAATATTGAAGGGAGGGTATGAGGGGAGAGGGGAATGACTCGTTTCTTCCAAAGTTCTCCTCTTTTGGACAGTTGTGATTTTTGGACAGTTGTGATTTTTGTGATGTTTTTAATTCTAGAATCACAGAATTTTAGACTTAGAAGGGATTTCCATGGTCATCTCATCCAATCTATATCTCTGCCAAATCCACATTTTAAAATACCGAACAAGTGGTCATCCAGCCTCTGTTTAAAGGTTTTGGGTGAAGAGGAACTCCTCCCTCCTGAAAGAATCCACTCTACTTTAGAGAACTAATTGTTAGGAAGTTGTTTCTTTGTTTTCCCTGACACTGATCCTAGTTTTGCCTCATTGCAGCTTCTCCCCATTGCTTATGGCTCAACTCTTTAGGACCAAACAGAACAAGTCTAATCTTTCTTCCACGTGCCAACCATTCAGATACTGGAAAATATCTATTATGATACTCCCGAGTCTCCTCTTCATGCTAAACAACCCTGATCCTTCAACTGTTTCTTACATACCAACGTCTCAAGGTCCTTCACCATCCTAAGTGTCCAGAGAATGGCAACTAGCTTCTCAGCATCCTTCTTAAATTCTGATACCCAGAGCCAAATACAACATATCCAATATTGTCTCATCAGGACACAGTACAAAGCAATCATTTTTGTAATTCTTCATAATAGTTGCCAATCACCTCCTTAATGATCCCTCCTTGAATTTTCTTGGGAATTTAGTCAACTCTCTCTGCTCCATAGTTTGGAGACTTTATTCTCTTTTTCTTTTTTGAAGAACAGAACATTTTTCCTTCTGCCCTCCTGTAACCTTCTGAAACTCAACAATCATATCTGCCAGGTCTTTCCATACCTGAAACTTAGCTTATCTGGGCAAAGTGACTTGCATTCATGAAGGACAAGATAAAATTTGTCTGTCTGCAACTTCTGTACTTAGTTCTAATCTTCTAGGACCAAGTGGAATAACCAGTGATGTCTCGGAATAAGTATGAATTAACTTGTAAGAGCCACTATTTGCTAAAATTTTCAGTTTAAATATTTACACCTCAGAAATTGACAAAGGCTTGATTTATCATTTTGTTGATTGTCTAGACTTAAGAAAATGAGGAAGAAAATATTAATAATAAGGATTAAACTTTAAAATCTGTTGCACATGCTTTTTTTTAGAGAGTCAGTTGCTAAACATTTAACAATACACTCTTCAGAACATCCCTAATCTCTCTTCTACATGACATCAAAGACCTGATGACTGTTAATACATCCCCTCCCCAAGTCTTTTATTCTCTTCTAGGCTAACATGCTATTGTTGTTCATTCATGAACAACTCTTCATGATCCCACAAACCAACTTTCCATGGGCCTTCCTTGGCAACAATGCTAGATGCCATTTACTTTTCCAGTTTTTTGCAGGCAGGTGTTAAATGACATGTCCAAGGTCATATAGTTAGTAAATGGCTGAGGTCAAATTTGAACTCTGGTCTTTCTGATGCCAGGCTCAGTGATTTATCTACTGTACCACCTAGGCTAACATACCAAGTTTCATAAGCCAACCCTTATGTGGCACTACTTCCCCCCTTTCCCAAATGTACAATGATTAAGAACACCACAGAAAACAATATTTTGTGAGACAAGACCCAGAAAGATTTTCCCCTACAATTCTTGCTCTCAGTGGAAGTGCTATGTGACCTCAGGTAAATCTATGAATATCCCTCCCTCTATTTCCCTCTTTATTAAACAGGACAATCTCACGAACCTGCCTTACCGAATACTGTAAGGATAAATGTCACTTAAGAATTCTAACTTCTCTAGACCAGACTTTGCATTATTATAAGTAAGAATTGCTCTGACTTGCTCCGGTCCCAGAATGTGCTACCCAGTCTTGCTACCCAAATGACAGTTTTAATTCTAGTCAGTGAAGTGCCCAGAGTCCCCTAGGAAGACATGTCCTATAAACAAAAATAGTTACAATAATTATGTAACTTCAGACCCACTCAGCAATTTGCAATCTTGGGGAAAAAAAAAGAAAGAAAGAAAACTCACGATGCATGGATTTGGTCCTGACCCTCTTCCTGCTAAAGAACAGGGAGAAGAGCTAATTAGAGTGATGAATGAACACCTGTACAAAGCTAAGACCATTTGCTGAGTGTGCAATCCAGATGTGTACTTCCTGGCTTTGAACTTTGCCCTAAATGAGAAACAACAAGCAATACTCACACATTCCTTCACACATAAACTGTTCTCATTGGAGCATGACGAGGGAAATGCCTTATTAGTGCTCAGCACATGTGAAGTCCACATACTTAATAAATTTTTACCAAAAAATCTGGGAAACAATTTGGAATTATCTAAGAAAAGTTACTAAATCTAAACAAATCCAACAAAAATTTCAGTACCTACGAAATTCAAAGGGAGGTGCTAAGGATCCAGAGCCAGAAGAAAAAAGCAGTATCTTGCCACAAAGAACTTATATTTTTACCCTTATATTGTTTTTACCCTGGATGCAACGATCTCATTATCAGTTTGTATACCAAAGAAAGTAAATGGCAGCAAGAAGGAACCCAACTTATTCAAAAATAGTCCCAGAAGCGTTGTTTGTAATAACAAAAAAAAAAAAGGCTGAAAACGAACGACTAGACAACATCTGGACAAGTAGAAGTATATTGATATAATGCACCATCACTGCCCTGTAAGGAACGAAGAAAATAAAGAAATCAGAGAAACATGGGAAAATCTGTATAAAGTGATGCAATGAAGAAATCACGGCCAGAAGAACAATTTGCATGATGGACTACAGCAAAAAAATAAAGACGACACTATCAGGGAGTAAAACTGAGGTCAGACACAATAAATGGGAATTGTAGGTACCCAAGAATTAAATCATTCTGTTAATGAATTGTTGTTGCTGTTGTTGTTTGGTCATTTCAATCATTTCCAACTCTCTGCGACGCCATTTGGGCTTTCTTGGCAGACATACTAGAGTAGTTTGACTTTTTCTTCTCCAGCTCATTTTACAGATGAGGAAAATGAAGCAGAGTTATGTGACTTGCCCAGGGTCACACAGCTAGTAAATCTGAGACTGGATTTGAACTCAGAAAAATAAGTCTTCTTGACTCCAAGTCTGTCACTCTATCCACTCTATCTAGCTGCTCTTTGTTAATGGATAGTAGATTCCAAAAGCAGACACCTACTAGATGGTTTGCTAAACTCTTTTCAAGGAATGAAATTTGAGAGGGCTTAGAGATGTTGTTTGGGGATTTCTTGGGATACGTCTGCTGTGTCAAAATAAGGGGATCGAGATAGAAACTAGACCTGGGTTCAAGATAGGCAAGTCCTAGGATAAGGAGATTCCCTCTACCAATGCAGGCTGATGCTTTCTCAGTAACTTAATAGTGTTACAGAGTTGCTATATCACCACACAGCTAATGACTTGCCCAGGACCACACAGCCGGTAAAAGATATGGGAGCTGAACTCAGGTTTTCCTGGCTCCAAGGCCAGCTCTCTATCTACTACACCACACTACCTCTCAAAATAAAGCATATCAAAGAGCTAATAAAAACATTTTAAATGAAACAGCCAAATGTAGAAAAGTCTCACGTTCTCCAGTCCATTTATGGAACTGATTGTGTTTTCCAAAATGAAAAAATACCACTAAAAGGTACCCAGCCTATGCCTCCTAAGGGCATAAAATACTGATAAAATACTGAAGGCTCATCTTTCACTTTGTGTACTATTTACTCTAATGCAGAATTTACTGGTAATCATAACTGTCTCAGACCTCATGCAGGGTGATTGATATACCAAAATGACCATCACAAAGTGGTCTTACCCATAAGATAATCTCCCATTGAACCTCACTGAACCTCAACTATATAGTAATATATGCAGCAGGATTTCTCTTATACTTGACTCTTCTCCACAAATGAAAATATGTTTAGAGTGTGTCACAATTTTCTAAGTTTCTCTTATTTTTTATTTTTTATTAGAGGACAGAGTAATCATGATAATAAAGGAGTAGGAACATGGTAGACATAATACTGCTCATGGGGTTACTGGGCCTTTGCCCAGGACACTGGCATGAGAAGGGGTGCATTTCTTCTAGTTATGCTGGATAATGAGAGTAACTTGCCACTTAGGTCTGTATCCTGGGGCACCTTCTCCCACCAACACACCAGCAGGTCTGGGATGGATTACCACTAGGTTTGGAGACCCATCTCACAAGGAATACCTGCAATGGACCTTGAGGTGGTTTCATCCATGACTTGCCTTGACTGAATGTGCCAGAATTCTCAGTTATAGCTCTGATGCTGTGTGACTGCATGAATGTATGTGGCTGGTGATAGGATCAGATGCTTAGATGGAGTGTGGCTGTGTCCTGACATATCTCCATCTGCTTTACTGAGTTCAGGGATATGTTAAGGGCCAGGAAAAAAATGGGGAAACACTGCCCCAATCCACACTGAAAAAATCACTTTGAATGTAATCTCAGAAGGATCCCTTTTATTTTTTTTAATTTTCTTAAAGTTAATTTATTTATTTTTAGTTCTCAACATCCACTTCCATAAGTGAATGTTGCCATCCCCAAGACAGAATACAATCTGATATAGGCTCTACATATGCATTCCTATTAATCATATTTTCACATTAGTCATGTTGTATAGAAGAATTAGAACAAATGAGAAGAACCATGGGAAAAAAAACAAAACAAAAAAAAAATAGTCTGCTCGGCTCTGCATTCAGACTCCATAGTTCTTTCTCTGGATGTGGATGGCATTTTCCATCATGAATCCTCTGGAATTGTTTTAGGTCCTTGAATTGCTGAGAAGGGCTAAGTCTATGAAAGCCAGTCATCATACATACTGTGGCTGTTACTGTGTACAATGTTCTCCTGGTTCTGCTCGAAAGCCAGTCATCATACATACTGTGGCTGTTACCGTGTACAATGTTCTCCTGGTTCTGCTCACTTCACTCAGCATCAGTTCAAATAAGTCTTTCCAGGTTTTTCTGAAGTCTGCCTGTTCATCCTTTCTTATATCACAATAATATTCTATT
>CM053584.1:103760730-103800419 GCA_028627135.1 Pseudochirops cupreus
AAAAAAAATTTAATAAAATAAATTTTAAAAAAAACAGCTGCTATAAATATGTTTTCCATGTGGGTCAGAAAAGATCCCTTTTAAAGTCATTACTATTACTGATCCAGAAACAGCTTAGCAGCAGGCTTGTCTCTGCTCTAGCCCTCAAATCTCAAATGAAGCTCCAAAGACGGCTCTTCACTTATTCTGCAGCACAGTTTGGGCTACTGCACTACCAATCATCCACCATCATAAAGCTTTAGCTAAACACATTAATTGTACCCAGTGCTGGGCTAGTCTATTCAAGAAGTACATAATCTATAAAGAAAGGCACCCAGCCTATGTCTCCTAAAGGTATAATTCTGAATTCCTGCACAGCTTGTATGCTGCATACTGACTTACCTCAAACCATGCTGGTATTAACAGCAAGCATTTTTTTTTACAAGATTTTAAAGTTTACAAATGCTTCACCAGTGTTATCTCTTTTGATCCTCACAACAATCCTGCCAGGTAGGTGTGGTTATTACCCCACTTTACAGATGGGGAAACTGAGGCTGAAAGAGGTTAAGCAGCTTGCGGTAGGGCTCATATGGCTAGTTAGTATTTGAGACAGAATCTGGACTCGGGCCTTCCTGACTCCAAGTCCAGCACTTCCACCCTTGGGCCACCTTGCTGCCTCTGAACTGAATCACTCAGAGGGACAGAAGCCCCTGAGGTCTATGAGACTGCCCAACCAAACACTATTTACCTGTGAATGCTTTATCAATACTAGTCAGTGTTGTTGCTCCTGATGGGTTGATGCCAAAGCTACCCATGTAATTATGAATAAGTCAATGAACCTCTCTGCGCCTCAGTTTCCTCATCTGTAAAATGAGGGTGTTCGGACTAGATGACCTTCAGGGCCCCCTTCTAGTTCTAAAGCCAAGATGAAGAAGTGGTAGGAACACTAACACCACTAGCTAAAAAGACAGATTTGTTATTGCTTTGTGCCTTCCCGGCCTCCCCCACTTTCATGCGATAGAAATAATGATCTGTACCCAGCAGTGATGTTATCTTGTCACTAACATGACCCTTTGGCAGATAAAGGAAAAAACAAACAGCGTGAGCTATTTTTTCCCGTCCTCTTTTAATAAAACACTTGGCATTTATATAATATTTTTAACTTATTTAAAGCTCTCTTGTGTTTTCCTTCTGAAACAGAACTTCTTGTTTTCTGAAATTACACATGTTATGGAGCCCCCTTGGGATTCAGAGACTCTAGAACTACAAAGCACAGAAGAACCAACATTCAAAACTACAGAAAAAGTCAAACTCGAGCGGAGTTCAAACCTAGTCAGGGCGAGGGCTCTGAAAGTGCTTAGAGGGCAAATGAATGATTGTTGTATCTGAAGACATAACTCCACATAAGACTGGGAGGCAACAGATTTCCATTCTTTCTTGGGACACCATAACATCCAGCTGGAAGTTACAGCATTTTACAAATGGCTTAGCCTAGAGCCTGGCCGAACCTGGACCTGCCTTAGCAAAGGGATGGCATGAAGATTCAATCAATAACAAGCCGATCAATTTACAAGCATTTATCAAGAACCAACAAGATGAAATAAAAAGGAAGAGGAGGAAATAATGATAACCTCATTCTTACTTTGAAAGTAAAGCATGGGAAGAGGGTGTGAGTGTATAAGCAGTAGGTAGGTATTAAGATAATGCTGAATGCTTCTGGCAATTTGGGGAGATTGGCCCTATTTTTTGACCTTCAGATATGTCCCAGAAGTGCTTCTTGCTGTACCTATGAAGTTTGAAAAATATAATAATGGGCAGACAGAAGGATAAACACTGGTATGGGTTGAAAAAAAAAATCTTTGCCACTACAAGGTATAAATCCCAAATAGATCATAAAAAAGGGCACAGGACCCACATGTACAAAAATATTTACAGCAGCTTTTTCTGTAGCGGCCAAGAATTGAAAACTGAGGGGAAGCCCATCAATTGGGAAATGAACAAACAAGTTTTGGTATATGAATGTAATGGAATACTATGGTTCTATAAGAAATGATGAGCAGGAGGATTTCAGAAAAACATAGAAAGACTTACATGAACTGATGCTGAGTGAAGTAAGCAGAACCAAGAGAACACTGTACACAGTAACAGCAATATTGTGCAAGGACCAAGTTGAATAGACTTAACTCTTCTCAATAATACAGTAATCTAAGACAATTCCAAAAGACTCCAGACGTAATATGATATCCACGTCCAGAGAAAGAACTATGAAATCTGAATGCAGATCGAAGTACACTATTTTCTCTTTTTTTCCCTCTCTCATGGTTTTTCTCTTTTGTTCTGATTCTTCTTTCACATGACTAATGTGGAAATAATTTTAAAATTATTATACATGTATAACCTATATCAGATTACATTCCATCTTGGAGCGGGGCTGGGGAAGGAAGGAGAAAATAATTTGGAACTCAAAATCTTATAAAAGTGAATGTTGAAAACTATCTTTATATGTAATTGGAAAAATAAAATCCAAGAAAGAAGGAAAGAAACAAACAAACAAAGAAGGAAAGAGGGGAAGAAGGAAAGAGGGAAAGGAAGGAAGGAAGAAAGGAAGGAAAGAAAGAAAGAAGGAAGGAAGGAAGGAAGGAAGGAAGGAAGGAAGGAAGGAAAGATTCTCCCAGTAAAATTCTCTCTCCATCTTAAGAAAGGGAGCATTTATAACACAGTAATGAATGTGGAACTGAGCCTGTCTGTATATCTGGTAGCTCTTTTTTGCTTTGTTTTTACTGACCAGCGTTCTGCCTAACATTTGCTTCCATGATGGGCATATTGTATAGCAGACAGGTGTGAAAATAGTATAGCAAAACCAAAATCTCTGGTTATTGATGTACTAGATTTGCGTCTGTCTTTTTAACAATTGGAATAATCAGGAAGAGTGTAAAAGAATTCAAAAGTGAAATTTAAAAAAATTATCAGTTAAATCAGGAAAAAAAAAAAAAGAAAGAGAACATTTATTCAAAGAGAACAAAATTTTCCCAAGATGGGAAATAAATCTGATACTGGGGTTGTTTATAACCCCTCTTTCCTGCCGGGTTTACTAGCTCCTTGGAAGTTAGGTTCTTACTGTCTGTTCCCTAGAGGATCTGTTAGTAAAAATACTACTTACCTAGAGTATCATTTAATAAATAACAGCTCTCTGTGTGATATCCTAGGGATCTGAAAAGGTAAAAATTCCTCTCAACTGGATTACTGAATTCTGGCTTAGTCTTTGGCAGCATGCATTACAGTGACCCTCTAGTGGCTAGGTCCTAGCCAATATTAGCAGGACATGGAGGCAGATAAGGCTCACTTACTCTGCCATGAAGGCATTTCTTTCATAACCTCTATGCATCTAAAGTCAATTGTCAGCACTGGTTATGGTCTCTACGTACCACATGTTTGGGTATTTAATCATACATGCCCTGGCTTTGTTACTTAACTGTTCCACTTTTTTCATTCTTTACATTCAACGTGAGTATTCATTTCATGCCTGATGAATAGAAGGCCCTACTGTAAGTGTTCTGGATGAAAAAAAAGAGAGTAGAAGTTCAGAGAGGCAAAGGGCCTCAGAGATCATTGAGTCCAACTCATGACTGAAGTAGGACCCCTCTACAACATAGCTGACAAGCCATCATTCAGTTTTTATTCAACAAGGAACACCGGGGCAGCCCACTCCCCTTCGGGCAGCTCTGATGGTTGGGAAGTTTTCCCTTTCATGAAGCTTAATTTTTCCTCTTTATACTTTCCATCATGGCTCTAATAGTGCCCTATAGAGATAAGCAGAAGTCAGATCCTTCTCCCAGAGGACATGCCTTTTTATTTTTTGAAGATAGAAATCACATCCCCCAAATTCCTGTTTTCCAGTTCTTTCTATCAGTCCCTCATACACCATCATCTCAGGGCTCTTCATCATCCAGGTTGCTCTTCCTCTGGATGCTCTCAAGCTTTTCAATGTACTTACCCAAATGCATACCCCAGCTATGGGGAAGCTAGGTGCCACAGTGGACACAGTGCTGGGCTTGTAGTAAGAAAGACTCATCTTTCTGTGTTCAAATCTGACCTCAAATACTAACTAGGTATGTGACTCTGGACAAGTCACTTAACTCTGTTTACCTCAGATCCCTCATCTACAAAATATGCTGGAGAAGGAAATGACAAACCATTCTAGTATCTCTGCCAAGAAAACCCCAAATGGGGTCATGAAGAGTTGGATGTAACTAAAACACAACTGAACAATTGTATTCCAGATCTGAAAAGTCCAGAGCAAAATACCACAAGCTATCACCACCCTGAGTCAATCAATTAACCTATAAACATTTATTAAACACTTACTATATGCCAAACACTGTGTTAGGCACCAGGAACATACACACAAAATGAAATGTTCCCTACTTTTCAGGAAATCACATTCTATGAGGAAAGAGAACACATACATATATATATATATATGTGTATATACATATATAACATGTATAATATATAACATGCATACATAACATATACACAGGGTGACCCAAAAGTTTTAGTGCAGGTATAGGCCTTGGTAGCATACATACCTATACATATGCATACATACACACATATTTATTTGTATGTATATGTATGTTTACATGTATATTTATATGTATACATACATACACATAACTCAGAAGTCTACAGTCCACTATTCAAAATCTTTCTACCTCTCCATGGAGTTCATTTCTCCACATGTCTCTCCTAAGAATCATGTAACAAACTCATATAAGTCCTTTATGACAAGTACATAGAATTGTGCTCAGCCTTCTCTCAGCCAATCAGGAGTCACATCTTCCTATAATCTGCATGCAGCACAAATGACACAATTGTATGTTTCTCTTATAGTAACTTAAGACTGTTTCAGGTTTGTGATTTGTTGTATCACACTGTTTACTCATATTGAGATTTCAGTCTACCAAACAAAATCTTGGCAGCTAGGTGCCAGACTGGATAGAGTGCTGGGCTTGAAATCAAGAAGGCTCATTTTCATGAGTTCAAATCCAGTCTCAGATATTTATTAGTTGTGTGACCCTAGGCAAGTCATGTAATCATGTTTGCCTCAGGTTCCTCATCTGTAAAATGACCTGGAGAAGGAAATGGGAAACAATTCCAATATCTTTGCCAAAAAAAAACCCCACAAAAATGGGGTAATAAAAAATCAGAACAACTGAATAACAACATATAAAAGCCTAGATCTTTTAAAGATAAACTAGTCTCAAGCCATGTCTCCCCACCTTTCTACTCCTAAAGCTGATTACTTCAAACATTTATCCCCGCTATGTTTCATTTTATTAGATTAGACTCAGTGTTCTAGCCTGTCAAGATCTTTAGAGATCCTGAACCTTTCATCCAGGGTGGCAAGGTACCTCAGTCAGCTCTGAGTCATCTCTGAATTTGATAAAAAGATCTCTGCCCTTAGGGACCATGAAAATCTAATAAGAGAGAGGAGGGTCTATACCCCCAAATAACTACAGCACCAGACCATATATGAGACATACTCTCAGAGAAGTACAGAGCTATAGGAGTACAAGGAGAATGAGTTTGCTCCAGGTGCAATAAAGACCCATGGATTTGGAGCCAGATGAACTGGGTTTGAATCCTGAGTTTTTTACTTACTACCTGTGTGACCTTGGAGAAATCACCTATCTGGACTCAAGTTTCTTTATTTATAAAGTTAGGTGACTGGACTAGATTAGCAGTTCTCAAAGTGTGGTCAAGGGACCCCCTAAGGCCCTTTCAGGGGCTTTGTAAGATCAAAACTATTTTCATAGTAAGACTAAGATGTTTTAATTTCTAATATGGTAAATATGGATAGAAAAAAACTCTACATAAACAAAAGTTGCTTGGGGAATTCCCAACAATTTTTAAGAGTGTAAAGGAGTCTTGAGACCAAAAAGTTTGAGGACCACTGGACTGGATGGTCTCTGAAGTCCCTTTAAGCCCTAATGTTCCATGAATCTGTGATCAAGTACAAGTAGCCCCTGCTTTCCCTGAAAATGTTCTTCCGTTCACTAAGTCCTTTTCCCATCTCCAGCACCCACTTGTAACCCAGAGATTTTCCTTTTACATCTATAGCAGGGGAGGTCCCCAAATCATTCCTTAGGAACAGTCAATGAGTCAATGAATTCTCTGTGAAACTGCTCCAAGTCTACAAATTTAGACTGCTCAGAAGGTCAGAGAAGCAGCTTTGTAGACAAATGTAATAAGCTGACTGACCTACTTTTTCTTTTCTTTAAACCAGTTCATGTGGGAAAGGAGGCTAGGAAGAAGGATCAGTACTGGCTACTCAGTGATAGTCCCTGAAGGGTGGACAAGCAATTATGTACATGATTAAAGGGCTCATCTTAAGACAGCTATGAACCAAAAAAAAGGTCTTCCATCTTAACAAGAGACACTTGCTGATACCTGGGAATCCTACTGCAAAGAGCACATCAGGGATATCCAGGAATCCTACTTGTAGGAATCTACTAGGTATTCAGGAGGTCCTCCCCATAGGAGTAGGTCAGGATTCCCCTCTCACAATAAAGACTGTAAGACCTCCTTAACACTTTGAAAGAGTTTCCCAACCCTAACAGTTTCTAAGGCAGTATACTACTTTCCCTAAATATTCCCCCTGGGTGGCAACAATAAGGAGGAAGGAAGACAGAAAATGTCAGAGGGGAGGGTTAGTCAGAGCCACATGCTCAGACATGTCTGAATAAACTAGTCTGGAGCAGGAAGACTTCAGAAAAACATAGAAAGACCTGCATGAACTGATGTTGAGTGAAATGAACAGAACAAGGAAAACACCAAACACAATAAGAGCAACATTGTGCAATGATCAACTTTCTACTCTCTTCAGCAGTGCAGTGATCTAAGACAATTCCAAAAGACTCATGATGGAAAATGGTATCCACATTCAGAAAAATAACTTTGGAGTTTGAATACAGATCAAAACATACTATTTTCTCTCTTTTTTTTCTCATGGTTGTGTTCTGATTCTTCTTTCACAGCACGACTAATGTGGAAATATGTTTAATTAGATAGTACATGTATAGCCTATATCAGATTGCATGCCATCTTGGGGAAGGGGAAAGGGCAAGAGGGGGAAAAAATTTAAAACTCAAAATATTATAAAATTGAATGCTGAAAACCTATAATAAATAAATAAATAAATATTTCTTTAAAGATAAACTAGTCTGAAATCCAGGGACAATTCTTGTCAGTGGCCACCACCCCTAGTAATCTGAGCATCTTAGACCAGTTACTCTGATTTACTCCACTCTGACTGACAGACACAGATTGGCAGAGCTCCTCTGGGACTCCTCACCTTTCCAAGAGCACAAATCCAACATCTAGGTGAGGGGGAAGTACATAAACTTAGACAGGAGATTCAGCTGTGGGATAGGACACCTTGCACTGCAGGGAAAGCATTCCACAGGTTTCCTAACTAGAAGAATCTTAGGCAAATCATTTCATCTCTCTAGGCCTCAGTTTCCCTATTTGCAAATTAAGAGATTGGACTCAATGACACAAATTTGGAGAACTCTCAAGATTGTATTAGCTGATCCTACAAATGACACCATCTCTCCTCCATGGTGAAGATTCTTGGGATCAAGTTTTAAATAAATGTGATAGGGGAATCAAGTGCTAGGGTTTGAGTTCCAGGAACAGATAGGGTTGTCCCACTAACCAACAAGAATATAAGTGATTCCCTGTTTCCAATTATCATTTAAGTCTATTAACCTTGAGACACTTGAAGCTGGAAAATCACGTGAGCCTTACTGTAATGGTCAAATATACTCTTTTCTGCAGATGGACTTCCTTTTTATTTTTTCCTTCCTTCTTTCTTTCCATCTTTCTTTCGTTCATTCATCCATTCATTCTACCGTACTACAGCAGAAAGAGTACTGGCTTTGAAACCAGAATGCAGTCTGAATCCTAGTTCTGCTACTTACTATCTCAAGTAACTACATTAAGTAATTGAATCTCTTTTGTCTTTGTCCTTGACTACAGAATGAGGAAGATGGTCTACATCACTTCTAAGGTCCCTTCCAGCTCTAAATCAATGTCACTATGATTTAATTTAATATTTCCCAAACTAATGGAGTCATGGAACATAGTCAGGTTTGAAATAAATTGAGAGAACCCATAAAGAATATTCTGGACATATGAAATATTTGGACAAGGGAGATTTTAAAGCAGAATAGAAGAAATAATAATTATATTCAGACTCTTAAATTGATTCATATTATGAATATTTTTATATATTTCAGGACTTCAATACTTCAATAAATCTACAATTTCCTTGGTGTGGATATTTTCTCCAACAGTGCAGACAGAAACCCCTCCGTGTCTGCTCATACCACATGTCCCTGCCCTCCCATAAAGGATCTATCCAACATGCTGGAGGCTTTCTTCTGCATCTTTTAACGTTTCATGGTGACCAATATGGCATTCAGGCTATTCATCTGTTATCCTTCTTTTTATATAAATGACCAGCCTGCCCCCTTTTCCAGATATCTTTCTTAGATATCTTTTGCATGACTTTTTGCCCATAAGTTGTCACTGATATTATGTTGTAGTCTACTAACGCCACCATATGTCTATCTCTCCATTGCCCTCTGGGTAACCCACAATTTTTATTCTTTAGAGCTTGTGATGTTTCATGATTCAGAGTCATATAACATCCCTAAGAGAATACTGATGCTATAAAGATGTGTTTTCATGTCAGGAGACAGTTTGAGAGCTCTGAAAAAAAACACTGCACAATTTCTCAAATGTAATCCATCCCACATTGTTCCTGCTTTTCAAATCTGGGCTCAGTTCACTGTCCATCTTCAATGTCTTTTCAAGTAATATGTATCGATAGACTAAAACAACAGCCTATCCATTTAACTGTGTGTCAATAGTCTGGGCAATTAGCAGCCTCCATTTATTTTTTTTTCCTGAGTGAATTGCAAGGCTAATCTCTTTTAATTAGACATACATGTCACTGAGTAGGCTCTATCATATTCTGAAGGTTGAAATCTACCCCACAAAATAATATTATTCACAAATAGAAGCATCTTGGGAATTTCAACATCTATAAGAAACCTCTCTTTCACAGACGACATTCTCCATGACAAGGAGCATATAGATGAGCAACGCCTCTCTCTCAGATGGTGTGCTTGCTGATGAGAATCACAGGATCATCAAACAAAATTCTCTCCATGGTCAAATCTTTCAAGGATTCTTGCATGATCTGTGCCTATACACAGAAGAAATATTGTTGAGGGAGAGCCTTTATGTTTTGCTTTACTGAATTAAGTGGTTTTTTCTTATAATGAACAAATAAGAAAAGCAACAGAATCATATATTTTCTGCACTTTCAGACAACTATTGTTGTTGTGTGTCCTTAGTTTTTGAAGAAGACCAGTGACATCACAGGATGAGATCTTGATTCATGCATGAACTGAATTTAAGTAAGTCAGAGCTGCACAATGTCATCAGTCTCACTCTCTTTTCCTAAATCATCCTAAATCCAGTGGCAAGACAAAAGTCAAGATGACTGGTGATAGCCTAGGGTGGAGTGGATGACCCTGACATCTTCCATGCCTGACCAAGCTCTAAAGCGCTTCACAGTGCCTGCTTCAGCTACTTTCATGGTATCAGAACAAATCATTCTTATCTGCCCATTCTACCAGGTGAAGTCTTCACTTGCTTGGGGTAGACATCCCTTAACTCACTGAGAGGTTTGAGGTCTGTTGGTTACCCTCAACCTGGTTTAATACATCTGTCAAAATGGGCTACCAGGCCACTGAGCATTCTACGTCTTGGAGTCACAGGTGAGAGCTGTGTCAGGTGACACTGAAGGCAGATTAGCAGCCCTGAAAAGGACCCAGCAAGCTCTCCCACCAGAGGTGCTAGTCCTCCTTGCACACCCCATACACCCACTTTCAGTCAATAATATCAAGGTCAACATGAGGTGCTCTATAGGAAATCATCTATTAATAACTGCTTGTTCCTTTCTCATTTTTTTCATTTGAGATTTGAGATTTCATTTGAGATTTTCATTTGAGATTCATTTTTCATTCACTGTCCTTTCAGTGATTTTCACTAATCATTCATCATCTTCTTCTCTTTGATATGCCTCAACAACTGATCCCTCCATACTCTCAAAACTGTGTCACATCCTGCGCAAATTTCCTCTTTGTGCATTAGTCTGGTCCAACTCTTCTTCTCACTTTTATTTTATTAAGTATTATTTCTACTTCCTCCTTCACAGTATACAGAAGGGTTCAAGAACAAATGTGGTGATTTCAATAACATGAAAGATGAGACAGGATCAATATGGAGATGTTTAGAAATCTGTTCCATTTTGTGTCTATTTGTTCACCAGATTTTATTTATAAATGCTCCTGTTATAATCAGTCTTAATTAAATCTCAAACTCAGCTTTCTTTAAACTCATTTTCGCCTCTACTGCTTTTCACTATTTAATGAGGCTATATTACAGCATCCTCCTCTACAATATTTTCCAGATGAGTCTGTACTCTAAACCAGCATTGCCCTTGGCTGCCATCCCTTGCTAATTAGCAAGGAGGCCAAGTATTTGCTAGCTACAGTGATTTCAGGGTTCTTTTGGACTACTCATTGCAACTCCTGCCTGATACCTGCTAAATTCCTCTAAAAATCCTGATAATCAATATATTTACATTACTCTATTTTCCGTTTTTTCAGAGACAACACAGCACGCATGTTTACATGGCTCTGGTTGGAACTATTAAATTTTCACAAATTCTCTTCTTATCTTTAGCCTTTCTTTTAATTCAGTGTTGATTACAATCATGTATATATCTATGAACTGGGGGGACAGGAGGCAAGAAGGGATCATACTTGGATATATACCCTCTCTATGCTCTATGCACTCCTATTTTATGGATACTGACCTTTGTTCTAACTAGTCATTGATTTGGCTGTACATTGATCTGGCTCAGAGTTAGAAATGATTCCTATGTCAGTATCCATAACTTTTTACCTGTAAAGAAATTAAATCTATTTTCATTTTGTAAACACACTGTTAAGTACTTACCATGTCCAGCTCTCTCTCTCTCTTTTTCTCTCTCTCTCTATGTGTGTATATAGATATATGTATATGTATATGTATATCTATCTATCTATCTATCTATCTATCTATCTATCTATATATATATATATATGTTTTTGCATGTTTCTGTCTCTGCTTCTCTGCCTTTTTCTGTCTGTCTCTCTATTCATGAGTATATTTGTAAGTATGTGCACCTATAAATATTTTTAGCATTTATTGGTTTTCAATTATTAATCAATGCTACTATCACTGAAACTTTTAATAAGATTTCTATTCATATCTCATAGTGCATCAGGATTATGTAGAACCCAGTTTTGGATATGCTTACTTGGTCAAACTCATTTTATTGATGAGGAAAGAAAGAAGGAAGGAAGGGAGGAAGGAAGGAAGGAGGGAGGGAGGAGGAAGGGAGGAAGGAGGAAGGGAGGAAGGAGGAAGGCAGGAAGGAGGAAGGGAGGGAGGGAGGAAGGAAGGAAGGAGGAAAAAGGCAAGAAGGAAAGAGAGAGAGTGGGAAAGAAAAAAAGAAAGAAGCAAGGAAAAAACAAGCATATATTAATCACTGGGTTCTGTGCTAAGCACTTTACAAATATTATCTCATTTGAATGTCATTCTACTCCTGGGAGGGAGGTGCTAAAATTATGACCATTTTACAAATTAGGAAACAGGCAGCCAGAGTCACACAGCTAGTAGGTTTCCAAGGATGGGTTTGGACTCAGGTCTTCCTGACTCCATGTTCAACTTTCTATCCATGGTACCACCTAGCTGCCTATTAATGATGAAATAGAGAACCAGAGAAACACTAAATGAGTGGCAGAACTGGGACTATAAGCCAGGTCTCCTGATTCCCCCTTAATTGCTTCTTCCACTATGCCAGAATCCTTTGTCCCCATCTTTTTGTCCCCATGTCAATCCTCCAGGCTAAATTGGACACCCCAAAAAGGCATTCAGACATTTTTCTAGTGGTATATGGAATAGCTTGCACATTTTGCAAGCTCCAGGGAAGGAGTCACAGGATCCTTCCACCCTTGGTAACTAATAGCAACAAGGAAAGAAATTTGGGGCCATCATCTATAGTGATAGAAGAAAGTGCTTACCAACACAGCAATGGGAGCTGTGGCACAGCAGTCATGAAAGAAAGGAGGGATGCTTCTTAAGAAGCAATAATAGTGTTCAGTTCAGCAGATCAGAATGAGGTCAGAGAACTGAAGTTTCTATAGGTACAGTGTTCAATCCTCCCCTAGTCATACTGAGTTAGTACAACTTCCTGGGATTTCTCTCTATAGTGAGTGTGTGGTGTCCATGGCATGAGAAATAAGAAAGTAAGACAGAGATCTGATGACCTTATCACAAACTGCCTTTCCAAACTCAAGGACAACCAGGCTGTGGTGCACTGAGGCTTTCCCTTCCTACCAGAAAGGGTAGTACTGAAATGACAAAGCAGTCAACGGCAGAAACTCTGCACAGTAACCTGAGAGCAAAAGAATGAGCTAGATGTTGGCCAAATATTTGACAATGCTTCTCAGGTTATCTTTCTGGAAAAGATGGAGAGAGGTGAGCTGGAAGACCATATAATGAGGCAGGCTTGAGATAGGACTCAGAGCATAAATCATTCGACAGTCTCAGGTCAGCTTGGAAGAAGGTCTCCAAAGGGGTCCTCCAGGGACCTATGCTCAGTCACCCCTTTACTACAGGACTTCAAGTACAGGTTAAGGTCAGCAGTGTCAAACTCAAGTAAAAGCCAGGTCCGCTAAAACATAAAGAAGGATCCCTGTGGGCCACGTGTGGACTTAGAAAACTACACGCTAACATTATCTATGTTTTATTGTATTTGTGTTTATTTTGTTAAATATTTCTCAATTACATTGTAATTGCTTTGAGCTGTACCTATTGTGAGTCAAACCCACTTCTAGACGGAATGATCATTTGTCATGGATGTTCCATCCACGTGTCTTGTATGTGCCACTTTATAAACATTGTTAGAATGTAAACTTCTTAAGGCCAGTTTTGACTTTTTTCTCTCTATCTCAGTGCTGAGCATGGTGCCTGGAACATTCTTAATTCTGAATGAATGCTTGTGGACTGGCTAGCTGTAGATGGGATTCTTTTTCTGGCATGGGTTAGACTAGACGGTCTCTGAGGTCTCTTCTAATTATAGAGGGAGCAAAATTCAGCCAAGGTGGCAATTTGATTCCCAGTGAAAAAGCCACAGGAGAGTCCCTGATCTCTGATGTGTGACTCTGAGAAAAGGTCCGTGTTATGGAATCATCCTGGACCAGTGGTCTGGGAAGCATGGCTACCAATTCATGGCTTAAACTTGGACTTTGGACCGCTCACTCACGTCTCTCTCTTGACATCAGTTGCTTCATCTATCAAATGAAAGAGTTGAACCAGATGATCTGTAAGGTCCCTGCTAACTTTAAAACTCTATGAATAGATTCCAGAGCTAAATTGAGGGATTCGTAGTCCCTGGTATCCCGATCTCCTTCCAAAGGAAAAGATCAATAGGTTTCCGACTTCTTTCCATTAAATATCCAGATGCCATATGGTGATCTGATAGAACGTAAGCACCTTGAGGGTAAGAACTGTTTTGTTGTGGTTGCTGTTGTTTTAAATTGTTGTATCATTAATGCTAGCACAATGTCATATAATCAATGTTTAATAAATACTTGATATTGTTTCAGTGATGCTTTGTTTTGTCTTGGTGCTGCTGTGAGAGGGAAATAACATGAAAACTGAACTCTTTCTCTCTCCTCCCTTCTCTCTCCTCCCCTCTTTCCCTCTTCTCTCTTCTTCTCCTCTCTTCTCCCTCCATGCCCTCCTCTGCTCTCTTCCCCAACCCACCCCTCCCCTCCCCTCCTCCTTTCTCTTCCTCTTCTCTCATCTCTTCTCCTTTCCCTCCTATGCCCTCCCCTCCTCCTGCTTTGTCCTGCCTTCTCCTCTTCACTCCTCTCCTCCCTTCTCCCTACACCCCTTCATCTACCATACTCTCCCCTTTCTCCCCCCAAGTCCCACCAGCTTTGGCTATCAAGAGCCCTGCAAAAACACTTCTATGTAGCAAATAAACAGTGCCATTTCTATCACTGACTAAGGAGGTGTTTGCCACAGAACAAATAAGAAAAATAAATTATGCATAAGACATGGTTTCCAAACTATTTGCAAGTTTTGTCCCAGTGTATTTTTACTTTTCTTGGAACGTTCCCTCTAGGGGTGAGCTGCCCCCAGTAGAAAAGTACATGGAATTAGAAGGAAGCCTTCAAGGGTTATACTTGGCCCTGTCAAGGGCGGGACTGAAATTGTGTTTGTCATATCCTGTGCTCTTTCCTTGCTCTGGTTTCTTAACTGAGATGGAGGCACCATTATTCAACTATGTACCAGCCAGCAGAGCCTGGGGTTGAATTTCCTCCTAAGTAAATTCCCATAGTGATTTACCTGACCTGGAAAAAGATCATGGCCTATACTCCAACCCCAAAGACACACAGAGACAAGTACAGGGTCCTAGAGGTTTTTACTTCAATCCATCTTCCACTCAGCTGTCAAATTGATCTTCCTAAAGCACAGGACTAACCCCTATTAAATAAATAAGCAAACAAACGAATGAATAAATTACATATATGTGTGTGTACATACACAAGGTAGGCTGAGGTTTGAAAGGTGGGATGGTGTAGCAGCAATAACTTTAGATTTCAAGTTGGGAGTTGTTCTTCAGTTGCGTCTGATTCTTCATGACCCCATTTGGGGTTTTCTTGGCAAAGATACTGGAGTGGTTTGGGTTTAAATCTCAATTCTGACACCAGCTTTGTGACTTAAGGTAAGCTACTTAACCTCTCAGCATCAGTTTATTCACCTATAATATTTTATATTTTGACAGAGACCCATGAGCTCCATTAATCAAAAAGTATTTATTAAGCACCTACCATGTACCAAGCACTATATTACATACTGGAGATACAAAGACAATAAATAAACGGTTACTGTCTTCAAGAAATTTCTATTATATTGTGGAAAACAGTATGAAAACAGATACATAAATACAAAATAAATGCCAGATCATTTCAGGAGGGGAGTCACTAGAAGCTGGGAGGATCAGGAAGGATCTAATATGGGAATATGCCCTCAGGCTGAGCTTTGAAGGAAATCAGGGGTTCTAAGAAATGGAGAGGAGAAGTCAACACATTCCCAGTACGGGGACGGTTTAGAGAAAATCTCAGAGGTAAGAATGTCATGGCAGCCAGTTTATGTCACAGGCAGACATTAAAGTTTAGTTGGCTCCAAGGCCAATCTTCTACCAATAAGACCTCACTCAGTCTACATGTACAAGGTGGGTATAATGAAATCTATAAGAAAGTGAACAGCAAGTGCTAATAGCAATTGCACTGCCCCCTCCCCCCTCAGGTAATTGATTGTTTCTGTTCTGACCAGAAATCCTAAGATTCTTCCCCTCCCAATTTGATTTTTTTTTCTGAGTATGCAAACTAGGCCATCTTTTGCCTCATTTCTTACCTAACCTTAAATCACTGAATGGGTGTTGCCTCAGACAAACTGAGACCTGGGAAAGACCTTAGCTTGAAAAGGTCAGAGTCTCCCACTACAACTGCAATCATCTCTAGTCATCCTGACCTACCTCTGGGACTCAAAGGACCCTGAAGGAGAGAATGAGGCTGACGAGTTTGCACAGCCCTGCCTCATTTAAATCCAATTCACTTACAAGTCAGAGCATGACCATTCTGATGTCATTGGTCCTCTTTGAGAACGGAGGACAAATAACAACAAATGCATTTAAAATTTAGGTCTGAAATTCAGCTCTCTACCATTGGTGATTTTCAAACTGGCTACAATTATTTCTTATAGTATGTTGTCATTTGGGGTGAATTTTTGTGGACCCTGGGTAAAGACGGAATGGAGGGATTAAGTTAAATTTAATAACACATTTTCCTGTAGTACCAAAGGATTTACAAAACATTTTCTTCACAACAAACCTGTGAAATAGGAAGTAGAAGTGTTTGTTTTGCTTGGTTTATTTTTTGTACAGATCTATGACTGCACCAGTATAGAATAGTTGTGATTTTCTAGGGAGGTAGAGCAGTCTAATGGATAAAGAATTGGCCTCAAAGCCCAGAAAACCTGGGTTCAGTCCTGCCACTGACACAGACCAGCCCTGTGACCATGGGAAGGTCACTCAGCCTCTCAGTGAACCCAGGCTGCTTTCAAAGACTAGGTTACTTTTAAGTTGACATTTGGTTTTCTACACCAATAAAATCATATACTTGTACAAAAAAAAATTAATGAACCTTGTAGCTCTTTATTATACAGAGCTAGTATGAAGAAATGTCACTTGTAAACTTTAAAGTGCTCTAAGAATATGAATTATTATCATTAGGTTGATGTCTTGGCTCCATCTCTGCCCACTGTCCACAAAAATTTCATCCCATGATGTTGTCATTGTGCTGGCTTATGTGACAATGTGTAAACAATGGTGCCAATTTGAAAATCACCAATAGTGGTGAGCTTTGGATCTATGTTCTTAGATGCACCAATAATTACCTTCCTGGGAGATTATTGTTGACCCCTGTCATTGACTTCCACGGCCCAGTACATATACACACTGGCCGCTAACATGAAAGGAGCTGGTCTGACAAAGATATCCATATGGGGCCGCTTAGAGCCTCTAACAATGGATCCTGTGTTGATGTAAGGAGCATGACTAAATCATTTATTTGTGCATACCAACACCAGAGTGTCCCAGAGACTATAAGTAATGTTCCAAATTCCTTAGAATTATACTCCAGCTCTAAATCTATGATGTCATGATGGTGTTATCCTGTTTTCTCCTCCATTCAATCTTTCCCTCTTTATTGGTTCCTTCACTGATTCTGACAAAGGTACTCAGATCTCTCCTAACCTCTTAAACACACACACACACACACACACACACACACACACACACACACACACACACACACACTTGCTCTCTCACTCACTCTCTCTCTTTCTTTTGACCCTATCACACCCTCAAGCTGCATTTTATATCTCTTCTCCCCTTCCATGATAAAAACTTCTAGAGTATTCTACTCTCTCTGTCTCATCTTTCTCACCATCTCCTGAACCCACTGCAATCTATCTACAGCAGTCTACTAAGACAGGCCAAGGCCAATGATGACCTCTTAATTAGAGGACCCAAAAGCCTTTCATCAGGTCATTGTCCTTAATCTTTGTACAGTATCATATTCTTAACCATTTCGACTCTTTGTGTACTCTCACCCCTTCCCGGCTACAGTGACTCTCCTCTCTCCTTGTTTAATCACTCTTTCTTGGTCTTTAAGATTCATCTCCCTATATTCCCAATAGTGTGGCTATCCCCCAAAATACCATCCTCAAGCGCTGCCTTTCTTTATGAATAAAATTATTTATTATAAACAAACTATTAAGTCTAAATAAATAAATTTCAATACATAAAAGGTTGTTACTTTTCAGTCAGTCCTTTTAAAGCTCCATTAAGTTTCTTTCTTGGTCTGCTTATTCTCATTTACTTCTCCTTTTATATGGTCCTAATTAGTATGTACTTTGTTCTTGTGGTTATGCTTTTTTTAAAGCTTTACTTGATAGTCTTTTTAGATTTCTTTATATTCCTCATACTTGTTTATATTAATTGTACTGTTATATCCCATTATGCTAATGTTTTAGTCTATTTCACCATCTCCTTTCTCATCCCCCGCAGGCAATCAGTTGTCAAGTGGTGTCCATTCTGATTCTACAACATCTCATGCATTCGTTCCCTCCTCTCACATTGTCCATCATCATCTCTTTCCTGGACTATTCTAATAGTCTCCTACCTACTCTCACTGTTTCCATCTCTCTTCTCTGTAATAATTTCCTACACCATGGCTAAAATAAACTTCCAATAGGACTGACCATGTCATTTCCCTACCCAAAAACCCATTACAGCATCCTTTTAACTTTAAGATAAAACAGTCATTTTAAGTGGCATGTGTCGACTAATGTGGAAATGTGTTCAATATGCTTGTACATTCACAGTCTACATTGAATTGCTTGCCATCTTAGAAAGAGAAGGGAGAGAAGGAAAAGAAAATTTGAAACTCAAAATCTTATAAAAGTAAATGTTGAAAACTATCTTTATATGTAATTGGAAAAAAATAAAATACTTTTAAGTGGGAAAAAAAAGATTTTTAAGAAGTGGCATGTGTATATCTCTTTAGGGTTTACTATACTGCCTCACTTAAGCCTCAATAGCAATGCTTTTAAATCAACTGTCTTTTCCTATTATGATCCATTTGCCATCACACCAGTTTGTGTCCATGATATCCGTCCCTCATTAGGCTGTAAGCTCCTTGACCGTAGGAATTATGACATTTTTCATCTTTGTCCTCCAATGTCTAGTACAATGCAACAGATACAATTGGTGCTTAATGATGGTTGTTGAATTGAATCATTTCCCTTTAAAAGTGATAAACTATAGTATTATGGTCAGATTCAGAGGGCAATGCTTCTGAAGAAAAAGCTGAACTTCAGAACAGCCATTTCCCAAACACAAGCCAGTGCTTTCCTACCGTTATGGAAGTCTCCCAACCAGGACACAGTTCTGACCCACAACAACCAGAACCAAAACCTGTTCCAGGTAAGGAAGTGTCCTCTGAGGTAGCCCCATTGTTTTACTTAATGTATCCCTTCTCACCATATCACATCTCTCAATTAAAATAGACCATTCCCTCCAGATCACTGAAGGAAGAACTGCATTAACAGCTGAAATGACTTGGAATCAAATCGATCCCTTGTGTCCAGGGTACCAGTAATTAGCCAGAAGGCACTGTCTTCACTATTCCACCAGGAAATTGAAGCTCAATAAATATTAAGCACCAATTGTGACAGACCTCTCAAGAGGCTAGATGCATTTAGCACCTACCTGTTGGCTCACAGAAACTGGGACAGAGCTTGAAACTCTCCAGATGAGGAGTCAGCAGAATGGTGGACTGGAATAGGATTCATTCCTGGCAGGCTTTGAAAGAAGCATGCCCCTTTTTCCCTTCCTGCAGCCCATGCTCTTGAAGAAGTAACCAGAAATTCCTACAGTCTGCTCACCACCTTGCTCATCTCTTTTTGTCATTTTACAAATTATCATTTGCCACCAGCTGCTCTCCTTGATTTGACTCCATCATCTTCATCGTGTCTTTCCATCATCAGCATGGGCCCCTCCCCCCAGATAAACTCATCAACAGGAAACTCATCACAAACATGGAGATTAACTGAGTTTTGCTACTTATACCTCATTAGTACTCTCAGTTGCTTCTCTCTCTGATTAGAGAGCTTGAGTATGGAGCAAAAAACTCCTACCATAACCTCCCTTTATAGAAGGCTCAAAATGTCAGGTTTACCATCAGCTGCTCTTCTTGGTTTCAAATCTATCATCTTCATCATTCCCCTTCTCCAAGTATCCTCGGGCACTCCCCTGCCTTTTCAATTTCCTTCTGGGCACTGTCATCCCCCATTAGAGGGTAAGCGTTTTGAGAGCAGGATTGTCTTTTACCTTTCTTTGTATTTCTATCACTTAGCACAGTGCCTGGCACATATATAAAGCTTAATAAATGTTTACCATAAATTCTCTTCATATCCAGCCTCAACTTAGTAAATGAAATTCATTTCCACAAATATGGGAATAAGACTTCCTCCTCAACCTATAATACTAATGACTCAGCTTTATTCTGTTATAAAGTATTTTACATACATCGAGTCACAATACTCCCCTAAGACAGCTAGTATAAATGTCTTGTCCTCATTTTATAAATGTGAAAATTAAGGCTCAGAGAGGTCACACATAGTAAGTACAAGAGTTGAAATAGAATTTATGTCTCCTGATGAAAGGTCTATTGTTCTTTCCATTATATCACACTGCCCTGAGGACAGCAGTGTAATTGGAAGTCATGACCAAGTACCACAAGCTCTGGGCTTACTTGGACTCAGTTCCATCTCGAAGAAAGGCTCCCCAAATCACATTTCCTTTGTTTATTTTGCCAGCACCCAGAGTTCCCTATGGGAAAGTTTTGAAAATAGCTTCATTATAACTCACGTTTAAGCTGTCTCAAAAGTAAGTAAAAGGATCCCTATCACTTTTACAAGCATTCAAGGTAACAATGCATATCAGATAGTCTTTATTTCACTCCACAGAAAATGGAGAAAACACATAAAAAACTTGCAATAACCCATAAACAATATAATTCTGATCATCTCCAGCTAATTCCACCATCCCAGGACCCTATGTGTTGTTGTTCAGTCTTTTCAATTGTGTCCAGCTCTTCATCACCCCATTTGCAGTTTTCTTCGCAAAGATACTGGAGAAGTTTGCTATTTCCTTCTCCAGGTCATTTTACAGATGAGGAAACTGAGGCAAACAGGGTTAAGTGACTTGCCCAGGGCCACACAGCTGGAAAGTGTCTGAAGCCAGATTTGAACTCATCAACACAAGTCTTCCTAACTCCAAGCTCCATGTCTATTCATTGCGCCAACTAGCTAGCTGCCCCAGAACCCTATGTAGTATCCTGGATTCATGGGGCCACCATTTGATTAAGACTTCTCTTAAAGGAAAAGGAATTTGAGCTCATTAGATTGGTAACTCATTGATATTCTAGTGATTCCCACTTTCACCATGGAGACACACACAGGAACCCAGCCTTATGGCACTACCGTGGAGGCTTGGACTCCCCTCATGGAAGAAAATTAATTTGGGAATGCTAAATAGGTAACTTCTGCCATTCCAATGAGTTTCACTTTCAGTCCAAAGACCCATACAGGTATTCTCACAAAATGAAAAGTAATGAGATTGCTAGAGAATTAATCCTCTTCCCACTACATCTGTATGGTCTACTAGTAGCAGATGGAAAAAATCAATTTTTTTTCTCCCTCTGTCAAAGATTTAGTTTCTTGCTGCTCCTCTAGCTTTAGGGGCCAGATGAATGATCCTCCTTTCCCCAAGAAGTTGGCAAAGCCCATGAACTTACATCCTCTCACTAGAAGTCTAAGTAAGAAACTCTTCCTCCTCAGCCACATTGCCCCTCCCCATAGACAACATCTTTCAGAATGAAAAGTTATCCCACTGTCTCTCCAAGCCTAGGGCGAGGAATGTGGGCACCAGGTGCTCCCTTCTTACCTCTGCCTCGCAGAGTCCTTCTCTTCCTTGAAGGCATAGCTCAAACACCATCTGCATGAAGCCTTTTCTAATCCTTCAATGACTAGTGTTCTCCCTCCCACACCACCTGGTATCTAACTCCTTTATATTTATGAAGTACAACTATATACATGTATTTGTCTCCTGTATTAGAATATAAGCTTCTTGTGAGTAGGGATTGATTTCTTGCACTTGTATCCCTAGCACCTAGCACAGTGCCTGACAAGTAGTAGATGCTTCAAAAAGACTTGTGGGTTGATTGATTAAGATTGATAGAAAATCTTGTTTGGGCTGCATTAGTGAGAACACATGCAATTCTCACATGTCTTTGCTCCAAGGTAGCCACCAATCATTCCCAGAAGAAATTCCTTTATCTGTGCCCAGATCCCTTTTTCTTTGATGCTTGCACCCAGTTTGCCTAGACCTTTTGTATCTACTTATACCCACCCCCCCAATTCCACTCGCACTAATCTACTTTCACAAAACCAAATTGAGTGGTTCATAACATGGATAGCAACAATGCTCTGTCTACTAGACCAGGGGTTCTTAACTTTTTTGTGCCATGGACCCCTTTGGCAGCCTGATGAGGCCAACAGACCCCTTCACAGAATCTTTTTTTTAATAATTGAAGGAAATAATAAATATTAGTTAGAAGTTAGAGAAAATTAAAATGTAGTATTTTTTCCTCATTCAAGTTCACAGATTTCCTAAAGTCTAACCAGAGAAACTTTGAGGTCCATGAAGCCCATGTTAAGAATCCCAGTATTAGAGCCTTCCAGTCTTATGAAAATGTCAGAAAAGTTGGAGCGGAATATGACCAAAACATAGGAAAATAGAGAAGCAAGCAGAGAATAACAAATCCCTAACTAAAAGGAAAATTGAGAAATCTGATATCTCTATCTTATCTCTTCATGGCATGAGCAAACCTAAACTACCCAGCAGAATTGGCTCTCTTATTTGGTATAGTGGAATGAACATCTGACTTAGAGCCAAGGGATCTGGGTTCAAGGCCCAGCTTTCACATTTCACAAGCTGAGTAACTATGGCCAAGTCACTTTAATTCTCCAAGTTTTAGTTTGTATATTTGTAAAATGGGGCTGAAAATACTTGAGCTACCTACCTCACAAAGTTATTCTGAGAAAAGAGCCTCACAGCTCTTTATGAGTCATTGTTTAATATGAGACACATCTAGGGTCAGAGATTTTGGCACCTCTTTGGGTAGACTATTCCAGTGTTTAACTGCCATTGGGGTTAAGAAATTTAGGTGCTCTTTATGTTTGTTTCCCATCAGTTTCATGTGAACCTCTCATTTCATTCAATTAGCAGCAACTTAAGTCATGCATCTTCTCTGCATTTTCTGAAAATGGAGCTATCACAGGAACATAGCTAGTCAATGTCCTTCTTAGAAGGTGTTCATTCACTTGAAGACTCATTAATCCATGTCTCCTAATTCCAAGAGGAATCCATAACTAGGGAGTTGAGTGCATATTTGTCAAACTTTTTTCTTTTAAACCCAGGTTGCAGAGGCCCCAACATGTTCCCCCCAGAAAATGCCAAACAAGGAACCAGTGACTTTTGCCATGGGGAAAAAAATGAATCATCATAAGAACAAGTAGAAAGAAGAATCCTACAGCTCAGACAATTACAAAAGAACACATTTTCTGATAATTATAGTGCTAAAAATGGCTCGGCTTTGAAAATCCCTTCCTTTCTCTCATGCAAGCTGAGGAGGAGGTTTGACAACACTCAGTAGTGGAGATGCAGCACATTCTGGGGTGTTTAGGAGACTAGTTCCAAGAAATTTCTTGGAAGGTATGAGTTCCCAGACAGTGGTAATGCTGACTGGATAGATCACCCCCAGTTCTCCCACACACATACAAGCCTTTGCAACATTGAACCCTCAAGCTCATTCATAAGGAGACAAACCTGAAAGGACACAAGACACAGGACCGGCCCTGCCTCATGATGAGAGGATCATGATGATCACATAGGCTCTAAAGTTGAAAGGGCCCTTAGAGACCATTTAGTTAAGCCCTTTCATTTTATAGAGAAGATTAAGATTCAGAGAGGAGAAGGGGCTTCCTCAAGAACACAGAGGCTATAAGTGGTAGACCTGGAGTTCAACTCCATCTAGTTTGTTAATCTTTCTGCTATAACCCATTGTCCTTCAAACCACCTCCCTCGTTTCCCTTAAGAAGAAGGAACTTTCAAGGTAGAGATATTCAGGCTCAAGATACCTTACCTTGCTGAACATGCTGAATGTGTGCTTGGAATTGTGTTTAGAGAAGTTGTGAAGTGAAGAAGTGGCTTTAGACAAAAGATAAGTGCCAGCTACCTGGACTAATCTAGATGAGAGGGGAAAGGTGGCAAGGTTAGAACCATGGACAGCAGCAGGGGGAAGGAATGGAGGCAGCAGAAACCTAGAGAAAAATGGAATCATTGAGTATGGGTGAGTGAAAATGAATCTGAAACAGAAAAAAGTTATCCAAAATTTTTTTTCTTGAAAACTGCCTAAGGCTATATCTATTAACTCCATAGATATCACAAACTGTATATAAATATATACAGGATGACCAGGCCCCTACTAAAATTCACAACCCAGAATGTGGACCTCAGAATAAAGCACTCTTCTAGAGCCAAGCAGAGACAGCCAACCATTAGCAAAGTTCATTCAAACTGGGAACAGCAAATGATACAGCAATGGAATTATTACTGCATAGCAAATATTCGAGTTGACCTGGGCTGTGATTCTACCTTCCTCATTCTCTCTGTCTACTTCCAGAGAATGCAGAAGGGCACCCATTCTGAGTGTCAATAAGAAAAATAATGCAGGATTTGGATAACTGTCTTAATTTTACCATGCCCAGAGGCTATTATATTGAATTGTGTGTCAGACCTAAAGAATGGGATAATAAGGGGTTAGAGAAAAAGAAAGAGTGGTGCCAAGCACCTCTGTAGGGGATAACCATTAGCAAAATTATAATGACTCTCTGGTAGATACCTAATTCCAAATCCTAGGATTTAAAGATGGAAAGAATTTTAAGAATTATAAGTTCAAAGCCCCTGTTCTATACATGAAGAAAAGAGACCCCTAGAGGCAAAGTAACAAAAGTGAGAGGCAATGTGATAACAATGGAAAGAGCCCTGGATATGAAATCTGAGCACCTAGGTTCAAATCCCAACTCTACTGCCTCCAAGGGGTGTGAGTCTGTGTAAGTCACTTGACCTCTCTGGGCCTCAGTTTCTTCATCTATAAAATCAGAGGACTGAACTACATGATTTCTAAACTTTAAATCCTGACCCTGCCATTTATTATCTTGACCTTGGAAAGACACTTAAGTCAATAAACATTTATTAAGTGCTTACTACATACCAAGTACTGTGCTATACAGTACTAGGAATACAAATTCCAGCAAAAAGAAAAGTCCCTGCCCTCAAGAAGTTAACATTTTGATGAAGAGAGAGAAGGAGGAAAGGAAGTGAGGGAGGAAAAGAAAGGGAGAGGGAAAAGAGGATAGGGAAGAGAGGAGAGGGAAGAGGGGAAAGAGAGAGAAACAGAGAGAAAAAGAGATAGAAAAAGAGAGAAAAGGGAAGGAGAAGGAAAGGGAGGGAGAAGAAAGAAGGAAGAGAAGGGGAGAGGAAGAGAAGAGAGGGGAGGAGAGGGGAGGGGAGGGGAGGGGAGCAGAGGGGAGGGGAGGGAAGGGGAGGGAAAAAGAAGGAAGGAAAGGAAGGAAAGAAGAGAGAGGGAAAAGAAGAAAGGAGAAGAGAGAGGAAGAGAAGAATTGATAAAAGAGAAGTTGAGAAGAGAACCCAAGCATGGATATGGTGAAGTTGAGAAAGGAGCTGGAAGCAAAATGGAGGAATAAGCATGGTTATCCTGGGCATTTCCTCAGAATGGAGGTTCCTGGAGGAACTTTCCCATTCTGGACCTCAGTTTCCTCATCTGTAAAATAAGAGGGTTGGACTAGATTAGTGATATGAAACTTTAATAGAAACAGGGCCTCGACTCTGGGCAGTAAGGATCCCTGCCATCCACACACTGGGTAGTGGTGATAGTGATGATGATGGTGGTGGTGGTGGTGGTGGTGTCTTTTTCATTCATATCTGACTCTCTGTGACCCCATTTGGAGTTTTCCTGCCAAAGATACTGGAGTGCTTTGCCATTTCCTTCTCCAGCTCCTTTTACAGGTGAGGAACTGAGGTAAACAGAGTTAAGTGACTTGCCCACAGTCACATAGCTAGTAAAGTGTCTGTGGCCACATTTGAATTCAGGTCTTCCTGACTCCAGGCCCAACACTCTAGGCCCTGTGCTGGTCTCCACATACTGACTTAGTTTTAAAATATTATTTTATCTTTGCTTTATTGTATTTTTAAATTTTATTTTATTAAATATTTTCCAATTACATTTTAGGGAGGTCTCATGGGGAATGTTGCAGGGCATATGTGGCCCAGTGTTAGATACCTCTAGACTAGCTGACCTCCAAGGTCCCTTCCAGATTTGAGTTACATCTATAATCCTAAATGGCAGATCTGGGATTCAAATTCATGTCCTAACATTTTAAAGCCAGTGCTTTTTGTTCTATTAGGGGAGAAGTATCTCCTCTTTGAGTTCATGTGGTAGGTCACTGCTATTGAATAACACAGAACAACACACCAGAGAAATTGTAGAGGTTAAAAACCTAGGTTTTAATATATTTAATTAAGCATAGGTTCAAGAATAGAAAAATAACCCCAAACAAAGATTAGGATCCTAATGAAGCATTTTACAGACAAAATAATGTCAGAGAGAGAAATAATTTTTGACATATAGCAATCTAGTATATTTTCTTAAGCCATAAAGTTGAACAAACTCAAACAGAATCATAACCTCATACAGCCCCTAAGGAAATCTAGTTAAGCAGATTCCATAGGTAAACTAAGTCAGGTTCCCAAAGTCTCAAAGCCAGAAGAATCCTTCTGCAAACATATGAGTCACTTTGGGAAGCTCAAACTCCGCTTTGGCTTCTTATCTGAGGAATGTCAAAAAGTCTTTCCTTAATCTTATCATTCTATTAGTCAAGTTTTAGCCAGGTGAAGGTAATATTCAGAGGAAACAAGCTTCAATCAACCAAATGTTCCAGGGCAAATGGCATAATAAAATTGAATAAAAGGAAAATGAAAAATAATCAGCACAGTATTTAACCACATTGCCTCTCCTTGCTAGGAGTTCTTCAGGTCATACTTTATGCCTTGATCAGAAATACATCCGTCTGAATAACTTAATTTAACCTACCTTCACTATGAAATGGAAAATAAAGAATTGAAACATCATTAAGGAAATGCAAATTTAGTTTCATTTATTAATGGTCATGGTTTATCTATAGACAAAGTACCTTCAGTTATAAGAATCACAATTATCTTATTCATTTGAAGCATGGAGAAAGAAAAATTAATATATTTTCAAATTCTTCCTTTCCATAAACAACTGTCCTCTCCCTCATTCCTAGTAGGGATTCCATCAAATATTGGTTGACCAATCACTTTCCTTATAACCAACATTGTCTTTCACACTGTCCTTTGGTTTGAAGCTCCAGGAGCTAATTAGAATGATAAATTTAGACTAAGATGGGACCTTAAAGGTCTTCTAGGTCAATCTCCTCATTTTACAGATTAGAAAATCAAGGCCCAGAAAGGCTAAGTGATTTACCAAGATCAAAGTAGTAAGTGGCAAGGCAGGATGTGAACCCAAGACCTCAACTCCTTAGCCAGGACTCCTTCTGCTAATTATACTCTTCTTCTCAGCCCATTTAACTGAAGGAACAGTCTCATTCTTAATTGGAACATGTTAGGCATCTATCAGTCACTATTGTTTCCCAGTAACTTTCAGAAGTCCTTCCAAGTTGAAGATCCATCCACTGTGTAAAGATTATACATGCATGTACATGACCATTTATAATAAATGGTCATGTGTACATGTATATATGTACATGTACATAAACACATTTACCAAGTTTTGTAGCAGCCAACTCCCAATGCTCACTCAGTTCTAAAATCCCATAACCTAGAGTAGCCTTCTTTGAATGGCACAGGAATCCCAAAAAGAGAAGCAATTGTGTTACACCTTAATCACAACCTGTGTCCCCAAAGAAGCTGCTAATCAATTTCTTGAATACAGTGACAAGTTATAAACACATACAACAAACCCCAGTTTCTAATCATGAAATCCCTAAGGGGGAACAGACCTTATTTTTAGGGCAAACTTGACACTGAGATATCTCCAAGAGCAGAGAGAGGCAAAATCAGTTGTGCCACCATCCATCACCCACAAAGCAAAAAAGGTTATTAAACCCAGCCCCAGGGCATTTGCAAATATCCAGTATTACCCTGACACTTTGATTGATGTCTAGCCCTTCTAATTAGATTCCCTTTGTCTCTCAAGATTTCCCAAGTGCTGATTATAAGGCCCCAGCTTGGCCCTTTGGGAGATACAGTCTGAACTGGGCAGGTTGCACAGTATGTTTGTTCTAAATATCCACCATCTCCGCCTGCCCCATGTAAACCTCACAACCAGAGTCACCAACGTACTGCACTTACTCACTTTTCTCAAAAGGAAGCAGATGCGTTCGATGTTTCGCAGCCGTTCCCTCTGTGAAAGGGCACACAAGAAAGAAAAAGAAGAGGGAGGTTAGAGTTCTCCTGATATAGCCCACATAGTTAGCATGTACCAGGGTAAAACAGTCATTTAGCCACACACACCCCCACCACCAAAAAAAAAAGATACCTTGTAAGGTTAAATAATTTGTCAAGGTCAGAATAGTAAATGGCAATGTCAGGATATGAACCCAGGTCCCCTGATGACCCCAAAGTTCTCCCAGATTTAAGTCACACTCAAACCACATATAGATTTAAGCAATATGTCTGAATCCTATTTAACCAAGCCCATCCCCATAACCACATATACAACTAAGAACTTTTTTAAGGTCAGTAGCCCACACCACATGGATCAAGTCAAGCCAAGTTAACAAGCATTTATTAAGACCTTACTATTAAGACCAGGTACTTTGCTAAGCACTGAGGATAAAAATACGAGCAAAAATAAAGATACTCCCTGACCTCAAAGAGTCTACTTGGGAGAAGACAGCTGGGAGAATAAAGCACGGCTGCTCTAGGCCATTCCTCAACATGGAGTTTCCCCAAGAGGAGAAAGAGACCACAGAGGTGAAGGAGAAGGCAGCTAATGCATGGAAGCAATGTCCAGAAAGTCATGATGACTGAACTGGGCCCTTCCTAAAAATGGAGGTCCCAAGACCACAAGCATCTTCTCTATTCATTTGTTGCTTCAACTACAGTTCAGAGGAAATATCATAAGATCATAGGCTTAGAGCTGGAAGGGACCGCAGAATCCAACCCCTCCATTTTCTGAGACCCAGAAAAGTTACATGGCTTGCCCATGGTTACATAGGGAAAAAGAGACAAAAGTAGAATTTGAACTCAGATCCTTTAATGCCAAAGTCAGTGCTCTTTCCACTATACCATGCTGTGGTTCCTTGTGATCTTCAGCAGGTCATTTGTATTCTGTGGGCCTCAGTTTCCCCAAATGAAAAATGAGGGGGTTAGACTAGATCAGGCTTTCTTAACCCAGGGTTCATGGATCCAGGAATCTATGATTTTTTAAAAAAAAATTTTGAAAACTATATTTCAAGCTAATTGATTTCCTTTTTGACATATACATTTAAAAATATTCTTCATAGAAGGGGTTTATAGGTTGCACTAGTTCTGCCAAAGGGGTCCCAAAAGAAGATTAAGAACCCCTAGACTAGAGCCCTTCCAGACCTAAATCTCCGCCTATATATACAGAAGTCTTCGGGTAAACCCCAAGGCTTCCGACAGATTCTCCTGATCTCTGAGCTCTTCACTATCCACGGCCAACTCTAAAAGTCCCTTTCCACCCTTCTCCAAAGTAAAGAATCTAGGTTTTTCTTCCCCCCACGCTACATGTGCGCTTGGGAACCTAATAACAGAGCCAACATCACCTGTCTCTGAAGCTTCCTAAGGCCTTCAGCCTGCCCTTCCTTGGGGAATTTCCATTTGAATATCTCAGCAAATTAGAAAGAACTGGGTGTGCCAAGGTTAGTCTTTAATGCAGAACAAGTTCCCCCTGCCTTTCAGATTTAGCCTTCCTAAGCAGGAGGGGAAAAAAAACCCAATCTATCCATTAAATTAAATACCAACAGTCTCAGACTCAGAGTCTCTTAAGAGATCATAATTTATCTCCAAAATCTGGCTCATGGTCAAAATGAAGAGGCCTGGTGGCAGAAGGGCAGGCAACACTGGTTATAATGTACTCGCTGGGCAGCCCCTTTATTTTCTTGCAGGGGTATTTCATAACACAAGATGCCATCTTGAATATCGTCATTCTACTCGCAACGGTAAGTTGCATCATGATATGGCAGAAAGAGTATTGGGCCTGACTCCAATAGTCAGCAGATACTTGGTTTCAGATTCTGTCTCTGACACTATCTATAGCACCATGGCCAAATGATTTAACCTCAGTTTCCTCCTCTGTGAAATGGGATGATATCTGTAGCATTTGCCTCATACGGTCATTGTAAGAAGCAAAAGAGATAATGTGGGTAAAGTACTTCATAAACCTTAAAGACTATATAAATGTCAGATAGTTTTATATAAACAATTTGGTTTCCATAGATTCGATAGTAAGGAGATTTCAAAACTGTTTTATTTTTCTAATTAAATCATGAATATAATGACCCCTATTCTTACTGTATGGGATAAGTGAAAACTTCTCAATTTGGGGTCGTTAACTTTCCCTTCCTCCTTCTCCATTGATTCTGTCAGTCACTTTTATCTTCTTTTGCCTGTTTTCCTGCCTTGGTGGGAGCCTCTCCCCCTCCTTTCTTGCTGTTCCAGTTGGGGAAGAATTTGGTGAAGTATGCCTCCCCACCAATGAGAGAGGAAACAGTCGGGGAGGAGTCTTGACTAAGTTAAGTTATAAATTCTTGCCCTGTCTTTTGTAACTTGCCTCTTCTCCATGATTGTAACTTGCCTCTTCTCCATGAGTCATGGGGAAGATCACCTTCTTCTCCTGGGGAAGAGAATAAACTCCTGTTCTTATCCTAAGAGATCTCTGTGTTTATTTTTTTTTCACTAAATTAAGGATGAAGGATATTTTTCAACCCAAACATTACCTCTTGCACAGAGAAAGTAATCAACATCAGGACAATTTGGGCACACTCATAACAGAGAAGAGCTGGCCAGCAGAGGGTTGTTTGTTTTTTCATTTCAACAAACATTTACTTTTTAATTTATTTTTATTTTCCATATTTATTTTCTCTCCCCCCTACTTCCCTTTCCCAACTGAAAAAAAGAAAGGAAAAGAAAAGGAAAAGAAAACCTTGTATACCAAAAAAGGAAGGCAGGAGCAAAAACCAGGGCAGTCTTCCTCCCATACCTGGGAAGGAGTCTATCTCAGGCTCTCCTTGGCCCTGAGTCCAAGACTTAGTACATCCCTAAAGGCCTTTGAGGCCAAAATGGCTTATCAAAATTCACTCTGAAGTTTATCATCCTTTACTATATCACTGCATGGCAATGACATAAGCCAAATGCTACCAGGGCTTCATGACCCTGACCAAGTCATTTTCCCTTACTCAGCCTCAATTTCCTCATCTGTAAAATGAGTAATAAGAGCACATACCTCCAAGGGCTGTCATGAGGATCATATTCAAGCCCATAAATCAGAAATACATATTTCTGATGGTCTTAGGACCCGAGACGCTGCTCCTCTACCCGTCTCCAGGCGGGTCCACCCACATGCAGATACGCCCACATACCAGTATTAAAGGGTCTCAGCATTAGGAAGGTTGAGAACCACTGCCATAAAGTATTTTGCAAACTTTAAAGCACCACGCAAATGCTAGCTATTATTTTTACTATTACTATTATTAATCATTAACAGCCATGCCTCAGTTACTACAGTTACTCAGTAGTAAGTTCAAATGAATTCTTTCAGGCCACCCAGATATCCTGCCTGGGTAAGTACCCTGGTAACTTAGAAGAGTTAATGAGCCTCCCACAGTATCCAATATACCACCAGGGAGTAGGATAAGTACCGAGAAAACTGAGCTCCCTTTATTCTCCTTACTCATTTAATCTCTGACTGAGGTGACTTTCCCAGGGACATCTGGGGCCCCATTCATCCTTGCAGATGCTCCAGGCGATACAGTGACAAAGATACCTAAATAATAACTGAAGAGACCAGTGGAATTTTTTTGCTGTCAAAAGGCTAAGCCAAGCCCCAGTTTCAGTGTTATACAACCTCAGCATTCAACACTCCCCAGCTGCTTTTGTGCTCTCCAAAACTAAGTGAATTTCTACTGCGCTAGGAGGCCTGCCTTCACAGGAAGGTGCCAGGATTTCAAGGAAGACTTTTGCCTCCACAGGAGGGAAACAAGCTCATCATCTCAGTTAGCAACTCATCATTCTTCACCACCTACACACACACACACACACACACACACACACACACACACACACACACACACACTTTTTTTTTTCCTGGGTTGGAGCAGGGAAGGCCCTGGACACCTTAAACGTATTGCTTTCTAATTCCAGCCCTGATATGATTAGGATGATGAAGTTCAGACATGGACAATCTGTCTTAGAAATAGACTTCTTCAGCATTCTTCAATAGAAGCCTCCTTTCTCTCCCTCCAGGGCACCCCTATGAACCTGGCCCAGACACAAGTCTGTGTTGATGTTGGAGCAGAAACACTCTGAGAAATGGAGAGTGTCAGCGAAACCCTATCAATTGTTACAGACTTGGATTACCAACAGAGAGTAAGGGGGAAAGAGGGGAAATGAGAAATTGGTCATGAGCAACATTTTCCTGAGCAAAAGGTCCACAGAGTATGTGGTTGAAAGGGGGTTGAGAAATATTTCCAATTTGAAATAGGAAGTTGATATGTAATGTTTGGTTTGAAAATGGTTTGGCTATGTGTCATTGGTTCATAGAAGGATCTAGAAGGGATATTAAATTCAAGCTGTCCAAAAACTGAAGCAATCTTCCCCTCAAAACCTTTCCCTTCTTTCCTAACTTCTCTGTTACTGTTGAGGGTACCATCATCCTCCCAATCACCCAGACTGGGAACCTAGATGTCTTCCTTGACCCTTCATTCTCTCACCCCCATATTTGTCACTAAATCTTGTCGACTACCTACACAACATCTCTCAAATACATCCCCTTCTCTCTTCCCCCTTCATAACCTGACTCCTTCATAGCTTTCTGGAATTCTTACACACTACTCAACTCCAGTGATACTGACTTCCTTGCTGTTCCTCTCACAAGACATTCCCTCTCCCAACTTCAAGCACTTTCATTGTCTGCCCCCCCCACACACACACCCACCAAACCTGAATTACTCTCTCTCCTCATCTTTGCCTTCTGAGTCCTCTAACTCCCTTCAAGCCCCAGTTAAAATCCAACCTTCTATAAGAAGCCTTTTTCAAATCCCCCTTAATGCTACTGCCTTCCTCCTGAGATTATCTCTAATTTATATCTCCTTTGGATAGTGCAAAGTCGTTGCATGGTACATTTTGTCTCCCCACTCAGCTGTGAGCTCCTGGAGAGCAGAAACTGGTTTTTGTCGTTCTTTTCTATCCCCAGCACTTAACACAGAGTCTAGCATGCAGCAGGTACCTAATAAGTGCTTGTTGGCTTGTTGACTAGATTTGACCTTAAAAATCAGAGAGTCTAACCCACTCATCTTAAACTGAGGCCAAGAAAAGGAAAGCATATTGCCTAAAGGGACACAAACAGTCAGTTCTTAGAAGTCAGACATGTTAATTCCTGGCCCAGGACTCTTAACCACTACCCCCCACTCCCTCTAGCACAGGCTGCTTGAATAACCTGGTGCAACATCTCCCATTCCAAGCTCAGCTAGTTCCTACTCACCGCATGAACAGGATTACACTGGTCTATGGGGCTCTTGAAATCTGTCCTTAATTCATCAAAGGCAATTATCTGGAAAGAAAAGAAGAGAATCCAATCGGTCAGTGGCAAACCTAAGTTACTTATTAAGGCAATGTATAAAGAATCTCTTAGAGACAACTGTCATCTATAAAGGAGAGGATAGACTAGACAGAGTGAGAGACCTTGGTGCAAATCTCACCATCTCTTACTAGCTGTCTGACCATGACCAAGGCCCTTCACCTTTCTGAGTCTCAGTTTCCCTATCTGTAAAATGGAGACATTAACCTCATTAAGTTAAGGCTGAAAGGAAATAATGTAATATAAAGCACAGTATAAATGACAGTTATTATCATGCAGTTATAGCACAGGAGATGAAAGGGACCCTAGACTAAGTCCTTCATTTTACAGATGAGGAAACTGAGCAGCCCAGAGAAAGGAAGTGATTTCCCCAAGGCCACAAAGCTGAAATGGGCAAAGGAAGGTAAAGGGAAGCAGGGATAGGAAGTAAAACAACATCTAACAGGTGCTTTCAGAATCTTCCCCTATGAATATATCACAAGAACTACTAGTTAAAAAGCAAAATAGACTACTCTGCATTTTACCTCCTGCTCCTTCTCTGTCAAAAAATAAGCAATACTATGGACCAAAGGCAAAAGCAACAGGTCTTGACAATCCACACATTGGTTTATCGAGTGCCAGATCATCAATAGTTGGCAAAACATATTAATCCCCCCATAGTCCTAAAGACCCTTCTGGACATTGACTGACACCTTCCAAGAGAACAACACTCTCCTGGTTGAATAGTCTCCTACCTAGGTCATATCAGGAGGAAAAACTGTGTTCAGTGATATTCTCTAGGTCACTGAAAGAGTTAAGAATAGGCTTAAAGAAAATCAGTCTACCTGTATTTATTAAGCACCTACTTTGTGCCAGACATTCTCAGGATACAAAGAAAGGCAAAAAGAGTCCCTGCCACCAAGGAGAGTGCACTGTCACAAGGGAGGCTTCGTTCCCAAGTCCTCTTCCTAAGCTCTGATTATTTTCTCTGCAAAAGAAGTGACTTGTAAACCCGAAGTAGTATATGAACATCAGACTCCTTCTCTGGAGGCTGAGAAGTCATTCAGTTGGAGAGAGCTAGAGAGATATTTTTGAACCCTTTTACCCCAACAAAATGTCATCCTGCCCCTCTATGAATTACTATAATCAGCTCATCCCAGGAGGAGTGATGTGGAGGGTGGAAAGAAGACTGACCCCCTGCTATGTTCTCTCCTCCACTTCAGGGGTAAGAATCCAACTCTCCCCACCACCTCCTGGCCCCTGTGCATATGGCAGACCTGCCAAAGTGATGAAGCTATAGTTCTATTATCTTGCATACCTTTCCATCAATATATGGCAGTAGAGAAGCCCCAAACAATGTTTTAGGAGGAGACTGATTCTCCCCTCAGTCCACCATATAAAAAACCCAGAGAAACAACCTTCACCCCAGATACCCCAGATACACACACATATGCATGCATGTATGCATGCACACACACACACACACACACACACACGAAAGTCATACTCCATATATTTTTTATCACATATCCTTCTGGCTGTCCAAATTTATCTTTAACAATGTGATTGCCTTAGATAGTAAGCTCCCTAAGGGCAGGACTATATGTATATAATTCTATTTGAGGCCATTAAACATAATCCCACCATTGGTGTATAATCCACTTAAATCACCCAGGAAGGTTGTCAGGTAGGAAGAGGAAGGGATCCCCCTGAAGTGGTGACTGTGGAGAATGTGCAATCTCTACCTACCAGCTCTGTACAAATGCCACCAAGAGTGGACTGTCTGGACTGTCCTGGCAATGGCAGCCGGTACTTGTAGGTAGAGAGAAGCTGTGGGCCCCAGAACCCCTCTGTGAATCTGACAGCTTGCAGTCAGTGCTGCCCCCAGGGCTCCTGACCTTGAGGACTAGTGAGGTTGGTGGTGGAGGGGGGTTAAACACAGAATTACAACTCAAGCCCATGGGCAACCCTAACAAAAGGGCACTCGATAAAGGATTTCTGTTGATGGTGATGACATTATACACAATGAGGACAAGAGCTTTTCCCTGAGCCCCAGATGTTACTCTCTACTTAGCACAAATTCACTAACGTGTCGTGTCACAGTCCCCGTCTCCTAAATGGCATCTGAGGTCTAGTATCTGGTACTGGAGTCAGGAGACCTGGTTCATATCCTGCCCAACACACTTATTCACTGGCTGTGTGACCCTGGCCCAGTGCCTTAATCTCTCTGTTTCTTTGTCTCCTCATTTGTCAAAGGAGGAGATTAGACTAGAAGCCTCTGAAGTTCCCTGCAGCTCTTCATCTGTGATCCTGTTATGCCCCTTACTAGCTGTGCATATTTGGGCAATCACTCCACCTCTCTGGTCCATCTCTACTTCTTCATGTATAAAATGAGGGGCTGGACCAGATTATCTCAAAAGGCTCCAAAAAGTATAGGATTCTAACACAAAGAATTTCCTAAAATTAAGAAGAAACATATGAAACCTACAGTTACATAAAGCTTTTGAAGAGATAGACCAGGGGTGGGGAACCTGCAGCCTCGAGGCCACATGTGGCCTGCTAGGTCATCAAGTGTGGCCCTTTGACTGAATCCAAACTTCACAGAACAAATCCCTTTAATAAAAGGATTTATTCCTTAAAACTTAGACTTAGTCGCACCCAAGGACCTAGAAGGCCACATGTGACCTTGAGGCAGTAGGTTCCCAACCCCTGGAACAGACTTTCATAGTCTATTTATCTGTCAGAGACAAATAATGGTCATGGAAATGATGAGGATGAAGACGACAATGAGAAAGAAGCTGATGGTGATGGTAGTACAGGAGGGGTTTACAAAATTTAGATAAGTAGCAGAGTTAGGTTCTGTAAAGCCCCAGGCCTGGAATCAGGAAGCGAGTTCAAATCACACTTCAGACCCTCACTAGATGAGTGGCCCTCGACAAGTCACTTAATCTCTCTCATTCTCAGTTTCTTCATCTGTAAAATAGAGATAATACTGTCTACTTCATTGGGTTGTCTTGAATATCAAACAAGACAATATAAACAATGTTTTAGATATTATATATTAATAAATATAATTGCTTTATTCTATATATTGATTTACATATTATGTTACCATGTAATATTTATTACATTCTATATAAGGGCAGGTAGATGGCATGTCCTTCTTCCTCAAATGCAAGTACCTGAGCTGGAAGGAGCTGGTTCTAACACCCACTCCATTTGGAGATCTCAAGGCACCTGGAGAAGCCCCAAAGTGAACTGCATAACCAGGCCCAGTTCTTGCAAAAGAAAGCAGGAAATGGAAAAACAAAAGGAAAGGAAATCTAGCCAAATCCCCAGGAGACTCAATAGGAGGTGCTAATCAAGTAGCAAATATACTGCCTAGGTACTGGAGGATGGGAAGTGAAGGGGGGAAGTCCACATGGACTCGTCTTCTCAATTTAGCAAGAGCAGAAACTATAACTGCCTAGGAGTGATCCAACCAAGAGAAGGTTTCCATAGCTGCCTTGGTAGAACCTTTGTGTGGAGATTAAAAGATATGGGCGTCCAATAAAAAAACAGCAAATTTCAGACCCCCACCCAGGAAGAATTCTGGCATCAGGTTTATAAAAGACCTGGAATATTATTGAGGAATACAGAAATAGCTATGCATCACCCTGTCATGTACAAATTTGAAGGTGCTCTGCTCACCCAATTAAAGTTGACCATCATAAGCAAATATAAGGAACAAGGTAGAAATTATCTTTCAGATCTATGGATAGGGAAAATGTTCATGACCAAATAAGGGATAGAGCAGATTAGAGGAGGTAAAATGGACAAATTTGATGATGTAAAACCTAAAAAAGTTTGTACAAACAAAACTAATAAAGTTAGAAAATTTCACTGATAAAGGTTTCATATCTAAGAAATGTAAGGAACCAATTCAAATTTATAAGACTAAGTAAGAGCCACTCCTCAACACAGAAACGAATATTCAAAAAATGAACAGGCAGTTTTCAAAGGAAGAAACCCAAGCTATCAACAACAATGTGAAAAAATTGCTCCAAATCACTAATAAATTAGAAGAATGAAAATTAACGCAACTCTAAGGTTTTACCTCATACCTATCAGACCAGCAAAGATGGCAAAAGAGGAAAATAAGCAGAAAGGGGGAGGGTGCAGGGCAGACATTCAGAAAATAGGTACACTAAACTACTCTTGGTAGAGTTATGAATTGGTCTAGCTCAGGGGTGGGGAACCTGTGGCCTTCAAGGTCCTTAAGTGCAGCCTTTTGACTGACTCCAAATTTTACAGAACAAAGGATGGTTCCCCAACCCTGTTCTAGACATTCTGGAAAGCAGTTTGAAACTAGGTCCAAAAATTCATACTCTTTGACCCAACAATACAGCTTCTAGGTCTATACCTCCACAATGATCAAAGAAAGGGGAAACATCCAAAAATATTTATAGCTTCTCTTTTTGTGGTGGCCAAGAACTTGAAACTAAAGAAGCATCTATCTATTGGGGGAGAGGTATGGATATACAAATTATAGTAAATGAAAGCAATGGAATATTATTGTACCATAGGAAACAATAAAATGGACAGTTTCAGAAGAAACTGGCAAGACTTCTATGAAATGATATAAAGCGAAATGAGCAGGACTAGGAGAATAATATATACAATAACAATTATATTATAAAGAAAAAAATGTTTGAAAAACTTTAGAACTCTGAATGCAATGATAAATCATAATGCCAGAGAACTAAAGACAAAACATGCAGTCTGTCTCCTGCCAGAGAGGAAATGGGCTTAAAATGCAGAAGGAGACATACAGTTTTAGACATGGCCAATGCAGGAATGTTTTGCTAGACCATGCATATTTGTTATGAGGGTCTCACTTTTTTTATTTATTGGTCAATTGGAGGGAGGGAAAGTAAGAAAGAGAGAATAAATGTGTGCAAATAAGTAAATACATACACTAATGAGTAAATGAATGAACAATGGAAAATTTTATGACTAAAACAAAAATTGCTATTGAATAAATGAATGAATGACTGGATGGATGGACGGATGGATGAAAATAATCTTCCCTAGCTTAAATATAATCAATTCCTTCAAGCTATCCTCTTGAGGATCACCTTATGATCTCTCACCATCCTGATTATTTCCTCTCAACACTCTCCAAAAGATTAATGCTCTTCCAAAGAGTATGCTGGATTGAATTGGAGAAAGTATGTGATATTTCCAGTGACTCCAAGCATCTTCCTAAAACAAAAGCCTATCCTTTTAATATCAGCATTCTTTTGCTATGCTATCTGGCTGTGAACCACAGTTTCTAAAGAATTACAATTAGAAGTCACTCAAAGGGTAACAAGCATGCAGCGGGCTCATATGAGAAGACTTCAGTATGTTTCCAATAAAAGACATTTACTATAATAAGAAGAAAAAAAGCAACAAAAAAAATACACTCTGTTGAGCAGGAGCAATCCACATAGAGCTGTCTCGTGAACTGATAGCTCTTCAACTTCTCTAAATTCCTCCCCAGCACTCAGGTATCAAAGGATAACAAGTAAGCAGATTCAGGCTGCTTACGATTTGAACCCAGACAAAAGCTGGTCACCACAACAAAATCTCTATACACTCACCTAATTTTTCCACATCACTCCCATATTCAGGAGATGAGCCGCCATGCTTTGGATGGTTGTATCAAGAAGTGTTTAACTAATGGAAATTTTTTTTCCCTTTGGCAATGGTATAGAAATTGGACCAGAGATCCAACAAAGACCAAAGCTTTCTGGTCTCCCCGGAGTACTATGGTGAAAATACCTCTGAGCCAACCCTCAGAATTCTTCCACTTCCTATAATCCACCAGGAGATGTACCCTAACCTTCTCAGGTTCTTCTATGTCTGACTCATTATCATAAGTCTAACAGCCACTCTCCCCTCTTCTTGCATTAATCTTTAAACCTTGACCCCTCCAATAGGGATGCTGGAGATGATTCATTAGAAGCTATATGAGGACAGGGACTACTGCCCTTTTGTTTCTGTATGTCCAACACCTATCACAGTGGCTACTACATATTCAAATGGCTCTGTGATCTCATTGATAATTGGATCCAGAGCAGTTAGGTCCTCCAGTTTCTTATCTTGTGCCCTTTCTATGAGACTTTAAACCTTAGAATCCTCAAACTTCCTATTAGGTACCTATTTCAAAGGGTTGTACTATGACTTGAAGACCTCAACTTGGAATCTATATATTTTTGGGCATCTGGGTGGGTGTAATAGTAATTAGTTTATCAGGATACTTAGCACTTAGTACTACTAAGTGCTAAGTGTGGAAGGTGCAAACTCTGTCCCACTGTTGAGAAGGCATGAACTCCCCTGTTGATGTGGAAGAAGGGGATTGGCTGAGGTGTGTAT
>CM053584.1:103800919-103818993 GCA_028627135.1 Pseudochirops cupreus
ATAATGTTTTGAATGTTTGTCTTGATTTGTAATGGAATAAACAGAGTGTTCACTCTATTTTGTAATCTGAACTCTAAAAGCTGTTCACAGTAGCATTCCTTTGGGAATCTGCTGGTGCATGGCATTACAGTGGGGCAGTGGATAGAGTGCCAAGCCTGGAGTCAGGAAGACTCATCTCCCTGTGTTCAAATCCAGCTTCAGACACTAACTGTGTGACCTTGGACAAGACTCTTATCCCTGTTTTCCTCAGTTTCCTCATCTGTAAAATGAGCTGGAGAAGGAAATGGAAAACAATTCCAGTCTCTCTGCCAATAAAACCTCAAACGGGGTCATGAAGAGTCAGACAAACTGAACAATAACAAAAAAGGCTCATAGGATAAATTTCTTCTAATGGTCTTTTAAACATCAAGCTAGACACAACGGAAATGACTCAACAAAAAATATTTCCTCCGATGATCCGTGCCTCCTCTTCCTGCATAACGTGTCTCCCCGTAAGTTCGCCACGGGTGATCAGCCTAACATGCTGATGGTCCTTCTCTGATTTTTCCTGACATCACAAATTCACAAATAGAATCCTCAGACTGCCTACCTTTTTGGCCCCCTTCCTCCTCACCATGCAACCAGTCCACCTTCTTTTTCCAAACAGTCATCCTCCTTATTCCACTTCTTCAAAGTTCCTAATTTGTGACACAATTCAACCTGCTCACAGCCATGATACACCTCTCCATGCCCGCTATGAGCCCTATTGTCCATTCTTGGGACACTGTCATGTTGTACGTCCCACAGTCACGTAACAATGCTTTCAAGGCTGCCCTCTGCCTAGTAGTGATGGTCCCAACCACAGAGCAAGGATTTGAAAGGCCTTTATTATTGCTATGAGTCATGCTTAGCAAGTATGTTCCATAGGGGTTGTTCCAAGAGTGCTTAGACTAAGGCGGCAAGTGTGAAGGAAGTCTGAAGACTTGAACAGACCTATAGACAGGGCCACTTGGGATACAAATGAGTCAGGTATAAGCAGGAGGCTTTTTTGCCATCGGGAAGTCCTTTCAGAATTATGCTTGGCCATTTTTTCACCTTATCAGATCTCTGTGAGAGACAGGAGGGAGGCATGACTGCATAAGACATATCTTGCTGGTTTCTTTTCCTGGTTTTCCCTCTGAAATTCTGGTTGCTGTGAGTGCTAATATAGCTGAAGACACTGATTATATGCACTTTGCACCAACTGGATGATGATAAGCTTCAGCTGCTACACGTGAAGCACAGTCAGATCAAGAAAGATGCTATAGATAGCAAGGCAGTGTCATACAGTGTATGTCCCTGTTTGCCCACTCTACCTCCCAGCCAGAAAGGTTCTCTGGCTCCAAACTCAAGAGAATCTCTCAAGGTTTCAACAGCTTTACACCTGTGAGATTGACTTGGGCTCTTTGTTAGTTAAGGTCACCTTCATTTATGAGGCCACAGTAGAAAGAACACTGGACTTAGAGATAGAAGACTTAACTTTGACTCCCACTTCTCATATTAATAGCTAGGTGACCCCAAGTAAAGTACCTGACCTCTCTGAGCCTCAGTTTCTGCAGGTATAAAACAGAGATAAGCCAGATTTGACTTGAATGGAATTTGTAAGTGCCAAAACACTCTTTAAATGTGAGTTGTTCTCATCCTCAGATACTACCCTTCCATGCACCAAAAAACCACCTTACATTTGTGGTGTTTCAACTTTTTTTTCCAAGCACTTTTACATCAATTATTTCATTTTATACTCTAGTATCTAGTATAGTACTTTGGCATATAGTAGGCACTTAGTAAATAAAGGCTGCTTAAGTGATTACACTCACCATATCCTAGTAGGTATTCTCTTGATTTTACAGATGATAATACTGAGAGACAGAGGCTAAGGGGTCTAAGGCCACCCAATTAGTTAGTGGTGATGCTAGGAACCAAGTCCTCCAGTTTCTTAGCTTGTGCCATTTCTATGAGACTTTAAGCCTAAGAGTCATCAAAATTTTATTAAGTGCTTATCTGAAGGTGGTGTTATACAAGGCCTTTAAGACCTCAATTTGGAATCTATATTTGATGGTCTCTAGTATACATTTTTGGGCAGCTAGGTGATACAGTGGACAGAGTGTGGGCCTGAAGTCAGGAAGATTCATCTTCCAGAATTCAAATCTGGCCTCAGACTCTTACTAGCTGTATGACCCCGGACAAACCAATTACCCCTGTTTGCCTCAGTTTCCTCATCTGTAAAATGAGCTGTAAAATAAAAAAACCACTCCAATATCTTTGCTGAGAAAACCCCAAATGGGGTCACAAAGACTCAGACATGACTGAACAACAACAAAAGTATATGTTTTTACACATGTAGTATGTGTATATGTGTATGAACATGTGTTTATATATCTATATTATGGTCAGGATAGTGTGTGGATAGAGAACCAGCCTCAGAATCAGGAAGACCTGAGTTCGTGTCTTTCCTTTAACATATACTGGATGTATGAACCTGGGCAGGTCAATTAACATCTCAGTCCTAGGATTCTCTAGGCCTATAAATTATAGAATAATTGCCGATGTGCATTAACAGCCAATCGATAAGCATTTATTAAACACCTACTCTGTACCAGGCACTGTGCCAAGTGCTAGGGATACAAAGTAAGGCAAAAGATATTCCTGCATTAGAGTAGCTCACAATCAAATGGGGGAAGACAACGTGCAAGCAAACAGCTATGTACAAGCAAGCCATATACAGGAGAAATAGGAGAGTATTGACAAAGGGAAGGCATTAGAATTAAAAAGGATGGTGAAAGGTTTCCTATGAAAGATGGGAATTTAGCTGGGACCTGAAGGCAGCCAGGGAAGCAAGGGGGTAGAGATGAGGAGGGAGAGGCTTTCTTTGCCAGGAATTCACTATACCAAGGAAAACACAAATCCAGGCAAAAAAAGAAAAAAGAAAAGAAAAAAAAGAAACAGCCAAAATGTAGACCTAGCCTGGAGAGCTAATGGGGATAGGGAGAGAAGGCTGGGGAGTGTGGGGAATGAACATACCCCAGGATCTGAATGACCAGGATCCAGATGGAAGTCGGGGATGTGTCAGACTGTATTTGGTAAGATTATTGCGGTGTGACAATCCTGGCAAGGTACCATTCTGATACAATCTTCTGCTTAGGGTGTGCCTATATTGATGCTTCAGACAATTAGAAACTGTCAGGAATCAACTGTCAACGTGCTTAGCTTAGGAAGAAGGCTGAGTTTTTAAAAGCCTCCAACTCAGATGGGTTTTTAAAATTAATATTAACTTAATTTCATGAAATCTGTCTTCTACCTGTGCCCCCTTTCTTTATATACTACCTCTACCCTGGGTCACTACTGTCAATCCCATCTTCCCACAGGCAAAGCCTTTGTACTTGAGCCCATCAGAGCGTGGCCCTCCTGGTGTCTTGCTGTGACCTGATCCCTAGGATGGGTCCCAGGAACTCCCTTCCCTAGTTACCAACCCTCTATATGTGCTGTTGTCCCCTTTAGAACATAAACTCCTTGAGGACAGGGACTATCTCGCTTTTTGAATTTTTTTTAATTTTTTGTATTTTTATATTTTGTATCTCACTTTTGTATCTGTATCCCTAGCACCATACTTGGCATATAGTAAGAACTTTTTTGTTTGTTATTCCTCTGGGTATCCCTTATGGAAGGAGGATTCCCCTAACCACATCCCATATTTCCCCTTTGCAATCAAATTCAATCAATACTTAATAAGCATCTATTATGCTCTAGATGGGATAGTGGGTAGAGTGTCAATTCATAGAGTCAGGAAGACTCACCTTCCTGATTTCAAATCTAGTACCAGATATTTACTAGCTATGTGACCCTAGGCAAGTCACTTAACCCCATTTACCTCAATTTCCTCATGTGTAAAATGAGCTGGAGAAGGAAATGGCAAACCATCCCAGTATCTCTGCCAAGAAAACCCCAAATGGGGTTGAGAAGAACTGGACAAGACTGAAATGATTGAACAACACAAAGAATTGTACTAACAACAAGACAAAAACCCATGGTTCCTCATGCAGATACTGCCATCATCAAAGGGTCACTTAGAATGTTGTAGTTTCTTCTTGGCATTACCAAAGGTGTGAAATATGGGAGAAAGGGAAAGAAAATGGGAAACAAAATCTGTAGACAAGACCCCCACCAGCAAAAAAGCAGTTTGGAATTTCTTAAGCCTCCTCCCCTCCCTGTCCTCAGGAACTAGATTGCCTGGGTTTATGCCTTGTGTACTTCTCCAAGTTATCTGTAATCTAGTCACTTTGGGGAAAAGGTAACCAGGTTCAAAGGGGAAAAGTTGGAAAAAGACCCAGATATAGCCTGTTGAGACAAGAACACTTGTTGAGAAGACAGTAAGAGCCCAAACAGCACAGAATGACTTTCCCATCAGAAAACTAAGGTTTAATCCCTAACTCTGCTATTTTTGGCTGTCTCACCCTAGGGAAGGCCCTCCCCCATCTCTGGGCTTCAGTTCAATCATCTGTAAAAATGAGGAGATGGGAGATGACTTTAAGGTGCCTCCCAGCTGTAAATCCTTTGATCAAACCAGTACAGTTGGCAAAGACCTGAATGGAAGGGATGTATGGAAGGAGGATGAGAATTAGCAGGGGACAGGAAGAGACAGCTCCCCTGATACTGAATTCCTAGACCTGCATGATGAGTACAAATTGGGGAAACATAGGGTGCCTTGGCTTATTTGCCCACTCTCTGTGCTGGTGCTTTCAGACACAGCTGGTCCTGACATTGCTTCCCTGTTCCCCTTCTATTTAACATAAAATAAAGATGCCCCCAAGGCAATCCACTTCTGGGAGTGGAGCCAAGCTCACAGGAGACCAGGCATGCTGCAGGGCACCAGATAATTTGCTCCTCCTGGCACTGTCAGCTGAATACCACCCCACAGCCCATGCTCCACCTGGAAGACACCTCACTCAAATCGTCCTCTAACCTGCTGTTAAGTGGGGTATGGAGGGAGCTAGGCCTACCTGAATAGCCTTAAAAACAAGCACTAAGGGGCAGAACAGAATAGAAGTACTTCCACATACTCTGCTCTTACCCTTCTCCCCCTCAGCATCTGTGTCTGAGCAAGAGAGAAAAAGACACGTAGGACCAGGGAGTACAATTGGATGCCAGATACATTAGCTATAATCAGTTCACTGGGAATAATCCCAGTTCACTGGGAAGTCCTATATTTGGTTGAGATAACCTGGTGACCCTACCAATCCATACATTCATTTGCCCATTGATTTACTCATTTAATAAATATTTATTAACCAATCATTACGTACAAAGCATTGTACAGGGCACTGAGGATGGTAGGATGAAAAACTAGGTAGTCCCTGCCTTCACAGTGCTTACAATATAGAAGGATGATATGTATCATTTCCAACTGGGGAAGGAGGGAGTGGGTGGGGAGGAGTGGTAGGAACAGCTTGCTGCCAGTGAATACAGTTATTTGATTCATTCTCCCTTCTTCTTTTACTTCTCCTATACATGGGAAGATAATAGGGACTTAGCAAGAAAAGGGGAAGGAAGAGAGGGAAGGAGAAGATGGGGAATGGAATTCCTAAGGGAATGGGAGTGATGGAGAAGGGAAGGGAGGGATGGGAAAAGAGAGGAATCAAGAAATGCTCATTGTAAGGAGTAAGACTAAAATTTACGACTGAAACTGCCAGGGAAGAGGAAGTAATCTGAGTAGAATTGTGTAAATGCATTGCAAATAACTAAATAATCATGTTTAATCCTCCTCAGTATTCCCCAGATTTGGACGAGGCCTCGAGAAAAAACAATGGAGACCATTCTGTGGGCTAGTTGGTTTTTCAAGGTCCTTTTCAGCCCTGGGAATCTAGGATTTCTTTCCAAATCTGTATCGAATTATTCCAAAAGTGATCTGCTTCAATATTCTAAAGCTCATATCCAGATGTGCAACCAACCACAGCTCAAAACACATACACACAAAGACAAGTATGTAATTATAATAAGCAGGCTTGGCCCAGAAGAAAAAAATGAGAAAATTCCCCTCTGTCCCTCCATCGAAGAGATAAAGAACTATAGATGTGGAATGTTTCATGTGCTATGAGATGTGGTCAATAGGTTCCTTGGTTTTAATGACCTCTTTTTTCTTTCCTTTTTAAAATATTTGTTACTGGGAAGGCTTAATGGGTAGGGGGAGCAAAGGGGGAACATTCTGAAATGAATGGGATATAAAAACAAAAAGCATCCATTTAAAATGGAGACTTTGCTTCAAAAAGTCTTAGGAGGTAAAGACACACTCCCCTAAATCCATTAATTTAAATAATTAAAATTCATTCATTAGGATAATAAAACCAAGAAAGACTAATAATATACTGGAATGGAAAAAAAGATTAGCACAGAAGAAGCTTAGAAACAATTAAGAGTAGGGCATAAGGACCATGCCAGGGCTAGAAATGTTGTTATTGAGTCATTTCAGTCATGACCAACTCTCTGTGACCCCATTTGTGGGACATTTTTCCAATTTTTTTAACCTTTTTATTTAAAGTTTTAAGTTCCAAATTCTATTCCTTCCTCCTTCACTTCTCCCCTCCCTGAGATGGTAAGTAATCAGATATAGATTACAGACATACAATTATGTAAAACAATTCCATATTAGTTATTTTGTACAAGAAGACTCAAATAAAAGGAAAAAATAAAATAAAATGAGAAATAGCATGCTTCAGTGTATATTCAATCAATAGCAGTCCTTTTTCTGGAGATAGCATACTTCATCATTAGTTCTTTGGGATTGTCTTGGATCATTGTATTGCAAAGAGTAACTAAGTCATTCACAATTCTTCATCCAACAATACTGCTGTTACTGTATACAACCATCTCCTGGTTCTGTTCACTTCACTATGTCTCAGTTCATATAAGTCTTTTCAGGTTTTTCTGAAATTTTTCTGAAATCCTGCTTGTCATTTCTTATAGCACAATAATATTCCATTATAATCATATACCACAGTTTGTTTAACCATTTCCCAACTGAGGAGCATCTCTTTGATTTCCAGTTCTTACCCACATTTGTGATTTCCCTGGCCAAGATGCTTAAGTGTTTTGCCATTTCCTTCTCCAGGACATTTTACAGATGAGGAAACTGAGGCAAACAGGGTTAAGTGACTTGGGCAGGATCACATACCTAGTAAGAGTCTGAGGTTGCATTTGAATTAGAGTCATCCCTACAGCAGAGCCAGCACTCTATCCACTATGCCACCTAGCTTCCAGGGATGGGAATAGCTGATCACATATAACCATTCAATGTCATTGTACCAGTTTACCTTACCAAAAGAGAGGCACAGTGTGCTGCAAAAAAAAAAAAACTCACTGACTCAAAATGAGAAGATCTTAGTTCTTCCATTAAATAGCCAATATAGTAGAAACTGTACAAATCACCTAACCTCTTCAATCATCCATTTTGCAGTTCCCTCAACATCACAGGGTTGTTGTGATATATTTCACAAACTTTAAAAAAACAAACACTTAAGAAGTGTAAGCCACATAGTATTATAAATTCCCTGCCATCTTCTGCATTCTATTTGGAGTGTACTAGGTGTTCTGAGAACAGTGAGTGCCTCAGTGAGTCTCAAGCTGGGAATTTTCTGTCTGGGTTGTCCTTTGGGGTTTTGTTGCTAACTTGCAATATGGCAATGAACAAGTTATTTCAACTGTGTCTCATGGTCCTCGCCTGGAAATGAAGGGTAAGAATAATGATATCTATCAGTGGACAACGCTACGAGGTATTTATTTTTGTTTTTAAATAACTGTAAATCCCTTTGTAATTGAAAGTGTCAACCCATCTTCTGTATAGTAACCAAAACCTACAGAGCCCCAAATTCAGGATATAGATATGTTCTCAGTGGAGCTGACAGATGAAAATATATGTCTGTGTATATCCTATGCGAGTGCAAAAATAGCACATTATACTTTTCAAAGCACTCTGATGCAGACTATTTCCTTAGATCTTCACAACCACTTTGTGAGCTAGGGAAGCTAGGGGATAGAGAAAATAGAATGGATCAGAATTCAAGAGAGCTGGAGTTGGATTCTGGTGTTGCCACTAAGTTATGTGACCCTAGGCACGTCCCTTAATCGGTTTGAGCCTCATTTGGCTAATATGTAAAATGGAGCTAAAATAAGGCATCTAGATGGCACACTGGATAGAGTGCTAGATGGAACAGAGTCACAGAGACTCATCTTCCTGAGTTCAAATCTGACCTCAGACACTTGCTAGCTGTATGACTATGGACAAGTCACTCAACCCCATTTGCCTCAGTTTCCTCATCTGTAAAATGAGCTGGAAAAGAAATTGCAAACCACCCCAGTATCTTTGCCAAGAAAACCCCAAGTGTGGTCACAAAGAGTCAGACACGACTGAAGCTACCGAATGACAACAAAAAATGGGGTTAATATTTATATTATCTATGTCCAAAGACAGAGGTGAGGATCAAATAAGAAATGTGAAAATGTTTTATAAGCTGCTATTTATCTCCATTTGGGAGATGAGAAAATTCAGAGAGGTTAAAGAACTTGTTCAAAGATGCCTTACTAATTAGGACGAGATCCTAGCCTAGAAGCTAGGTCTCTTGACTTGTTGGTACACTTGCATACAGTGAGTATGGGATAGCTCTTACCACTCCAGGATGTATGTGCGTATTATATAGTCAAACAAAGGCATACATTAATGAATGGAACGCTGTGGGAAGCCAAAACACAGGAAAGCTGTATTCACTAGGCCAAAATCGATCGAACAGCGGAGGCCAGGGTTCTGGGCTCACAACACAGGACTCTCACCAGAGGCTGCAATCTCATTTAACAGCATTATTTCCTTGCTGGCTCCTTTTCTATGTCCATCAAAGCAGCACCCAATCAATCTTTTCTTTGGCATGGCCTGAAAGGAAAACCAAATCTAATCTATTCCTTCGGCTGTAGTTCAGTCATTTTTCAGTCGTGTCTGACTCTCTGTGACCCCATTTGGGGTTTTCTTGGCAAAGATGTTGGGGCAGTTTGCCATTTCCTTCTCCGGCTCATTTTTTAGATGAGGAATTTAGATAAAGAGGGTTAAGTGACTTGCCCAGAGTCACACAGCTAGTAAGTGTCTGAGGCCACATTTGAACTCAGGAAGATGAGTCTTACTGATTCCCAGCCCAGTGCTCCATCCACTGTCCTACACCCTCAGCAGCTATGACTGACTTTCTAGACATTCAGTTGAGCAACTTTTAAGTTTTGCCTTTCCTCGAGCTGGCATTTGCTGTTAAGCTCTTTTTTTGGGGGGGCGGGGGAGGGTAGGAGAATGAGGCTTTGTATTATCCCAGCCATGCAAGCCCAATTATGTCGAAAGGGATTTTTTTTTTAAAAGATCCAACTGAAGCCTTTAGATGAATGGATGAATAAGGGACTGGAGCTCAGATTTTAACACAAATCTGACCTGGGTTCAAATCTCATCCCTCTCACTTATTACCTCTGTGATCTAAGTAAAGTCACTTAAACATCAGTAGGCCCTGTTTTTTTCATCTGTAAAAGGATGGGGTTGAACTAAATGAATGCCAAAGTACCTATGATCTCAATTGAATAAAATTCTCTTCCTATCTGATCCATACTGGGTTTGACGAGGGATGATAGGTATCTCAGGGTCCCCAATGACCAGAGTTCCTTGGTGGGCAGTCTGGAATGAATTCACAGGCTCAAGCATTCTGAGTCAAGTGGGTAAAAGTTTATTGTTATACTATATAGCAGGCAGGCAGTCTTAGGCCCTGCTACCTTAAAGGGGCAGAGTTAAAGTTTTTATAGGATAATCCACAGTATAACCTGTGCCAATTGTGCTAACTAGGTGAGTAAGGGTGGGATTAGGGAGGAGTTAAGGAGTGGTCAGTGCTTAAAGGAACATGCACTTTTAATATCTCCTGCACAGGTGTATTGCCCATAATTCACTGGGAAATAGCCCTGGGAGGTGGGGGGGCCTGCATGGAGGTATAGTTTTAGGCTTGAAATATCACTAAGTCAGCTAGCATTTTGGGCTGATTTAAGAAGTACCCAGTCTGCTACCCATCAATGTCATGTTTGACAAGATGGATGTTGGGAGTACACATATGTCCCAAGCTAACAAGGGATCCAGGATGTATATAATGGGCTAAGGAGTTACTTACAGATACCCAGTGAAGGATTCATGGGTGCAGCTGGTTAGTATACTAAGGGGAGATAAACAGTTCATGAATGGTTGCTAGGCAGAGTACCAGCAGGGGGGGAAGGGACAGAGATAATGCTCTGAGGCTGGAGAGATTTGAGGCTAGGGAGTAATGGGATTTTACAAACTGTGGTTCAAGCACAGGCACCCAAGCACCCCATCAGGTTGACAGTGTAGTTTGATTTGGTTTAGCATATTGGTGTTACAAACTAGTTCAACTTGTTTAAAAAGTCAGATTGTAAAGTGTGAGTTATTTAACCAGGGAACAAGACACCCACTAAGTGACTTTATTGGAACAGGGAAGGGAAAGAGTGGGAGGAAGGGCAGACTGAGACAGAACGTACCTCCAATCTAAGAGGGAGATAAGTCTTAGATGAAGGAAAAATCACAATTCAAGAAAGGTTGACCCCCCCACACACACACCCCCAGGACTGAGACAATCCTAAAACAGAAAAAAAAAAAACCTTTAAAAGATCATTGTGAGCAATTGTTACTCCTCTTAAATAGCCAGAAAAAATTAAGTGGCAGTTTAGCTGTGAGCCTTCGGCCACTTACCAAGCCAATAATAGGCTTGGATAAACCCAGTCCAGAAATAGGATAAACAAAATACCTGGTTTGAACTTGGATATTATTATACCAGTAAAGGGACACAGCATGTCCTTTGTCCTATCTGTCCCCCCTTTTTTATTTGTTATACAGCATCATCTGGTTTATATATCTAAAAGTAATTTACGTCTGTTATCTTTGAATAATGGCACTTCTTTATGAAAGCACTGCTATGTCTGAATGAAGTTATTCATCTCTTTCTTAGTTTTCCCATACTAAAATGACGTGCCCCCCCATACTAGCAATCAACAAGAAATGTGATCCTCTGGATATGATGACAAAAATAACAATAACATTAACAACAACAACAGGGGTCATTAATACAGCCCCTATTATGTGCCGGGCATCGTGCTTGGCAATTTATGATTAGCATATCTCCTCTGATGGTGGCTATAACCCTGGGAGGTAGGTGCTGTTATTATTTCCATTTTACAGAAGCACTAACTCAAAAATGAGCTCATATTTGCCTTCAAGGAGCTTATATTCTATTAAAGAAAACTCTGTGCATATATAAAGGGTGTCCCAAAAGGCTTAATACAGTTTTAAGCTTCAATAGATTAAAACCCTGTTATAAGTATATTAGAAATATAAAGAAAGGGGCGGCTAGGTAGCACAGAGAATAGAGCACCAGCCTTGGAGTCAGGAAGACCTGAGTTCAAATCCTGCCTCAGACACTTAACACTTACTAGCCGTGTGATCTTGGGCAAATCACTTAACGCCAATTGCCCTGACATCCCCCCTCAAAAAAAAAAAAAGAAATATAAAGAAAATACAAGATAATGGGGAGAGGGTGAGAGTCAGCAGCTGGGGGATTAGGAAAGTTCTTGTGCAGGTGGCTGCCTGAGGTGAACTTTGACCAAAACGAGGGAATTAGAGGAGTAGGATGGGGGCATTGCACATTCCAGGCATGGGGAAGATACTGTGCCAAGACCCAGAGAAAGAGAGAAGGGAGATGGATGTCATGTGAGGAACAGCAACGTGACCAGTTGGGCAGGAACACAGAGTCGGCAAAGAGGAATAACATGTAACAACCTTGCAACGGTAGGATGGCATCCAGGTTGTGAAGGGCTAGGAGAGTCCACATTACATGCTAGATATAAGAGGGAGCCATTGGAGACAACTGAGGCGAGTGACCAGGTCAGATTTTTTTTTTGGAGGGGCAATTGGGGTTAAGTGACTTGCCCAAGGTCACACAGCTAGTAAGTGTTAAGGGTCTGAGGTCGGATTTGAACTCAGGTCCTCCTGACTCCAGGGCTGGTGCTATATTCACTGTGCCACCTAGCTGCCCCCAAGGTCAGATTTTTCGTGTTAGAAATGTCACTTTGTAAGCTGGGTGGAGAACGGGAGAGTCTCTTCAGAAATACCACTGATCAACCTATTATTGAAAGTGAAGGCAGAGTAATTAAAGATCAACTTGATCCTTCAACAAAGAGGAAGAAGCAAGAAGAACTACTCTTCTGAGTCTGATTCTGACAAGAAGAAGAGATTAGTTGCTGAAATAGAAATAATGGGATCCTTGGGATCAGGTGAGCGCTCTATCTTGGAGTCAGTGATGGAGAAGAGAAAAGCCAAGGAACTTGAATTTTTTTAAAAAAGTAAGTAGGGAAGATTGGAAGCAAGGTAAAATGAGAATAATGATAGCACCTACCTGCCAGGGTTGTTGTGAGAATCAAATGAGATAACATTTGTACTTGAAAGAGCTATATTAATGCCAGTTATAATCAATATAAGAAAGTGGCCATTCTCCCAGGAGGTCATTTTCCATAGACAGAAAATGGAGAAATGGAGGCCATTCTTAAGCAAAGACATAGCAAGAGTAAGATGAATGGGGTAACTGCTCTGGGGCAAGCATTGGAAAGGAACCCCAATCTAGTGACCTTACACCAAGTAGTACAAGATTTGCAATTATCATCATGACTACAGTGATAGCTGGGATTCTCCACTTCTCCCTTTCTGCATTCTCCTTTGTATCTCCAAGCATTTCTGTAAGCGTGGATGGTAAGCCAACATTAATGTCAAGGATTCCCCCAGCATTTTCAGAGAGGGATTTACTCTATATAGCAACCGTCTACTCACAATCAGCTATGCCTCTATGCACAGAGACGAGGTAAGGCATTCAAATCAGAGGAGCCAGACTAGGCACCTCTTCCTCCCCTGAAATTGCTGATCTAATTTACAAATCATTCACTTGATTCTCCAGCTATATTTTGATCCACCAGGCAAGAGTTGTCCAAGCATCTCCCCCTTGGTATAAGGAAGAACCATACTATATGTAAATTTGCACCAAGCTAGACATTTCTTGGTTTTGGCAATGCCTTTAAACAAACCCTCTTCTCTTACTTGCCCTAGTAGCCAGTACTCTACAAAAACACTAGGATTCTGAGTTTCACAAGGCTCTTCCTGGGATAGTCATAACTAGGAATTGTTGCACCTGAGACAAGCAGAGTGACAAAGTGGGGTGTGGGTAAGTAACTCTTCAAGGCTCCAAGACACTTGCATGAGGTCAAAGCTGGGGAGACCTCTGCAAGGTGAATGTACCAGGGCTTACCCCAGACCTACATCTGGAAGTTTCTGATTTTAGTTGGTTATTCTTGCTAACTAGGAGCTAAGCACCATAATCTCTCTGCTGCTGAAGGAAATACTGTCAGCACCCTCTAAATTCCATAACCTGGGGAAAATTTCTGGTCACTCTGCCCTAGTTACAGATTTGTTCTGGGAGTCCAGCAATTCAATGTCATACTCCTAAAAATGCCTAAAAGTTCTTCTTTTCCCCAGGCTGATCTGGCAGCCAACGAAGGTCATCACTTTCCAAGTCTAGTTCTGACCATTCTTTTTCTAGTTTTTAATTTCCAAGGAAGAGAAAGCTTACAAAACTTCCTATGAATAAAAAATGACTTTCTTGTTTTTAATGGTAATTTGCTAAAAGGATTTTTCTTTTTAATTAGAACATTTCCCCTTTTCTTCCACTCACCCTCCCCAAAATAATGGTTTGTAAACACAACAGTACCAGTGTCCTGGAGCCAAACTGCCAAAATGATCAGACATAAAACCAGAAGTTAGTAAACACAGGGGCACTGGGGTCAGGACTGCTGTCCTACAAAGGAAAAATTCCAGTATATTTGGCTCCAATATTCATTCTCTGTTATTTTGCATAGATTTGCATGGTAGGCTCAAGAGGACTGATTCTAAAAAGATGAAATAAATTAATCAATTTATGCAACTTCCTGGGAATATGCCTCCAATTATCTTCTACTCCATTGTCCCAAGCCCAGGAATTTCTAATCCAGGATGACCGGACATATCTGAAAACTATTGCATAGCCAAGACTCTATTCCTTCTAGAAAAAATAACCATGGTTCCATATGGATCAGTATTTGAGATAGGCCATGACTGGCCACTGGACTACCAATCTACATGAAATAAGAAGACCCGGAAGGAAGGAAGGAAGGAGAAGGAAAAGAAGGAGGAAGAGAGGAAAGAAGGGAGGGAGGAAGGAAGCCTGGTCCTCTGCAAGATGAGAGCAGCACAGAGCAATTTTGTTACCCACTTCAAATGACTCAACCAAGAATTCAAACCTGTCACTTCTATCTCAGCCCAACTTATTTTATGTAACCTAGGATAAACAAGACATTTCCCTTAGTTTCTCCCTCTGTAACATTTGATCCCATGACCAGAACTACAGCTCTGGATTTACACTGGCTGGGTTCAATACTAAAAGCCTCTCACAAATTTCTCTTGCTCTTGCCTCCACCCAACTAGGAATATTAGACTTTGATTTCTGTCTAGATTTTTCATGAAAGAAGCTTTCTCTCAGCTCCCATGCAAGCATTCAGGCTAAAATTATATGGAATACATGTACTTTATTTCACCTGACAAAAAGGGGAAAGTACTTGCATCCAAGACCACAAAAAGTTGTAGCAAATGTCACTTAGGGAAACTTTAATGAATTGAACCCTGCCCCATGATGAAATTGCAGTATGTGAGAATCAGGTAACAGAGATGATGAAGTGTTAAAATTTTTAATCCTTTTGGATTGGAGTGCATCATTTCACATCTTGTAAACTGTATGAGAATCCAATGTGGCTGACATCCTGAACAGTCTATTCAAAGGCAGGAGAGCAGAAGTGGTCCATTCATGACTGCTAAAGGAAATATAAGGGAGTGTTAATACCTTGTCGCTCCTTTAGAAGGTATGAAGTATTTCTTCATCAATTTGATGGAGCTATAGGGTGGTTAACCACCAGTTAGATAAAGAGTCAACCACATCCTAGTCAGTTTCTAGGGAATTCTCCTCTAGAAGAGTCAAGAAGAGACTTGGTTATGGAGGAAACACTCAGCTCTTAAAGGGAAACTGTCCTTCACCTCTTCCCTAGTGCTTTTTCCAGAGTGCAATGATGGGAAAGGGAAGAAATTTCTCTTTCCCAATCGACAATGGCATTTTGCAATGGGAACAACTCACTCAGTAGAACTAAGAGAATTCAGCTTCAATTGAGTGGAATAGTGGAGAGAAAAAATGGCCCAGACCAGGGGGTGGAGATTCTGTCAATAAGATGGCAGCCAAGACTTCAAAGGAGCAAGACCCAGGGCAAAGTAAGCCTGAGGGGCCTAGGCAGGTGACTTACCCAGCAGAGATGATATGCCCTACAAGAAGTACAGTACAAAGACATCAGGAGGACCACTGGTGTAAGTTGCTTCAGTCATTTGTTTCCTACATGTGGGCCCTTCTACTTGTAAACTCTTCTCATTGACTCTATATGTATTTGGGAGAGAATATGCCCCAGGCTGAGGAGGAAGATAATTTGTTGTTAATATTCATGCTATGCTATTTCAGTAAATATCTTTGCCATGAGTTAACTGTGCCCTTTGGATCTCTAAAAGTAAAAGTAAACACTTACTTTTTAATGGGGCCTATAGTTTTAAGAAGGTGGACTCTAGGAGTACCATGAGTCCGGATTAGTTCCCTCCACCCCCACCAACCTACAAGTATGAGTCGTGGAGAAGTGGTGGCCCATTAACAGGTGACATCATGGAGAAAATCTCATCTAGGATATATTTAGGATACCTTAAACATTTTCATGTACCTACCAGAAAAAAAAGTTAGTATTTTTTTCCTTCATTCTCAGATTGAGATTAGACTATTACTTTTCTGATGTATTTCCTTTACAAGTCACATCAGTTTCTTTGAGATAATTGCTCTATGGTTTAATGCTTATGGTCTCAAATCTGTTGTGTTACCATGTTCATTATAAATATGGGTTGATATGAGTAGATGTAGGTTGTGTCTTTAGAATATTAGTGGTGCATACTATGGGAATTTATCCATTTAACTTTTTTTAGCTTTTCTTTTCAGCAGATCTAAACTACTTTTCTTATCATAAATGAGCCCAGAAAGCTTGTCTGAGATTCTTATGGACTATAGGCAGCTATGTAGTACAGTGGCTAGAGTGCCAAGCCTAGAGTCAGAAAAACTAATCGTCATGAGTTCAAATCTGGCCTCAAGATACTTACTAGCTGTATGACCCTGGATAAGTCACTTACCCCTCTTTGCCTAGTTTCCTCATCTGTAAAATGAGCTGGAGAAGGAAATGACAAACCACTCCAATATCTCTGCCAAGGAAAATCCAAATGGGATCAAGAAGAGTCATGACTAGACAACAACAAAACAACAACAAAAAAAGGCTTATAGGATAAGTTTTGTCTAATGTTTTGGTTTTTTTTAAATCAGGCTAGCTCTGTAGGTATTTAAAGGAGTCTTTGGGAGGGGGAGCAGCTGAGAAGAAAGTCATCAATGGGACAAGAATCCAACTCTTGCTCCTCACCTTCTCCCTTTCCACCACTTCTAACATACAAAAGGCAAGGAGAAAATGTCTCTCTTCCTACCATCCCTACCACAATCAACAGCATTGTTTAAGAAGAAAAACTCACCCAGTAAGAGACATTATGCCTTTTAGGAACCCTATGGGCTTAGAGAGCAGCATGAGGACAGCAAGAGACAATGGTGCCTTTTGTGCCAGGGATGATGGAGCCTTTGCCATGTTTTTCCTACAAGTGTGTCTTTCAACTGATACATTCTATATGTGTTTCCACCCTTCTCACTGATGTTCCGTGAATTTGTCAACACCAGCTTTGGGGGTGAGGATGTGTTGTTACCACTTTTCATTCTATGTGATTTTAGTAAATGCCTTTGTTTTTAGCTAATTTTACCAATTAATTCTTAAAAACGAATGCACCAGTAGAGGCTTGTAAGTTATCCATAGAGAATCTTGAATATGGGGTAGTTGTGCTCCCAAAGAGTACAATCTACAAGCTTACATAAAAAGGGTAGCTGACAAAGTGGCCACTATATTGTCATAAAAAAAAAAGCCCAACCAACTCTCCTTACCTCTCAGGTATATCTTCCTCCCCTTCACAAATATGCTTCTTCAGATCTATAATATTAATATGAGGTTAGTGTACCCCTCCTCCAAAAGGAAGGCACATAAGGTCTCAAGCTAGTCAAACCTAGCCCTTCAGGGTGTCACACTTGCCCCAGGGATTGATACAGAGCAAGGGCATAAGCATTTTTAAAGCACCTACTAAGTTCCAGCAACTGTGCTATGCACTTTTTACAAATGTTATCTTATTTGATCCTCACTACCACCATGAAACGTAGATACTATTATTATCCCCACTCTACAGTTGAGGAAATTCAGGCAAATAGAAGTTAAGTGAGTTGCCCAGGGTCACATAGTTAGTAAGTGTCTGATGCTGGATTTGAACTCAGTCAAGGCCAGAAGTATATGAACTGGCCCCATTGAATCAACCGTCCTTCATTCAGTGTCAAAGTACCAAGAATACCAGGGCAAGAAGGACTGGAGTTCATAGCTCACTAATGATAAATCATAGAGAACAAAGGCCATAACTCATCTGTGTTAACCTTACAAGCAAGGAGTTAACCTTTTACAGGAAATCTCCCCTCAATAAAAAGATGCAGAAATTATTTTTTTAATTTTTTTTTAATTTTATTATAGTTTGCATCATTCATTTCCACAAGATTTTGAGTTACATATTTTCCCCCCGTCCCTCTCCCACCCACCACCTGAAAACAGCCATCCCGGTGCGTCCCCCCTCCCCCAGTCTATTCTCTCCTCTGTCACTTTTTGGTAGGGCAGGATGGATCTCCCAACTGCAGTGCCTGTGTATCTCAAGTTCCAGTTGGATGTAGTCAATAATAATAATAATAATTGCATATAGATAGATAGAT
>CM053584.1:103819493-103838204 GCA_028627135.1 Pseudochirops cupreus
GCCCCCCACTGTTGTATCTTCTTATTAAAATTGTGTGGCCTTATGGACTCCAGAGCAGTTTTGGGGAGTTATTCTTTACTCTCCAGTGTATGTTACCTCTTTTTCTCTCTTCCCATCCCAGAAATTCTGGGGTATAAAGAAATGAGTTCAGGCAAGTGGTGGTGGTGGTAGTGGTGAGGAGTTTGGTTGAGAGTGCTTTACCCTTTCTTGCTTGGGGAGAATATGTCTTATCCACATTCTGCCAAAGGGAAGTTGAGAATCCCAGGACTCTGATAGGTATGAAATGTCAACTGAACCCAGACGATATTAGTCTTCTCAATTCTGCAAGTGAACCTACTCATCATGCCTTGTAGAACAAGGCTGGGAACTTGGTTGAAAGGTACATCAAGGGGCTAGTTTTGAAGCTGGAAGTAAATGGAGTTGGGGTATGGTACTGGTCAGGCCAGTAATGAGTAGGTGCTAAGTTCTCTCTCTTAAGAGAAGCTGCTTTGTGGAAAGTTTGGGTTCTTGACACTTGTGAGATGGCACTGAGGGATTAAGTTAACCCTGGCATACCATGCCAGACATTGATGGCCACATGGTTTAGTGTAAGGGATTCTTAACCAGAGGTCCATGGACTCCTTCTTGACTTTGGATGAGAAAAAAATTTACATGTTTATTTTCACTAACCTCTAATTGAAGCTTAGCATTTATTTCAGTTATGAATTATTTTAAAATAGTATTTTGAGAAAGGGTCCTTAGGCTTTACCAGACTTTAAAAGGAATCCATAACACAGAAAGGTGTCAAGAGCCCTTGTTTTAAATTATTATTATTTTAAATATCAGTAATAATGACAATAGATAGCATTCATATAGTGCTTTACAAAGAGTTCATCTTATTCTCACAGCCACCTAGGGAAGTACATACTATTATTATCCCTGTTTTACAGAGGAGGAAACTGAGGCAGGCAGAGGTTAAGTGATTTACCTAGAGTCAGGCAGCTAGTAAGTATCTAAGGCTGGATTTCAACTTCTTATCATGATTGTCATGATCTGTTAATTGATCAGTTTAATCAGTTTGAAAATTTTCTTATTGTCTCTTTCCATATTCCTCCCAGTTACCAGTAAAGTGAGCTAGAAAGAGTAAAAAACTTAGTGGTAGAGAAAAGTGTAGGGTGTAAGTCTATTACATTTATTTATTTCTGGCCTGGACCTGTAATTTGATTGCTCTTGGGAACTCTCTGGTGAGGAAACTCTTTCCACAAATACAGACTAACTACTTCTTCCCATCTACCTTCTTGGGAGGGGGAAAACTTCTTTTGCAACTTGTAACATCAGAACGTTGCCTGAGGTATTAAGAGGTGAAGGCTCTTGACCAGGGTTGTTTGGTCAGCATGCATCACAGGCTGCATGTGTTGAGGGGTGATTTGAACCTAGACAGTCCTGATTCTGAGGCCAGAATCTTTATCTCACACAAGCTCTCATTTTATTTGTAGTAACCATGTTTTTTCTCTAACCAAAATTTGGACACATCTGGCAAAGGGTATTCCTTTTGTAAAAACCTTGTTAAAATATACTTTCTTTTATTGAAATCGGAATGTCCCAGATTTTCTGGGACATGTAGTTGCCGTAGTTATATTAAAGAGAGTAAAAAAGACTCAGGTAGGGTGTTCTGAGGTTTGCAGATGAGTTCTGTTCTCCTTTTTGTTTGGGTGTATTTCCTTACAACACCATAAGGTAAGGCAGTACAACAGTGTGGAATTCAGCATAAAGCAGGTTTTGCCTAGGATCCCGGATATGGTGGGAGTGGGGTTATGATTCCCAGTCATACCATGATGTTGTTTTTCCGGTTCATATTGACAAATCCTTTCTCTGAAATCCTATGATATATGCAATCCATATGTCATATTGTAGCATCTATTTATAAACAGTATTGTTTTCTTTAAGTGTTTCATAGGTATTAACCTTGTCTCCCTAAACAAATTATAAGCCCTGCAAAGGCAAAAACCATGTCTTAAATTAATTCTGGATTCCCTCACAGTACCCAGCACAATACTGGGTGCATAGAGTGTACTTAGTAATTACATGCTTTGTGATTGTCGCAGATTTCCCCCCACCCAGCCTCCCAATGCTTTCTCCAGATTGGTGGTTCTCAAAAGGTATGCTATGGTGCACTTGAGCATTGGAAATTTTGGTGTGTGTGCCACAAAGTTTTAGATGTCATGTTTTACAGATGGAAATTTAGAAATAATTTTATTTAATATGAATTTTTACTTACCCAGAATACATAGTATGGTAAATGCATTATTCATAAAATAAACAAAACTTTTCAATTACACAGGTACAAATCTTAAAACACTTCAGCTCTTGAACTCCCTGAAACAAAATGGCTATACTTTTTGAGGGGAAATGCCACATGTGTGAGTCTTGACTCAGAGGAATTGTTGCTAAGTGTGCTATTATTCTTCACGGTATAGATTACTGTGCTGTGAACAAAACAAATTTGAGAACCATTGAACCAGAGGATTTGGTTGGGAAAGCTACCTCACCCAAAGGGACGTTCTCATCCCTATGTCAGAGCAGAAGGCTCATAAATTAGGAGTTGTGTGCATTCCAGAGGATACCACTGTGCTGATTATAATAATGGCAGTAATAATAATAATAGGTTTGCAAAGTGCATGTTATCTCATTTTAGCATCACAACAAATTTGTGAGGTAGGTGCTATTATTATCCCCGTTTTACAGATGAGGGAACTGTGTGAAGTGATTTGCCCAGAATCACACAGCTAGTAAGTGTCAGAGGCAAGGTTTGAATTCATCATCCTGACTTTTAAAGACAACGTAGTGGGAGAGATTCCCACCATATAGGATCTCTTTATTCTCTCTTTCCCCAAGAAAAAATGAATCCTAAGATTTATCTTGGGATTTGCATCTAGTGTCAAAATTGAGACTGGTTCTGGTCTATTAGACATAGACAGTTGTATTATAAAAGATCTGTAGCATCCTTCTGTCATGTGATCTGTGAGGAGAACATTGTCATGATACTGCATATTCAGCTTATCTCTCTCCTGAGCTCCAGTCCTTTATGACCAACTGCCTACTGGACTTTTTAAACTGGGTGTTCAGTAGGCATCTCAAATGCAGTATGTCTGAAATAGAGCTAATTATCCTTCCCCTCCTCCAAACATGCTCCCTCACCTTCCCTATTACTGCTGAGGGTCCCATTGTCCTTCAGATCACTTATGTTCACAGCCTTGGAGCCATTCTCAACTTCTCACTCTTCTTCACTGCACACTGTCCACTCAGTTGCCAAATCTTGGTTTTTTTTTTTTATCTCCTTAACATCTTTTACAGAGGTCCACTTCTCACATAGTTACCACCTTACTTCTGGCCCCCATCGCCTCCTTCCTGGACAACTGCAAAAGCTTTCTGTTTGATCTTCCTGCCTTGTAGCCTCTCTCCATTCCATTTCATCTTCCACATAAAGTCATTTTTTTCTAAAGCACATGTCTGACCATGTCATCCATCTATTCAATGAACTCATGGGGCTCCTTATTGTCTCTTGGATCAAATGTGAACCCCTCTTTTTGGCATTTAAAGCTGCCCATAAGCTGACCCCTTCCTACCTGTTTAGTCTTCTTACTTACACATTTCTCCCTCCTTACATATTCTGTGATCAGGCCATATTGTCCTACTTCCTGTTATACATACCCCCCCCCCCACCCCCATGCAGAGTGCCCCATCTCCCATCTCTGTGTCTTTGCATTGGATGCCCTCCATGCCTACAGCATCACTTCTTCCTTACCTTTCCCTTTCAAAATCTCTGATTTTCTTCATGATCCAGTTTAAGTACCATTTTTATGTGAAGTCTTTTCTGATTTCCTTAGCTGTTAGTGCATTCTCTCCCCAAACTACCTTCTATTCATTTTGTGTATAACTACATATGCACATGACATCTCCCTTGTTAGAAATATAAGCTCCTTGAGGACAGAGATTATTCTACTTTTGTCTTTGTGTTCACAGCATTGACAGTGCTTGGTACATAATAGTGAGGTGCTTAATAAACATACTTTGGTCTAGTGTCATTATTTCATTGCCTAAGGGCAATGGGTCACCTCATTCCTTTATTTTCAACATATTTATTGAGAGTTGGCTTTTTGCAAAGACCTGTGCTACCTATGGTGAGGAATATAAAGAAGATTGCCCTCCTGGATGCTGAACTGTGAGGCAGTTAGGTTGACTAGAGTGATGGAACCCAGAGTTGAGAAATCCTGAGTTCAAATGTGGCTGCAGATGCATAACTAGGAAGGTTGCTGTCTGTCTGCCTATATTTCCTCATCTGCAAAATGGAGGGAATAATAGCAATTGAGATCATATTTGTAAAATGATTCACAAACCTTAAAGATCTGTGCAGATGCTAGCTCTTATTAAACTACCTTGTAAATGAGAGGTTTCAGTTTTTCAAAAGAACAAACCTTTCATTTTATCCCCATGTGGTATAAAGGCAAGACTTGGGATGCTAGAGATCAGGGTTTGAATCTTAACTCTAATGCTTGCTTGTTTTGTGACTATGGCCTGCAAGTCATTTAGCCTGAGCTTTTTCATATCTCACATGGGGATTATAATATTTGCACTGCCTATGTCATAGGGTTATTTTGAGAGCTCTATAAATGTGAGTTATTAGTGCAATATCTCTGTAAATCTGGGATCTCTTCATATAACTGCTATTCCCTCTCATGGAACAGACTCCATTCCATCCATAACTTCTTATTTTGTGTTATTCTAATGTATATCTTCCCATAAATTCCCCTTAAGGACCACAACCACAATTCTGGAGGGTCTTCTTCCAATTCTCTTATATAGAGGCCTCACTCCATTTCTAGTCATACTTCTTTGATATGCCTTGTGGGCAATTTACCATTTTTGTTGTGTTTTAGCCTAAGATGGCACAGTGGATAGAGCACCAGCCCTGAAGTCAGGAGAACCTGAGTTCAAATCTAGCCTCAGATACTTGCTGTGTGACTCTGGAAAAGTCACTTAACCCTGGTTATCTCAGTTCCTTATCTATAAAATGAGTTGGAGAAGGAAATAGCAAACTACTCCAGTATCTTTGCTGAGATACCCCAAACCCCAAATGGAGTCACGAAGAATCAGACACAATTGAAACAACTCAACAAAAACATCAATATTTTCGTTGCCTTTCAAATGAATAGCAATTTGGGTTCTTGGAAGACTGATATTCTTTGATTCTCAGCCAGGCAGGTCACTTCAGTAGAAGAATGCTGTTGTTAAGAAAAAGATGAGGTTTGTTTTAGGAAGAAGTTTAGGGATCATTGAAAGTGCTACAGAAATTCCAACTTGTTCTTTTCCTCTTATTTAAATCCAGGCTCAGTTCATTGCTCACCTGCAGTGTTTTTCCAAGATGTCTGTCTTTAGAATCAGGAAGACCTGGGTTCAAATTTTACCTCCCTAGCATGTGACCCCAGGATACTAAACCTGTACCTCAGTTTCTTTTTCTGTAAAATAAAGGGATTGGACTTGATGACTTCCAGGATCCCTTCCATCTTAAATCTATTATTCTATGAGCTAGTGAACTCTATGGACTCTCTATCCAGTTGTACGTCATAATTTGGACAATAAGCTTTCTTCATCCACTTGATCTGTCTCATGTGGATAGCTAGGCCAAACTCTTTTGGATGATTGTAGATTTCATCTAGAGAGGTCTGAAGTGTTCCAAGGCTTGATACAATTAGTGTAATATGATCTACAGCCATTATTCTGAGAGCAGTTGGAGGACCTCAACATCTGTAGGGAATCCCTCTTTCATTTGAATTTTGTGTTGGATATCTCTGATAGTGACAAAAACCTCAGATGAGAAAATATCTCCTTGATTTATGTTTCATTTGCTATTCAAAGAGGATCATTGAGTAACATTATCTCTGTGTTGTCTCCTTCAAGGAATGATTTGTTATCTTAATGTATGTATGGGGAACACCTTGTGAGAGGAGAGCCTTTAAGCATACACTTTGCTGAATTGAATTAAACACCTTTTATAATTAATAGATAGTAAGCTTGGTAGGATCTGGAATTTTCAATTAATTGTGTGACCATAAAGATATACAATTTGTGAAAGTCTGACTGTTTTTTTTCCTTATTTTTTCAGCTATTATGATCATGATATGTATATGGATTATTCTCCTGAAGACTTTGTAGAGCTGAGCAAGTAGGAATATTGCTTGGTCTATAGTTATTGATGTTCTCACAATGATCTTTTTCTAATATCTATGATTTTTCCTACTTATTCTATATTCCCTATTTCAGATGTCTTGACAATCTCAATGATGTCAAAAATGTGCCACTTCTATCATATATATTGTATAATTAATTGATCAGGTCCAGTTGCACTTCGTTTTTTTTTTGTTTTTGTTTTTTTTTAGTGCCATTTCTACCTCTTCATACAGCACATCAAGGGACTGTGATGTTCAAGTCCAAATGTGATAGTTCCACTGGCTTTGATGCAGAAAATAGATTCTTAAAATGTGCTGCCATATCTTTTTCATTTTTTTGTCTGAGTTTTGTTCCCTTTTTAGTTTTGTACTTAAATGGCCTTAGAATGGCTTAAGTGGAGTTTAGGTGAGGCTTTCTGCAAACTTATTTTTCCTTCTGCTATTTCTTGATTTCTTATGAGGTGATATTCATCAAAACCTTCTACCATCCACTCTGAAAAAATTTTCAAATGAGTTTATATTCTAAGCCTTTGTTTCCCTTGCCTGTAATATCTTCATTGGCAAGTAAATAAGTGTTTACTGTTTGAAACAATTTCTAGGCTCTTTGTGGTAGCAGTTGCTTTACATGAATTAAACTTCAATTGGAATTGGTGATAGCTGATGTGAATATTTGTTCTTTTATCTGTCTTCCATTTTTCAACATTAAGAACTTGTGTAAGTAGGTCAGATTGAGACTTTTTAATTCTTTTCCTTATCTGTTCATTTATAAATATACTTCTTCTAATTAGATATTGGTATTTGATTTTTGCTTTAACAAGTATATTGAGATAATTCAGAAATGACTTCCACATTAGTAAGTAATTATTTCCTGTTTGTTAAGCTATAGTCAATTTCCTTTAGAAAGATATTTGATCATTGCTGTGTCTCTCTAGTACAGGAGTTCTTGTTTTCTTGGTGAATATCATCAATGCTTTCAGCCATTTGGTAATGCCTATTGAACCCTTCTTAGAAAAAAATGGAAGGAAATGCTAAATTTTAGTTAGAGTTTGTGAAAATAAAGACATACTTTTTCCCATCCAGGTACATAGAGTTTCTGAAATCTATCCGCCAAATGCTTAGGGGTCCATAGGCTCCATGTTAAAAAACCTCTGGTCTAATGTCTTCTAATTCTGTTCTTGACGTATTCATGATCCAGTGGTGTGAACTTTCTGTGTACCCTAAAAATTTCTGGCCTCTTCAGCTTCTTTATCCTTAACCATACTTTCCAACATATTTTTTTTGCTGCCTTTCCTCTGCCCCCTGTTGTGTTCGCATTGATGAGCATCAAAGTATATGTATGTTGACTTCATTTGGAGGGGCTTATTGAGTTGTTCATCCAATTTATTTACTTTCTCATCCTTTCAAAGAGAAGTTATCACTAAACTTCATAGTGTGTGTGTGTGTGTGTGTGTGTGTGTGTGTGTTTAAATTAATGCTACAAGGAAAGATGTCCAAGTGTTCTATGAAATGATGTATTTTGTTACCTTTGCACTCACAATTAAGACAATTCTATCAAATTTTTAAATTGCCTCTCTAACGGCTAACCTTTGAGCTATTCTTCCATTTAGCTGCAAATTAATTTTGTCTTCTAGTTTCATTTAGAGTATGTGTTCTTACCTTTTAAAAATTTGTATCATGATGAACCCCATTGGTAGTCTGGTGAAGCCTATGGACCCCTTCTCAGAATAATATTTTTTAAGTTCATAAAATGAAATACTTGGGATTATGAAGGAAACCGTTTGCTTTGAAATACATTTATGCAGAATCTTGGATAGTGAGAACATCAATATTGATATGATTGTTTCTACTATAGTATGTTGTCATTGGACAAGTATTTCATCTTTAGTGTATCAACAGTTAAGTTAATGTTTATAAAATGCTTCAAAACTATGTGATTCTTAGTATCCAAGGCCCCCTTTTCTCAGCTCTGCCATTGTTATTATAAAGGTAGGAAAGGGGCACAAAGGACTGAAACGCATTACATATTTTTCTTTGTTTCATGAGTTGCTATATTCTAAAACTTTATCACCAAGTAGCCAGGTTATTAGTGATGAGCTCTTCCATCATTAACTGTTTTTATCTGGGGTACCATCACCCTTCCGTGCTCTCACATTTGCAACTTTGTAGTTGCTCTTGACTCTTTACTCTCCCTCACCCTACGTATCTATTCAGCTGCAAAATCTTGACATTTCTACCCCGACAATATCTCTCACATTTGGTCCCTTCTCATTACTGACACAGCTTCTACCTTTGTTTGTTTTTCATCTTTTCTGGTCTGGCCTATTATAATGACCTTTTAATTGGTCTCCTTGACTCTAGTGTCTCCCAACTCCAATCCATATTTCATATAATTGCCAAAATGATTTTCCTTAAGTACAGGTCACTCCCCCACTCAACAAACTCTAGTGACTCCCTCTTGCCTGAAGGATAAAATAGAAATGCTTCTGTCTGTCTTTAAAAGCCCTTCAAATTCTGGCCCCGACACTGACTAGCATCTTTATCCTCCTCCCACTGCCCCTACACATACAGTATCTGTGGGCTCTGTAATCCCTGAAACCACTATCGGTTTGGATAGGTAAACTTTTGCCTTATCTTAGCTAGGCCTTCCCATCATTTCCTATCTGCTAGCTCCAAATGATGCTGTGCATGCCATGCACTGTTCTCCCCTGGCTCCCCTTTATGTGTTATCTTCCTGCATTAGAATATAAACTTCTTACATTCCTACAAGACAGAGACTTTTTTGCTCGCTTGTATTTGTGTCCTACACGCTCAGAACGGTGTCTGGCACATAGCATGCACTTAATACATTGTTTGTCTGTCTGTTCATCCATTCATTTATTTACTTTCTTTCCAGTACACTATAGTACAGCCAAACTGGTCTCTTTTGCAGTCCATGATGGATTCCCCCATACCTGTAATGTACTTCCTCTTCATATCTACCTTACAAAATCCCTGAATTACTTTAAGACTGAATGCAAGCATCACCTTCTATGTGAAGTCTTTCCTGATTCCCATAAATGCTAGTATCTTCCTTTCCTAAAGTATCTTGTATTTGTTTTCTACTTATTCTGTTTTTTCTTATATGTGTACTTATTATCTCCCCCAGTAAATTATAAGATCTTTGATGCAGGAGCTATTTAATTTTTGTTTTAGTACCCTTTCTGCCTAGGAAGCACTTGGAATGTATTGTTGTTGTTGTATAGTTTCAGTCATGTCTGACTCTTTGTGACTCCATTTGGGGTTTTCTTGGTAAAGATACTGGAGTGGTTTGCCATTTACTTCTTCAGCTCATTTTACAGATGGGAAACTGAGGCAAATGAGGTTAAGTGCCTTGCCCAGTATCACACAGCTAGGAAGTATCTGAGGCTGGATTTGAACTCATGAAGATGAATCTTCCTGATTCCAAGTCCAGTGCTCTATCTACTGTAGCATCTAGCTGCTTATTTGGCATATCATGGGCACTTAATAAGTACTTGCTGATTGATTCAGCCTTTAGAAACAGACAAAGTCTGCTGCTGGGACCATACTCAAAGCCTTTCTAACATGGTAGAGCAATGCTAGAATTATGCAGGAATAACCTCCAAGTACTCAGCATTATCTCTATCCATGCCTCAATGAGTCATTGGAGTAGGAACTAATTTTTTGTAGTTTGTGTATCTGAATTCACATACAATTGTCCATAACACACTATGACAAGGATCATAAAGACACTGGAGACTCTTTTACCCACTCATCCAGAATACAGAGGACTGAACCAAGTGAAGGGAGAAATAGAGCTCAGGAGTTCAGCAAGGGATCTGTAAGTCTTGTGAAAATGTGAGCTGATGTCAGTTTGATTTATGAACTTTGAGTTATGACCCTAGCAGAGGGCCACATGGAAGTTTGTTTATGTAGCTGGACATAAATGATGCAAAGTCAATTAGTATTTTCTATGCAGTTCTAATTGGGTTCCGAAATTCTTCATGTTTTTGCAAACTAACATCTGGATGCATATACTCATCTGCAGAACTTTTCTCAAATATCTCCCCCATTAGTTGGTACTCATACATTTTAGGACAATGTGAATTTTTAGATTCCTTTTTGTATTCCTGTCCTCCTATATTTACAGTGGATCACACTGAGACTCTTTTGACAGAGTATTCTGTTACATCTACATGGATGCTCATTTTACTTATCCTTAGTGGGGAAAGAAAACAAGCAAAATCACAGTAAAAATGGTTAGACACTGCCTAATGCAAATTGATACTGATTGGGCCCTGAAAATCAGTCATCTCAGGCTTTAGTGAACTAGGCAGAATAATGAGTCATACAGACAAGGGCTAGAGAAGGTGGATTGTGTGGGGGAGGGAAGATCTTGGTAGAAACATAGCCAAAGGGGCCTCTGTACTGTGGAAAGGACCCTGGGGCCCTTTGGAAAGGTCATTAAATAAAAAAAAACTAAGAACCTTTTTGGAGTCACTGTGCTATGCTAGTCTATAGCTCAGTGGGCAGCCCATTGAGTTAGTCTACCAGATCTTTTATTTTGAACAGGTACTGTAGATGAATGAGGAATGGGGTCTGGAATTTAATATTAGGAAAAGAACTGCTGGTTAGCATTTGGGAAGCTACACAGCACTTTTGACAATCCTAAGCTGCTCCCTGAAGCAAACATCCATCTTTTTAGTACCAATATTTTCCCAGTGTTACTACCTACTTACGAACCATGAAACTTTGCAATCTCAGAAGAAGCAAAACTGAGATGGGGGGAATTCAAAGGACATTGGAGAGATGTATGGTGGGCAGAATTAGACTGTTGTTGTTCAGTTATTTTTTAGCCCTGGCTGACTCTTTGTGGCTTAATTTGAAGTTTTCTTGGCAAAAATACTGAAGTGGTTTACCATTTCCTTCTCTAGCTCATTTTACCGATGAGGAACTGAGGCAAATAGGGTCAAGTGACTTGTCCAAGGTCACAGAGGTAGTATCTGAAGCCAGATTTGAATCCACAAAGATGAGTCTTCCTGACTCCAGGCCTAGTGCTCTATCCACTGCACTGCCTAGCCACCCTGAGTAGGCTGTAGCATATTGTTAACACTTTATGCACAAAAAGAGGTGTAAAAAGATATCAAGGAAATGTTTGATCAAAGTAGGAGTAGAGCTAGTTGTGTAATAAGAGTGAGAAATAACACATGTACACTCCAAGTAGTGCCCTGGTCCCTATAAGAAAAGATTTAGAGGAAGACCTTCAGCACCCTGGACAGAGTTGCACAAGTTGAGAAAGGGTAGATGATGGGTTGTAAACTGCACCTTTTGAGGGAGTACTGAAATCAATGATTACATGGATCTATATATATATACATATATATATAAGTCTCATAGAATCATAGATTTAGAGATGGCAGGGACCTTAGAGGTAATCTGTGATGAGAAAAGTGAGGCATAGAGAGAGTAAGTGACCTGACTAAAGTCACACAGCTATTAAATTGCAAAAGTGGTGTTCGAACCAAGCTTCTTTGGCTCTAAATCCATCTCTCATTTCACAACAACATGCTACTCCTCCTATCTCTGTGAACCCAGGTCCAAAGTAAGCCATGGAGTAATTCAGTCTTTCTTCCCCACTTTCTCTTCCTTTCCAGACTTCTGTTTCTTTCTCTGTTGCTTGATGACAATAACAAAGATCACAAACCATATACCTGGGAATACAGGTAACTGATAACACATTCCCTGGCAATTGGATAAAACTGATGAAACATCACTAACACTAATATGAGATATGACCTTTCTGGTTTATAGAGGCAAAATTACAAAATTATCTTTGGGAGAATTGGTCTGATGCAAAATTGGAGGTTTGTAATAACCTTACCCACTTTGTTTCCAGCCCTCCTGAAGCCTTGGTTGTCTACAAAGAATATCCTTCAGTAAGCTTCATTTGGATACATAAGCTTTATATGTCATTGTATGTTCTCTCTCTCTCTCTCTTTCTTTCTCTCTCTCTCTTTCTCTCTTTCTCTCTCTCCTGCTGATTTCTCCTCCTCCTGCTTCTCCTTTCTTTCTCTCCTTTTCTGTCTGTCTCTCCTAGCATGGTTGCTGAAGAGGCATTTTCAGCCAAATGGAGGAATTAGAATGAGTAGGAGATCATGATCAATGCTTTTAATTTTAAGGAAAATTTCAAGGATTCAGACAATTGTATCAAGTACTGAAGTAAGGCATAGTGATAGCTTTTTGGCACATGTAACACCTTTTTTTAAACTCTCACCGCACCCCCACACACTGCACAGCAGTCAAGCCAGTGGAGACAAGATTGATTGAAGAAAAACAGTTACAATGGCAAGAGAGTGGTCAAGCTGATCACAGACACTTATTAGCTGTGTGACCCTAGACAAAGCATTTAACTTCTTGAAACTTGGTGTCCTTATCTGTAAAATGGGAATAATAATAATAATAACACCTACCTTGCAGAGTTGTTATCAAGATAAAATTAAATAGCATGTAAAGCGCTATATAAATGCTAGCAATGATGATGATGGTGGTGGAGGTAGTGATGAGTGAGTGGAAGCTTTGATGACCTCTAGTGAAGCTCACTATGGATATGAACTTACCAAAGAAGATGCCTATCTCTTAGTGCCAATTGTCTGGTATGCAGAAGTTCCCTGTGCTGAAGAAGAGCAGATGGAGATCGACAAACACTTAGGAGGTCAATGTCCCAGGAGGAGTTTGGCATATAGCACAGAAGGAGGAACCACTAAGGAAGCTGTGTAGAACAAGTATAGTTTTGTTGTTTAGTTGTTTTTCAGTCTTTTTCTACTCTTCATGACCCCCTTTTGGGATCTTCTTGGCAGAGATACTGGAGTGATTTGCCATTTCTTCCTCCAGCTCAGATGAGGAAATGAGGCAAAAATGGTTAATTGACTTGCCCAGGGTCACACAACTAGGAAGTGCCTGAGGTTGCATTTGAACTCAGAAAGAGGTGTCTTCTTGACTCCAAGCCAGGTACACTATCCACTGCAACACCTAACTGTCCCAACACATATAGAAGGACATGTTAATTAGCATTCTCCTTACTAGACTTTATTTGCTGGTCCTGGAGCATCCCTTATGAGGGGCACTACTATGATTTCAGGAACACAGTTGGCTGCTCTAATTCCTGCCAGTATGAAGAAGGGAGCCCAGAGTCTATGTGTATATCTCTTCCAGTATGATAGGATAGTGGAATTCAGGGAGTATGGACCACAAAGAGAGAAAGGAGTCAGAAAAAAAGATTTCTGAGCCATTTAAAGTCTTCCACAGTCTAGCTTCCACCCAATTTTCCAGCTTATTTTCATATTATTTCCCTTCATGAACTCTATGTCCCAGTTCCATTGGTTTACTAGCTCTTCTCTGAACTTGATACTCCAGTCTTATCTCCAGGCATTTACACAAGCATTTGCCATCCTTTCCTCATCTTTGACTCCCAGAAACATTGTCTTCCTTCAAGGCTCAACTCTGTTGCCACAACCTGTATGAAGCCTTCCCTCTTCTGTTACTTCACAGTCTTTTCTCAGTGTGCCTTAGAATTATTTGCTTAAATGTTATATTACTTCAATAGAATGAGAACCTCTTGAGGGTAGGGGTTCAGCACCTAGGACAGTGCCATGCAAATATAGATTCTTGATGAATGTTAAATGATGGAATAATTCCACATTTGGAGAATGGGGGTGGGTGAACTTGACTTGGTGTAGATTCTTTTTAGACAAAATCCTCATTTACATAAGTATCAGCAACAGATAGTTGTTGGAGAATCAATGAACTGAAGGGAATCTCTTCTAGTCCATTTTTGGCCTCTAGGCTCCAGTGTCTTTATGTTAATAGCTGGGGATTTATTGGGAAACCTTCCCCTTTTCCCACTTCCCTATAGCCAATTCCAAAGTTTAATGACCCTCACTGCTATAAAGTTCTTGTATGTAACTTGAAATTCTTTTAACTGTTTCCTTTTGTTGTGTTCTTAGTGATGACGTAAAAGAGCTGGCCAGAGTTCTATATATTTGCACACCTAAATTTCACACTCTTTTCCCACTGATAGAAAGAAAGGAGTGAGGGTGAGGAAGGGAGGAGGAGAGGGAAAGGAGAGAGGAACAGGAAGAGAGGGAAGGAGTTAGAGGGGAAGGAAAGATTGTGTTACCACTCACTCTGTATCTGGTATCCATGTTGGCAGTTTGTGACTGAAAGTCTTCGTCTTGTCTTTTCTATTAGTGTACTCAGTCTAGGAATACCAAGACAGTAGAAATATTTGAATTTGGCTTAGGTCTTGGTGGCATCTTTCTGTCCTTGCCACCAACCCTTCTGTTCTTCCTGCAGTTTGAAGTTGGGGCAGCTATCGAGAGAGAGCTGGGGCTCTAGAATAGGGGTGGAAAAGACACATTCCTTCCTCCCAGACACTGGTTCTATTCCCCCTACCTCCAGTGGATCTTTCCACTGGGTAACCTTACATCTTAGTGGTAACCATAGTGAGGGAGGAGAATATAGAAAGAGGGGGAAATCTAAGAGAAAGGAGTGGAGAGGAGGAAGATGAGATATTATTGACCAGCTTAGGCTCCTGTGGATCCATGATCAGGGTCAGTTCTTCAGGGGTTAGTCCTAAAGGCTGGAGAAGAATTGTTGACTCCATTTAGCAATGATACTTGCCTAATAACTGAATGCCATTTACCTACCTCTCAGGTTGAAATGCATGGAAACTGCCACTAGAGGGCTAATGTTTTGCTGAACAGAATCACTAGAGTCTCTAAATAGAATTCCATGTGGCTTAGGAGGTGGTTAGGCAGATGGATGCCAGGCACTGGATACACCCTCCAGCAACAGATGCACATAACAGCTGTGTCCTTACAGAGGCTGAGGACAATGAGGATGGCTGCTTGAACTTTGTCTACTTATTGACCACTTCTCTGTATCCAATAGGACAGAGGAATTTGTGGTTCAGTCTTAGTTGCAGGTTTCTCTTGACAAAGATACTGGAGTGGTTTGCCATTTCTTTCTCCAACACGTTTTACAGATGAAGGAACTGAGGCAAACAGGGTTAAGTGACTTGCCCAGGGTCATACAGTGTCTGAGGCCAGATTTGAACTCAGAGATATGAGTCTTCCTGACTCCAGGACTGGTGCTCTATATCCACTGTGTTACCTAGCTGCCCAGGACAGAGGAAACTTCTTTAGAATTAGGTTTAAATTGTGACCGTCATCTCCCTTCCTCTTAGCCTGACCTAAAATCATTACACAGCTTTGATGGGATTGCATGCCCTTTAGCTTTACAAAGTTGCTTGCTTCTCACAATAATTCTGTCATGAGACAGGAGAGGGATTATAAGAACAAATGAGACAAAGCTATTTCCTTTTATTTTTAAAAATATCACTTTGATCACTAGGTTTAAACCATATTTTGTTTGAAGGGCTAGAAATACAGTTTGTACTGTTACTATAAAATCTAACAAATAGTGACTTTTTTTTTGTTTTTTGGAGGGTCATTTGAGGTTAAGTGACTTGCTCAAGGTCACATGGCTAGTAAGTGTTAAGCGTCTGAGGCTGGATATGAACTCAGGTTCTCCTGACTCCAGGGTCAGTGTTCTATTCACTACACCACCTAGCCAGCCCAACAGATAATGACTTAACAATTACAAAGAGCATTTATACATATCAGACCACAAGGTGGTGCAGTGTAGATGTCTGCCTGGAATCAGGAAGACCTGGGGTCTAATCTGACCTCAGACACTTATTAGCTGTATGATCCTAGGCAAGTCACTTAAACCTGTTTGCCTCAGTTTCTTCATCTGTAAAATGAGCTAGAGAAGGAAATGGCAAAATACTCCAGTGTGTTTGCTAAGAAAACTGTAAATGGAGTCATGAAAAGTTGGGCATGGCTGAATCACCACCACAACAATTTATGGCATAAATGTTAATGAGAGGAGGGCACCCTAGTCAATTGTTGGCTGCCTTACCACTTCCTTCCATATAACTTTCTCTTTCCCTCCTTTCCTCTTGTAATGGTAATGGAATTTGGAGATGCCCCTGTATTGGCTTGGTTTTGGGGTTGAGTGTTAAAACCCAGAGCATGTGAATCCCACTTGTGGGATGGACTTGTTGACGTGAAGAGAGAGGGCTGAACTGGGAGGAGCTATGAATTGGGAGAGAGGCCCAAGCCTAGAGAAGGCCAGAAGGACTTTTGGGAGAGCAGTATCCAATATCTTGGAGCCTGAGTTGCTGAGAGAAAGACTGATGAGAGCTTGTCAGAGCTGCCTAGGACTTTTGAGAACTGCCACCTGGAGCTGCCAAGAACTGAGGAGTCGTGACTGTGATGCCGGTGTTTTGTCTGTCTGTTTTGACGTTGTTTTGTCAGATTCACCTGCTGGTGAAGGACAATGCTGCTGTTGTAGAGGTCCTGGAACCTTACTGTTGGTTCAGAAGCCCTGAAGGAGGATTTTCCTGTTGTATGTTTACAAAAATCCTGGAAGAGGGCCTTGCTGATGTTTTCAGGGGTTCTGGGACTGTTCTACAGGCAGAGAGTGACTTGATGAGGACACTGGCTATGGCTTTGTTGAGCCTTGTCTCCCCAGGAACTGAGATTGCTGAGATGATATCTTAACCTTGTTGTAACTTAAGGGTGGATGGCCTTTGGTGCTCTCCTGCCCTTTTTGAGATTCAGGGGTGGGAAGCCTTTGAGTTTTTTGTGCTCTGTGATTGACCAAATGAATGTACTTTGTTTATGATTGGAGACTAATCACCATTTGAGAGGAGAGACTTTGTTGACTGACTAAATGTATTGCCCAGGAGTGGGCTACTTTGACTAATGTACTGGCCAGGGGTGGGATACTTGGACCTTGATACTTTGCACTTGAATTGAGAACTTACTTCCTAAATGAACAAGTTACACTGTATTTTGACTTTCTCTGTTCTGTGAATGTTTACTGAATAAATTGGGTTTACTATGCTGGTAATCCGAACCTTGGAAGTTGCCTTTGCTTGGCATTACACCTCTCAACCCTTCTTCTTCATTAACTTTATCTCTTTTTTTTTTCTTTTGTCCTCTCCCATTAAAAAAAAGTTCCTGGCCTTTTTTTTTTTTTAGCATCATTCTTTGTTGGTGGCATTCAAAGCTAAAAACATTCTTTGACTCTGTCAAGAAGAGGACTCTAAAAGAAAGGTCACAGAGATTTAGAAAAGCAAATGTGATCAGCAATCTTCAACTCACCCACCTGTTTCCTTGGAAAACAGAGAAAGGCTTTAAGTGCAGCATTAAGCTACAAAAACATGACATAACCTATGCTTAGAAAATGCAAGCCAAGCAGCTTAGCAAGGGTTTTGAGTCAGTTCTTGGTGAACCTGAGTTGCCCATAGAGAAGGATGTTCAATGGAGTCTCCATAGTCCTCTTATATCCATTTCCAGATCATGTTTCATTACACTGTGAGCCTACCTTGCTCAATTTCAGTGTGGTCAAATGCACAGTGCAATATTATTATTGTTCTGTATTTGAAGGGGCTTTTAGCAGTAGTACCTACAGACTAGCCCCTGTAATACAGGAAAACTCCAACTCGTCTAAAGTCCCATTGTTTCTCTAGCTCAGTGAAATTGAGGGATTTTATTTTATCGCTTCTTTTTTTCCCTGGGTCTTCCTCTACAGGGAAAATGTTAATGAGAAGAAAACTGCCAAAGGGCAGCAGCAGGGGTCTAAAGAAAGAAAAGTGAGAGCCATGGTTAATTCATGAATTGGATAATCTTCTGTCCTAGGGGAATGTGACAAACCTACATTCTAACCAGATCTCTTTCAGCCCCGTCTGGGTGGCCATTTTAGGAAACATCTAGTGTTGAGATGAGGAAGAGCTAGACATTGTTATTTTTTTTTTTAAAGACTTTATCCCTCTTTTTCTTTAGAGGCATTTAAAGGGAAAGCATACCATGTATTGGAATGACCCTTTTCTTATTGTGAGTGGAAATTAATTGTGTCATCATAGCATTACAAAGTGGTGGGATATTGTCAGCCTGAAGGATAGGATTCTAGGAGTGTGTTAGACTCCAATAGGAAGGGGTGACAAGTGAAATGGCTGAAACTTTGACACCTGTCCTGAAGGGGGTAGTGGTATCAGCTGCTGGACCTGGATAAGTGTGATATATTGATTGAATCCATCTGGTCCTAATCTAATCTGCCAAGGCAGGGCCAAGGCCATTTGGAAGCTCTCAGTAGCCAGAATTCAGTGGGAGGTGTCAGAGGGACCCCAGTGTTTATGTTGGAAAGCTTGGGAACATCTTGGCAGGTGGATAGATACCACTGTGGTATACCTATTGGGAGCCAGTAGGAGGCTAGCAAGGTCTTACTGAATATTTCCTGGGGGGGCGGAGCCAAGATGGCGGCATAGCAGCAGCAACATATCGCAGCTCTCACGTAGCCACCCCAAAATACCCATAAAACAGGACTCTAAACCAATCCTAGAACTCCAAAACGCACACAAAGATACTTCCCACTAAAGTCA
>CM053584.1:103838704-103871208 GCA_028627135.1 Pseudochirops cupreus
ACTGGAACTTGAGATACACAGGCACTGCAGTTGGGAGATCCATCCTGCTCTACCAAAAAGTGACATAGGAGAGAATAGACTGGGGGAGGGGGGAAATACTGGGATGGCTGTTTTGGGGTGGTGGGTGGGGGAAAGACGGGGAGAAAAGATGTAACTCAAAAAAATTTAATAAAGAATCTCATATAAAAAAAAAAAAAAAAGAAGAAGAAGATACAACAGTGAGAATCTAATCCAACACAGCCTTTTCTCTTTTCAGGCTGAGATGCTAAGGACCAGAAAAGGACAGAAAAGGCAAAACCAAGGGGGAGCTGGGTCACAGAGCTAGCCACCATCTATCTAGTCCATCCTCCTTATCTAACAGATGAGGAAACTAGGACCCAGCAAGGCTAAGTGACATGCTCCAACTCACATAGATATTAAGCCTCAGAAATAGGACTTCAACCAAGAGACTTTGTCTGGTTCAAAACTAGCATGAACAGAGGGCTAAAGCATCAGGAGACACAGGATTTTAATCCTTGCTCTGTCACTGTATGACCTTGGGCAAATTGTTTCACCTCTAAGTTGCACTTTGCTTGTCTACAAAAATAAAAGGAATGGGTTCAACCATTTTGGAAAGCAATTTGGAATTATACTAAAAAAGTGACTAAAATGTCCACAACCCTTGACACAGAGATTCTCCTGCTAAGAATTTAGACCCAAGTTGTTGATCATTTCAAAAAAGGGAGAGAAATCAATATACACCAACATATTTATAACAGCACCTTTTCTAAGTAGCATAGAACGAAACAAAGTAGATAAGGTTCATAAATTTGGAAATGGTTAAACGTCATGGTACAGAAATGTAACAGAACACTGATTTGCTCTAAGAAACGATGAATATGGAGAACAGAGAAAAGCATGCGAAGACACATGAACTGATGCAAAGTGAAGAAGAACATGGAAAATAATCCACACAATGATAATAGCCAGGTAAATGGAAAGAGCAACAACAAAATTGAAATGAAATGCTACAAAATAATAATTACCAAGCTTGCGTCAGAGAAGAAATATGAACAGCCACCTCCCCTTTTTTTTTTTGCAAAGGTAGGGAACTATGGTTGGAGCACTGAAAATAATGACTATTCTAATATATTAGTTTTGCTGAACTATCTTTTCTCTTTTTTTATTCTTTGTTACAAAGGATGTCTCACCAGGAAGAAGGTGAAGGACTCACTGGACGATGTAAGATGATGCATATCAATAAAATTTTATCACACTCAAAAGAATGAAGGGGTTAGAATAAAAGGTCTCTAAAGGTACAGTTCAGCTCTGTGACTGTAGGACAGGTGCAAAGGCCTGGTTGATCATCCCCTAAATAACTGAGCCCTGGCTGTCTTCCCCATTGGAAACATACTGGAGCTCAAAATAAACACAGAGAATCTGTGTGAGCCATCTGAGCAGACCCACAGCCTGCATCAAGGATCTTAGCAACCATCTTCACTCAGACATCATGATATTGATTATCATGATTAATTAGGCTCCGAGCCAGGGGGATTGGTGGCTGCTCTCTTTACCAGGAAGGGGCAGTGCCAGGCCCTTTGTTTAACCCTCTTGCCCTCAAAGTATGAAGTGATGAGCCCTAGAGAGGGATTCTAGGATCAATAGACTTAAAGCTGGAAGGTCATTTAATCAACTCCCTCATTTGATAGGTGAGGATATTGAGGCCCAGAAAAGTTAGTGACTTGCCTAGTGAATGGAAGGGCTAGAATTTGAGTTCTTCTGACTCCAATCCAGCATTCCTTCCATCGTACCATGCAGGAGAGGAAAGTATGATAAGAAAAATATCACAAAGTAAAAATCAATAGAACAAGGGAAGCAAGTGTTTTACAATGCAAAGAACACTGGCCCTGAAGTCAGAGTACCAGAGTTCAAATCCTACTCCTGTTGCTTACACCTCTGTAACTTTAGATGAATCATTAGACCTCCTGGGGATTCAGTTTCTTCATCCACAAAATGAGTAGAGAGTAGAAGGTGGACTAAATGGTCTCTGACATCCCTTCATGTTCTAGATCTAGGGCTAGGTAAGTAAGAGTAGGAGGCAAGGAAGAATAAGAAGTCTAAGACTCCTCCAAGGGGAACGTAGAGAGCCTTGGTACTAACGACAGAAATAAGAAAGTCAGGAGGGGAACTCATTTGAGGGAGAAAGTGATAAGCTCTCTTTTCAACATACAATATTTAGTTCGAGGTGACAAGTGAAAAGGTCTAATTAGCAACAAAGGTCATTTCCTTCCATTGCACTAGCCTTGCTTTCACCTGTCTCCTCCTGTCTACTTTCATTAATTTTTGTCATCGTCACATTCAACTGCTTACCTCTTAAAACTCAGCAGGTGCCCTCATTTCCTCCACATGATCCTCTTACTAGCCACTGACAATGCCACTTCTTTAGCCTGATCCGAGATGCCTGGTCCCATGTCTCTCCTTAGGAGCTTAGCTACAACGGGTTGATTGATGCTTCAGAATGGCTACATCTTCAGTATCTCTGTATCCCAGTTACCCTGGAAGTGAGCCTCCCACACCCTGGAGAACTGCAATTGCATGACTGGTGAAGGAAAAGCAGCATACAAAATACAAACAACTGGGCGTAATCTTTGCAGTGTCCAATGTCATTTCTTTAGAAACAGATTCCCATGACTCTCCCTTACTATTATCCTTCCTTCTCCTCTCCTCTCATGCTTTAGAGTCAATTTAAAATGCATGAGTTATAAATACAGAAGACTGATCAGCTTACTAAAAAATTAAGAACATAGTTATTTTTCAGATGAAGACTGTAGATTTCAGGTGCTGAGCTTACCATAGAATGATTTTTTAAAAATGTTTGGATAAATGACTAAAATTGTTCCATGCATCTTTGTATGTATTTATAACTTGTAATAAAACTTATTTTTATTAACAATTTTTATCAAAACTCTCTCTCTCTCTCTCCTTCCCTCCCTCCTTCTCCTAAATAGCTGTTTCTCAGCCAGATTCAACATTACAACACCCACTCCCTGCTAATCTTTAGATTTCTAGTCAACTCTCGATTATCTGTGTTCAAGAGTATTGCTAGACAGCTGAGATTCAAAATCTCCCAAGATCCTTCCCTATCATTAGGGGCAAACTCCAACAAACCAGCTAATTACCCAGAATGTTAGACTGATTTGAATTTCATGTACTCTGCATGCTGGTGTCCCATCCTTGTCTGGAGATACTAAGGGAAAAAGAAATCGCCTTTACACCCAGTAGGAAGGAAAAAATCCAAATCAATTCACCAAGCATTCCATAAGCCCTGCAATATGCCAGGCATTGTGCTAGGCCCTGGGAATACAAAGACAAAATGAGAAACCATCTCTGCTCTTGAGGAGCTTACATTCCATGGGAGGGAAGGTACAAGGTGGAAATAAATATATACAAATCAACTGCAGCCATTGGAAATATAAACACACACATATATATGCATGTACACATGTATGCATATGTATGTATATATACATACATATACATACGTGTATATATATGAGTGTGTATGTGTGTATACCATAAAATAACACCAATGAGATTCATTGGGGGAGGGAGGAGAGTAGGGGAGAGGGAAGGAGCCTGAATAAGCTGTCCCTATGCCCCAAGAGTTAACTCTCTAATCAAAAGCTTAACACCAAACATTCTTGACTAGGCAAGGGCTTCACTGAGTACTTTAGAAAATAGATATACTTTGCCCATCCCTATGTTGCTTCTCTCTTATTCTTGCTATGTCTATTACTACCAGTGCCTGGGATGTAGAGGAAGAAGAAAAAAGGGGAACAATAATCTCCCCCCTTCATCTAACAGTTAGATGAGTTATTAACTCTTCTTCCTCACCTGCCCCTCCCCCTCCTCCTCCCATTACTCCTTCTAAAAACACCATCACCAGAAGAGAGTATCCCAAAATAGCTGAAACCCACTTAAAAGTACTGAAGTGAAATGAAAGTTCTCCAAAGGAGGACAAGAACACTAGATCCCGTTCTCAAGTAGCTTACAACCGGATTACTGTTGCCACATCTAAAGTACTGGGTTCATCTCTGAGTACCAAGGTTAGGAAGGACATTTGGGAAGAAGTCAAGGTGGATGGTGAAGAGAATAAAGATCAAAATATCACTATCCTGATGGGGGACTCCCGCACCTGGCCCACTATATCAGGCAGCCCCCCTCCCCTCCATGTTCCCTACTCTTCAACCATCTTGTAAACACCTTCACCAGCAGCCTTGTTGGCACACCCCCTCATCCCGCATTCCAAATTCTGGGATCATGATCAAATTCACTCCAGCAGCACCCTTGGGTTGACTACGTCAATCTGCTCTCCCATGGTCCCGCTCGCTGTCCCTTCAACTTCCCATACCAATATGGCCCTCCCAGGCTGTCTTCAGCACGTCATTTCCACCATAAGAACATCCTTGAGAATAGGGACCTCTTTGCTTTTGTATTCATATTTAGAGCGCTTAGTAGAGTGTTTAGGACGTCGGGAACTCTTAATAAATGCATTTCCAATCACTCACTCACTCATGCATTCATTCATATACTCATGGTCAGCCTGGAAAAGGGGTTTTAGAGAAGGCATATAATGGGTTCTCCAAATGTTTGAAGGTCTGTCATATGGAACAGAGGTCAGATTGTTTTCCACTTGGCCCTCAAGCACTAAACTAACAGCAATAGGAGAATATCAAAAAGTTAGATTTAGATAATGAAAGAAAAACTTCCTCACAATGAAGGTTTTGCAAAAATAGAATGAGCCACCTCAGGAGGTAGTAGGTCCCCAATACCTAGAGATCGGAGGTGGGGGGTTGAACCCTGCCAGCGATATCAAAGAGAGAATTTCTCTCCAGGTACAGGGCAAGAGAAGCTTGGAGGCCCCTTCCAGTTCAGAGACGCTAGTATTCTATAAGAATTGACATGGGTTTCACTCCTGGGTCTTCCACCTACCTACCTACCAGGTCTTCCACCTACCATCCTGAACAAGTCGCTTTTCCTCTATGAGACTTGATTTCCTCAGTGGTGAAGTGGGGATAATAACATTTGTACATAGCAGGATTACTGATGTATGTGAAAGCACAGTTAAATCATAAAATGCCTCGGAACACGTGCTATCATTATCAACCAAAGAGAGGAAAAACACAAAACAACTCTAAAAATCCATTTATTAAGTACAATAAGTTCAAATAAACAGCACATACTGAAAACAAAAGTGGGGTATCAAGGTGAGTGGGGAACAGGAAGGAAAGTAAATCACTGAAGGCTTCCTGGAGGAGGGGAAATCTGCTTTTGGGAAGAAAAGAAGGACATGAATTTTCAGAGAATGCTGTACAGGGTGAATCCTGTGTGAAAGGGACGATAAGCTACAAAGGCACCAAGGCAAGAACTAGTAATTAGCAAGGGAGAGAAGGAAAATTAGCTTGCTTTGAGTGAAGGGTTCATGGAGGGAAACAATAAATACAGTCCATGAAGTAGTATAAGTTTTGGATGAGAAATTTTAATTTTTTATGTGATAGGTAAAAGAAATGCTACTAAAGTGAAAAACAACTCAGTTTGGACCTAAGGAAGAATATTCTGATGATGAAGTAAACGATTGCTGTAATGTGTGACAGAAGGAGCTTGAGGAACCTCCAAGAGATCTCTAAGACTCCAATCAGCAACAGTCTGAGGGCTGAGTTACTCCTGGACCACTGTGATGTAGGATATGGGGATGTGGGGGCTCTTTTCAGGGCTCTGATCTTAGTGACCAGTTGCTCTGAGCTAAAGAATATCAGACTGCAGACTTCCATCTCAAGGTGAGCCAGTTTCAGATTGAGTTTTTTATAGAACCCAAGCTACTGACAGATTGATAGGCTCAGTAGGGATTTCAGCTCTTTTTAGACCAGCTGGGAAAATCTCTTCATGGAGTCATTGTTTCTCTTCCATTAGCTTCTAGTCTGGCCTCTCTCAAGGGAGAATATAAGAAATAGTGGTACATACACTAAGAGTTGGGGGTGTCATTTTGGGACTTTCCTAGGACTGTCCCCAAAAAAGGCCAGTTAAGCAGTGGGTTACTCTGTCACTTTATTACTATCAATAAAAGAAGCAGGTAGGTGGTGCAACAGATAGGGTGGACCTGGAGTCAGGAAGACCTGAGTTCAAATCTACCCTCAGATACTACTAGTTGTGAGACACTGGGCAAGTCATTTAACCTCTGTATGTTTGAGTTTCCTCAACTGTAAAATGGGGATAATAATAGCACCTACCTCCCAAGGTTGTGAGAATCATATGAAATAATATTTGTAAAGTACTTAGCACAGTGCCTGCATGTAGTAGGTACTTAATAAATGCATATTCCCTTTCCTTCCTCCCCACCTCTCATCACTATAAAGGGTTTAAAGGTTTGCAGAGCACTTTATCTACTATACACATGACCTCATTAAGCATTATAACAATCTTGTGAGGTGTCATGACTCCATTTTACAGACAAGAAATTAGTTGTCTTGCTGATGGACCCATAGCTAGCAAATGTCTGAGGCAAGATTTGAACTCAGGTCTCCCTGAATCCAAGTCCAAATCTCTATCCTTTATACTGAAGATGACAATCTACTGATACATGTTAACGTGAAGTGCAGCCCCAATCAGATTTTGTAAAATGTAATTGGGAAATGTTTAACAAAATAAACAGAAATACAACGCAACATAGGTGATGTTGACTTGCGGTTTTCTAAGGTCATATGTGGCCATCAGGGATCTGTTTCTATTTGAGTCTGTCATCAATGCTGCCTCTCCATCACCCTTACATGCTGATCCCTCTTCCCCAGAAGCACAGGGCTGCCTCAGAGGAGTAAACAAGCCTCAGTTTGTTCAATAGGAGAGCTGGGCTTTCATCTTAGAGAAGTGAAAGGAGAGTATGATTTGGACTAGATGGCCACTGAGGGAAGTTTCTCAAGATTTCTATCTTTGTACCCTCAGCACCTGTTACAGTCCCTGGAATGGTACTAATAATAACAATTACAGCAGCTAACCATTTATAGAGCACATCAAGGTCTGCAAAGCACTTTACAAATATAGTCTCATTTCATCCTCACAACAACCCTGGAAGGGAATTGCTATTATTAGTCTCATTTTATAGATGAGGAAACTGAGGCAGACAAAGGCTTAATGACTTACCCAGGATCACAGAACTAGTAAGTATCTGAAGCTGGATTTGAACTCGGTCCAGCTACTATGCCACCTAGCTGCCTGGAACATAGAAGGTGCTAATAAATGCTTATGGAATTGAACTGATTCTGCAGTAGCCACTAGACTGAGGCTGAATGAGATGACCTCTTCCAGTGTCTTGGGTGTTGCAGGTTCACCTGGGTGCTTTCATTAGTCCAGTTTTGGCTCTCCTGCAGTATTTCCAGAGTTATTTGGAACATAACTGAAAGCCTAACAACAGAAAGGCTTGATTTTTCTTAATCTTTCGCATAAGTTTGGGGTCTCTGGCACTCGTTGGCTAAGCTTGCTTTGTCAGACTGTAATACACCCCTCTCCACAGGCACCACAGTCAAAGCATTTCTCCCAAGTCCCTAAAATGGGTTTTTCCTTTCATTTATTGTGAGGGCAGAAAAATGCATCAGTTTGGGCCCACAAATTCAAATATCTTGAATTCCATCTTGGAGGGATGACAAACCCTCAGGCATCCTGAAGAAGCGGCAAAAGAAAAAAGGGGAAAAAAGGTTGAAATGCTTCCTTTTTTCCCATTCATCAGTAACAAAGGCCCTGACACCACAAAGAGAAAGTGACAGTCCATCTCCTGAACAATTGTCCCCAACGCCACTGTCAAGAAGCAATATGAGAGGGGAGCTGCAGAAAAAGCCAGCAGGTCCCCTACACAAATCAGAAAAAGGAACAAATCCGTCTCTTGGGTAAGTGTGAAGAATGCTGGAAATCTGTTACAGTATAGAACCAAGGACAGGTCTCTTATTGGTTTAATATGACCTATTCCAAGAACAAAATACCACACCACATGAAATCTAAGCTTGATGAGTAATATGGTCAGTGGAGCCAGCACAGGGCATCCATTGGACACTTTGTGATAAATCACACAGCACCCTCAGCTTGACAAAAGTCCCATTTATTTATACTGAGCCAGGAGAGATTAGCCAAGATGCAGGGAGTCTCCCTCCTCACCGCCTCAGAAAGTGTTATAGATTTCTTATTGGCATACAAAGACCTTCCAAAAATAAGCAAGAAGGACAACTGCTGAGTTTTTTCATTGGAAAGACTAATGATGAAGCTGGAATCTACTATCAGAGCCTCCTGGAACCAGGGGTGGGAGAACTGTAGGGCCCATACTTTAGTGATTATTTGATATCAATATGGGGCAGCTAGGTGGTGCACGAGGCAAAGATTCAAATTCAGATCCAGCCTCAGACACTTAACTAATTGTGTGAGCCTGGGCAAGTCACATATCCTCTGTTTGCCTCAGTTTCCTCATCTGTAAAATGGAGATAATAATAGCACCTACCTCCCATGGTTGTTGTGAGGATCAAATGAGGTAATCATTGTAAAGCACTTAGCACAGTGTCTGGCACATAGTGTAACCAATATTAGCTATTAGTATTAATCAATAAACATTTATTATATGCCTACTATGAGCAAAGCAGAATTGAAGCAGCTCAAAGGAAATGCAGGATGTGCATATTTAGAGAATCCACCCCAAATGTTCACATGGACTGTTTGTGCCTGATGTGCAGTAGAACATTCCAAGCTCATATTGGTCTGATCAGTCAAACACAGTGTACTTGACTCTAGCATAGTGACACCATTTTTATCCTCTTTGAGAATGGACAGCAACCAACCAGCCATGTGTCGGACATTGTACTAAGCACTGGACATTCATAATATATTCGTTTATTGTTATTATCTAAATTTCATCATCTTTTCAACTGAACCATGAAACAGAATCACTTCTTTTCTGAGATGCCTTAAAGGTCAATCTACCCCCATTTATCTCACCTTAAAGATAACTGCATACAATGTCAAAGAGGTGAAGAGATGTGCCCGTGTTTGAAGGTTTTGCCAAGAGAGTTAAGGCACTGACAGGTGCTATTAAGGAAAAAAAGCTTCTGGTATGGGCCTTTTTTTTTAATCACTAATTTAGTAAGATTGTGCAGTTAAAATAAAGTAGCCACAAACTAAAACAGTTCTCTAAACATTTCCATTTTAAGCATCCTTGCCAATGTTACACTCTGCCCTTGACAATGAACTTGATAACTCTGTCTTAAGATGATCTAGCAAATATGCTCTCTCTGCACTGCTCTACAAACAAAAGCAAAAATACATAATTGTTTGAAGAAATGAGGTTATATGGGTTGTCCAGAAACCTTGCCATTTCACACATGTAGGGTGTGGTTTTTGTTTGGCTTGTTTCCTGGGGTCACACAACAAATAGTGACTGAGGTGGAATTAGAATCTAGATCTCCAGCCTGGAATCCAATGCCCTGTCCACTGCTGAAGGTTTTGTTTGGGTTTCCTTTTATTTCCTTTCTAGGGTTACTCCTCAGCAACCTGTGTTATATTTGTTGTCTTCCGTGGTTTAGACTAAAGTAAAAAAAAAGATGGAGGTTTGTCCTCCCACTGCAAGTTGGGAATCAACATATGTGCAAGGTATATGTGCAAAATCTGCTCTTAGAAAGACACAAAGCACTGGTCCAAAAAGCTTCCCTCTTTGTTTAAGTTGCTGCCCATTTGATTCATCCACATCAATCATTTACACACCAAATATTTATTAAGCACCCACTGTGTGCCAAGTACTGTGTTGGGTACCAAGAATACAAATACAATGAATGAGACAATCTTTGTGAAGCAGGACTGAAGCTTGGGGTAGAAACTAGGGCTGGATATAGACATCTCTGAGTCATCTGATGATAAGTAAACCTATGGAAGTGGATGAGGTTACTAAGGGAGAGAATGTAAAGAATCAAGTCAAGGTAACAAGTATTTATTTAAGTGTTTACTATGTTCCAGGCACTGTGTTAAGTGCTAAAAATACAAATGCAAGTCAAAAGAAAGACAGTGCCTGCCCTCAAGAAGCTTACATTCTACTAGGGGGAAATAATAGATAAAAGAAAATTAAAGGTAAAGTAATAGGTACTGATGTGGAGGCATGGGAGAGAAAGAAATCTGGAGAGTCCAGAGGAGAGTTCAGAGAAGAATGAAAGAGTGACCCTGCTTTAACAAAGAGTTAAAAGTCAACTGATAGGCTGGGAGAATGAGCAAGCAAGGGCAAAAAGACTCTGACTATTGAAAGTTACAATGGTAACAAGGAAAATAAAAACACACACTCAAAAGACAACAAAGTCAAAGCTCCTATATCCAAAGCCTTCAAGAGAAATATGAATTGGCCTCAGGCCAATGGAAAAGCTCAAAAAGGATTTTGAAAATCAAGTAAGAGAGGTAGAAGAAAACTGGGAAGAGAAATGAGAGTGATGCAAGAAAATAACGGAAAACAAGTCAACAGCTTGATAAAAAAAAAAAAAGACAAAAAGTACTGGAAAAATAACACCTTCAAAAACAGACTAAGCTAAATGGTAAAAGAGGACCAAAAAGCCAATGAGGAGAACAATGCCTTAAAAAACAGAACCAGCCAAATGGAAAAGGAGGTCCAAAAGCTCACTCAAGAAAATAATTCATTCAAAATCAGAAAAGAGCAAATAGAAGCAAATGACTTTATGAGAAATCAAAAAACAATAAAGAATGAAGGAGTGAACATAGCTGGCCTAGACACTTCCTTCAAAATGGAGGTTCCGGGAAGAACTGACCTATCACAGTAAGGAGTGACAGGGACAGCCTAATCCTCCAGGCTGAGAAGTCTGTTGGGTCATGGTAGAGAAACAAATCCAGAGTCAAGAGTGGAGCTCAGGGAGGAATGAATGAGAGATCAACAGAAGAAAGACTAGGACAAAACCTTAGGACAGGGGTGGGGAACCTGCAGTCTCAAGGCCACATATGTCCCTCTAGATCTTCAAGTGTGGTCCTTTGACTGAATCCAAACTTCACAGAACAAATTCCTTAGTAAAAGGAATTCAAATATCTTAAATTCCATCATTGAGTAATGACAAACCCTCAGGCATCCCAAAGAAGCAGCAAAAAGGGTGGGGGGGGAAGGCTGAAATGCTTCTTTAATCTTTAATAAAACGATTTGTTCTATGAAGCTTGGATTCAATCAAAGGGCCATACTTGAGGACCTAGAGGGCCGCATGTGTCCTGGAGGTTGCAGGTTCCCCACTTTTGCCTTAGGAAATACCTATAGTGTTGTGGCAGTAATATGGCTGATGAGACAACAAAGGAAATGGAGAAGCAGTCAGACAAGTAGGAAGGGAGGTAGGAGAGAGTCATGTGATGAGCATCCAGAAAGGAGAAAGTATCAAAGAAGATAGTTGGGTCAACTGGCAATTATGAGATTTTTGGGTAACGTACTATTGTAACTTACTATTGCTACTTTAAAAATCTTTTTCCAAAATTTAAATCCATATTGCCATAGATAATCCAAACTCTGGAAAATTTAAGAATTGACTAATGGGAGATTTGGGCAGTAAACAGCTAACTAATTAAGAAGATGATGTCTAAGAATAGATTTTGGGTGTCCAGACCATCCTTTAAGATACAAGAATGTTAAGATTTTGTCCAGAAATGGAATATTATATAACAAGGGCTAGTAAAAATATATTTGCCTAGATTTTTTTAAATCTACAAAAAGACTTTTAACTGAAAAGGGAGTTTAAAATGCCAACACGTACCTACCAAGTTAGATTCCAGGATTCGTACTAGGTATTGCACTGTTTAACATTTTTTTATCAGTGGCTTGGAAGAAATGCATACATGCCACTAAGCTGAGAGGGACAATTAACACACTGGTCTCCTTACTATCCCTTGAACAAGACTCCATCTCCCAACTTTGGGTATTTTTGCCATGCAAGGCATGATCGTTCTCCTCATTTCAACCTCCTGGCTTGCTTGGCTTCCTTTAAGTTCCAGCTAAACCCCCACTTTCTACAGGAAACCTTTCCCAACCCCTCTTAATCCTACTGCCTTCCTTCTGTTCATCATTTCCTATTTATGCTGTATATAGCTTATTCATGCAGAGTTTTTGCATGTTGTCTCCCTCTTCACATTGTGAGCCCCTTGAGGAAATGGACTATTTTTGCCTGTCTTTGTATCTCCAACACTTAGCACAGTCTAGCACAATCAACACTTTTGTTAGGTTGTTTCAATTGTGTCCAACTACTCTTTGTGAGCCCATCTGTCTGAGCACAGATTTTAACCCAGGTGTTCCCAGCACCAGGCAGGGCACTCTATCCACTGCATCACCTAATTGCTCCAATAAACATTTAGTAAGCATTTATTAACTGACACTGGATGAGAAAGTCAGGATCCATAAAAATTATAATGGGGAGACTATTGGGCTGAACCTAATAGGACAAAATTTGATAGAGAAAAGTAGAAAGTCTTACACAAAATCAACTTCACTAATACAAAATGAGGCAGCGAGGTGGCAAAGTGGATCAAGCTCTGGGCTTAGAACAAGAAAGACTCGTGAGTTCAAATCCAGTCTCCAAAACTTCCTATCTATATGACCCTGGGCAAGTCACTTAACCCTATTCGCCTCAGTCTCCTCATCTGTAAAATGAGGTGGAGAAGGAAATGGCAAACCACTCCAGTATCTTTGCCAAGAAAATCCCAAATGGCATCACCTGAAATGACTGAACAATAACAGCAATGCAAAATGAGGGAAGTACGTTTAAATAGTTTCCCTGACAAAGATTTGAGAGTTCTAATAGACTATAAGCTCAGTAATTTAACAATGACAGTGAAAAAAAAAACAACAACTCTAGTCTGCATCAAGATTTAGAACTTCCCAGATCTGCTCAGATGACTTCTGCAGTAGAGTGTTATTTTCTGGACACTTAGAAAAGCCACTGAGAAACTGGAGAGAATTCACTGAGGGGGAAGCAAAATGGTGAGGGGCCTCAAGTTCAGGCCACATCAGGATCAGGTGAAGGATCTGGAGATATTTCGGCCTGGAGAAGAAAAGACTCACAAAGGAACAGGATCGCTGTTTTCCAGTATATGAAAGGCTGTCGCAGAGAAGAGAATTATTAGTTTTGTTGTTTTTGGTCCCATGGGGAGAACCAGGAACGGATGGAAGTTTCATGGAGGCCAATTTAAACAAACTTCCTAAAGATTAGGGTCATTCAAAACTCTGTGATTCTGTAGAATCAAAAGACTTTCACTCTAATACTGGCTCTGCCTTTAACTAGCTGTGTGGCCTTGGGTATGTCATTCAACTCTTTGAGACTTAGTTTCCAGATCTGTAAAATGAAAGGAGGGTAGATTTTTCTCTCCCTAATTACTAAAATCTATTATTCTATGACCTTTCAAAAATGTGACTCAAATACAAGGAAAGAAATTTGACAAATATTAAACCAGACACAATCTAGACAAGCGATAAGGCTCACCTCAAGCACTACCTTTTCTCCACAACTGAAAATGCTCCCTCCTTCTTTAAATTTTCCTTCAGTGTTTTTTCTAGATGTCTTCATCTCATTTAGCACACTCTGAAAGTGTGGGTCTAGGGCTAGAGGAGTCAGGTTCAAATACCAGATCTGTTACATAAAGCCCTTGTGAGCCTGGACACATCTATGACTGTCACATCCTCACCTGTAGAAGGAGGAAACTGGAGCAGATGATTTTTTAAAAAATTTAATAGTATTTTATTTTTTCTAATTGCATATAAGGACAATTGTCAACATTTCAGTTTTTGGAAGATTTTGAGTTCCAAATGTTTTTCCCTTTCCCTGTCCCCAAGACAGCAAGCAAGAACAGATGATTTCTAAGACCCTTTCTGGTTATAAATTGTTGACTGCCCTTCCTTCTGAATATACTCCCCTCCCTGGGTTTTTGTGACACTGTTCTATATCTCACCCCCTAACTATGGGGTTCATTTTATATAGCACTTACTATAGACCAGAACTGAGCGAAGTGCTTTACAATTATTATTTCAAATGATTCTCACAACAACCCTAGGAGAGAGGTGCTATTATTATCATCTCCATTTTACAGATGGGGAAACTGAGGCATACAGAGGTTAAGTGACTTGCCCAGGATCACATAGCTAGTAAGTGTCTGAAGCTGATTAGAGCACCTTTCAGGCCGGGTGCTCTCAAAGAGTCTATGCCAGGCCCTCTTCTCTCTCTAGTCTACACTCTCTCTTGGTCATATCTCCATCAGCTCCCAAGGGTTCCATAATCATCTTTATACTGATGCTTACATATCTAGTCCTAGCCTTTCTCCTAAACTCCAGGTCTATAGCTGCCTATTGGGCATCTATGACTGTTATGTCCTACAGACACCCCAAACTCAGTGTGTCCAAAACAGCACTGATTATCCTTTACATCCCCCTCACCCTCCTCCAAATTCCCTGTTTCATTTGGAGATACCATCATTTATCCAGTGACCCAAGTTCACAGACCCCGAGGCATCCTGGCTTCTTCCTGTCCTCTTCCTCCGACCTCTCAAGTTCTTCTGCCTGTTTCAGGTTCAAGAGGCAATTGACAGCACAGTGGGTAAAGGACTGGGCCTGGAACCAGGAAGACCTGAGTTCAAATCTGATCTCAAACACTTACTTAGCTGTGTGACTCTGGGCAAGTCACTTGACCTCTTTTTTGCCCCGGTTTCCTCATCTGTAAAACAGGGACAATAACAGCACCTATCTCCCAGGGAGGTTGTGAAGATCAAATGAAATAATAATTGTAAAGCACTTAGCACAGTATCAGGCACATAGTAAGTACTCAATAAATACTTATTCCCATTCTCTCCCCTTATTCCCCTTCCTTCCCATCCTCCCACTCCAAAAGACTTCAAGTTGGGGCGGCTAGGTGGTGCAGTGAATAGAGCACCAGCCCTAGAGTCAGGACCTGAGTTCAAATCTGGCCTCAGACACTTAACACTTACTAGCATGACCGTGGGCAAGTCACTTAACCCCAATTGCCCTGCCCTCCAAAAAAAAAAAAAAGAATTAAAAAAAAAAGATTGCATATTTTTTCTCTTCTCTGTTGCCTCAAGGATAAAATATAAACTCCTTTTGCTTGGCATTTAGAATACTTTACAATCTGGCTCCAAACTACTTTTCTAGGTTTATTGTATGTTATTCCCTTTCATGAATTCTCCATCTCAGCCAAACTGGCCTACCAGATATTTTCCTCCTTCCTCTCTGCCCTTGACTCACTGGTTGCCCCTCTCCATGTCTGGAATTCATTTCCTCTTCACCTCAATAAGCCTCTTAGAATTTCTTACTTCCTTTAAGAGTCAGTGCACACACCACCTCTGAAGTGAAGCCTTTCTGATGCTCCTTGTTATTAATACTCTCTCTTGCCTCAAATTATCATGTATGGTGATCTCTTCCACATCTCCAGGGTCAGGAGTATGACACCCCCATACCCAACCTTCCTTCAATATGGAAAATCTGAGTAAATTCCCTCCCTTCATACCAAAGAAAAAGTCTGAATTATCATGTACTAAAAGATAAAATATGTTGATATTATACAATTGTATACATTTCTGAGTTTTTAAACTTTTTCTGTGTCATCTGCTGGCCTTTACATATTGTTTGCAGCTTCTACAAAACTCTCCCCAAACTCCCATTTGATTTCTTATGCCAACCTGCAATATAACAAAACCAAGATGGGGAAAGTATTAATGTGGAGGGGGTAATTGTATACACTTAACTGCTAGCATGTTGCATTCCCACAGTAGAATGTAAGCTCCTTGAGGGTAGGCACTGGTTTCCATTTTGTCCTTATACTTCCAGTGTTTTATCCACAGCAAACACTTAAATAATCATTGAATTGGCTGGATTACCATTGAATGATCTTCCGATCTTTTATTATTCTTAACTATAAACTAAAATTGACTAAATTCCTTGAGGGAAGGGTCATATTTGTCATAATGTCATATTTTAGCCATATAACCCCAGCTCCTAGTACGGTACCTTGCATATAACTGACACTTAAATGCACATTGAACTAAATTGTTCAATAAATTCACATTTAATATTAGAGCTGAAAGATATATAAGTAGGTTATCTAGTGCAGCACTTTTTAAAGTGAGGGTCATGACCCTATGTGGGGTCACGAAAAATCTGGCAACAGTAAAAGGTTTCTGAATGCTCAACAACCAAAAATTAATTCAAAACCAAACTCATAATGAATCCAAAGTGTTTCTGGCAGCACTTGCCCATGTTGTATTGTACAACTTCATTGAAGCTTTGGTTCTGAACACACAGCATGTGCACTTTGTACTGCGCATGACCTCAGGCCACACAACAGTGATTAATACTGCAGAAAGGTGAAAACGTGTCATGAGAGGAAAAAGTTTAAGAAGCCCTGATCTAGTGCAATACCTCTCATTTTAAAGATAAGAAAACTAGTTAGTTAGTAGCAGGGCCATGACTAGAACTTCCCAGATCCTTCCTATGAATGGGCTCTCCCCACCCCTAAATTGTCCAACCAGCATCAATACCAGGGAAAAGTCCTAGTTTAATAGCTACAGTTATTCTAAAAATATATGGAAGAATGGAGAGGTGAAACAGATTCTGAGATTTACATGGAGACCATCTGATCTTTGTTATAATACCTAGAAGAATGTTTCTTAGTTCTTAGGTTGTTTTGTTTTGTGGGTTTGGAGGAGAGGAAAGAGGAAAGAGGAAAGAGGGGGATTGGAGGGGATGAAGAGACTAAAAAAAAAAAAGAAAGAAACCATTTACCATCTGCTTTAGCTAAAGAAAAGTAAAACACCACAAGTAAGTGGATAGTTGACTTGCAACCAAGTTCTAATGAGCTCTTTTCTGTTTTTTCTCTTTGGAATTTGAGGTATTCTTCACACATACACATACACACACACACACACACACACACACACACACCTCCACTCACCCCAACTCCTGGCCACGTTTGATGTCTCTGTCCCATTTCCAATATTTATTGTTTTGTTTGTCTTGGCTTATCTGGAGTTTCTTTCTTGAGAACCTTATATTATCTACAGAGTCAGTTCTCTCTTTATTTTAGTAATTTTTCCACACCAAGTTTATTGGGTTCATTATGACAATTGGAAGGGCAAGGAGGAACTACAGAGGCCTGCACAAAGTATGCCCCACACAGCTATAAGCCAGAATATCACTGTCCTTCACATGTGAGACAACTGATGTTTCTTCCCCATTTACAGGGCAAAATAATTTACATAGCAGAGTAACAAAAGCTGCAAACTTTGCTAATTATGAGGCAAACCTACCAGATACAGTCTACATGTGGAGTAGCTCCTTAGAAAAAGGCAGAATTCCCAAGGAGAAGTTTAGGAAGGGATTGCACCTGGGGAAGAGAAGATAAGGAGGAGGGAAGGAGTAAGGGGATACCTACAATAAAATTTTCCTTTTCTGTTATTTTCCTTGGTTTGGGACTAGGGGCCCAAAGAGATGTTAAACTGGCAGAAAATTCTATTTCTCTCCACTCTTGCAATGGCCTTGGGAACTTCAAAGCACCGATACTGTCTCCTTAAATCTCAGTATAATAAAGGCTCCCATATATAGCATTTAAACAAGGAAGGTTCTCACATGTAGGGTTTACCAGAGAGAATTTTCCCTCATGTAGCACTTGGTGAGGAGTGTTTTTTCCTTTATGCCAAGGGTTTTTAACCTGGGGTTTGTGAATTTTTTTTAATACTTTGCTAACTGTATTTTGCTATATTATTTAAGGATAAATGGTATGCCTTGAGTTTTTCAGGAAGAGCAATGAGCCAGAATGATAAGGTTCAAAGAGCAGTGGAATAAGAATCTTGTGGTCTACATTCTAGTCTCTTCTCTGTTCCTAATTATGTGACCTTGTGCTAATTGGCTTCTCATCTGTAAAATCAGAGGGATAGACTACATAATCTCTCAGATTCCTTCTGGTTCTGAAGTGATATACACAAATGTGGCAATGCAGCATGTCCTCAGACCACTCTTGTGAGTTTCCACAGAATGTTTGACTAATAGATGATAATAGCCCTTTGCCAATATGGTTGATCTGCTATGAAGAGAAAGTCTTTGCCAATGAGAAAGTGGAACAGTAAAACACCACCCCAGGCAGAACAGAGATCAAGGAAACTTAATGCATTAAATAAACCTATCTTCCAGAGGTACAGTTGTCTATTCAGGATATAAAAATTAAGACAAATATATGCTTTTCTGTGACTTTTTTGGGGAAACATCATAAGCCTGTAAAAAGAACTTCAATAAACACCCATTGATAAGTGAATTAATAAGAGAAACATGCTAGATGAAAGGGGAGATACAAAGGTAAAAGAAGACATGGTCCCTTCCCTCTCTCTTTTGTCTGGGGTTGATAAGTTTTTTAGTTCTCCAATCTACTATGGTTCTTTAAACTTACCAACCTTATGAGTGCAAGCACACCTTTCCTCAGAGTTAAAAATCTGATAGAAGACATAGACATGAGTCACTCTTTGTATTCTTTGTAATAGAAGATAAGGAGGAAAGCTAGCAAAAAAGGAAACTTGTGAGGCTCTGGTGTAGAGCTAAGCATTCCATCTACTACGAATGCCACCCAAAGAACCAAGTAATTCAGAGTCATACCACAGGAGAAGAGAAAAGGCAACCTGTGGGAGGAGGAAAAAAAAGGGAAATATGGCAGTGATCAGTGTTAGGGGGCAGGTAGGTGATGCATTGGATAGAGTGTTGGACCTGAAGTCAGGAAGACTCCTCCTCCTGAGTTCATATGTGGCCTCAGACACTTACTACCTGGGTGACCCTGGCAAAGTCACTTCTTCTGTTTACCTCAGTTTCCTCAACTATACAACAAAGATAATAACAGTACCTATCTCACAGCATTGTTGTGAGAAGCAAATGAGATATCTGTAAAGTGTTCAGCACAGTACCCTCCACATAGTAGGTGCTATATAAATGCTTATTCCTTTCTCTTTCTCCACTGTCTCCAAATCCAATGTTTATCCCATTGCACCACCATGCTTCCAACTCACTTATTTTACAGATGAGCAAACAAAGATCCAGAAAAATTAAATGACTTATCCAATATCACACAAGTCGGCACTGAGATAGTCCTCGCAGCAATGGCTTCAGAAGACTTTTAAAGGCTGCCTAACCCCTTTCTAAGGCTGTCTATGAGGTTTTCTTTTAAAACAGCAAACTCAAGCGAGAAGAGAATGTCAGAAGGAGAACACATTTTTTTTCTTTCTGAAACTGAAATACATACAGTAAAGCACATATGTAATGCTGGCTTCTGCTCAAGTCCTGCTCAGAGCTTCCAAGAAAAATGCACATGAGGTGCCTCAGGAAAATTCACAGTCCAGGGATGATGGAGTGATTTTAAGTTTCATCACATCTGGCTTTGATTTTGTCTTCCAGACTACATGAAAATCCCATATCCTCTACAAGGCAACCCCTTCCCCAACCATCATGACCAGCACGGTGTTTTAATCTTGATGCTTTCACAGACAACATCCTAATACCTTTACCAGAATATCATTAGGAACCTCCATACCACTCATTACACTATGAAACAGAAGTTAAACACATCACACAAAAACCCACAAAAAACAGATTCCCAATCCTTGGTCACTTATTTCAAACAATATTTTATGCCACAAAGAATGATTGCTAAGGTTCTTCTGACTCAAATTCTAAAGCTCCTTTACTGGGGAAGAATTTAGACAGAATCCTGAAATTCACTGTTAAATAAGTATGACCTACACACCATTAACCAATTATGATACCAGAGAGTCAGGTAGGTAGGTGGCACAGTAGATAGAGTGCTGTGCATGAAGTCAGGAAGACTCATCTTTCTGAGTTCAAATCTGGTCCCAGATATTTACTAGCTGTGTGATCTTGGGAAAGTCACATAACCCTGGTTTGCCTCAGTTTTCTCATCTGTAAAATGAGCTGGTGAAGGAAATGGCAGACCACTTCAGTGTCTTTGCCAAGAAAACCTTGTCTGAGGTTTCCTGATTCCAAGATGCCTCTTCACATTGTCCCCTATTTGTTTTTTGTTCTTTTGATTCTGTTTTATAATTTCTTGATTTCTCATAAAGTCATTAGCTTCCATTTGCTCCATTCTAACTTTTAAGTAATTATTTTCTTCAGTCAGTCTTTGGAGCTCTTTTTCCATTTGGTCAATTCTTCTTTTTAAGGTATTTTCCTCTGGTTTTTTGGACCTCTTTAGCCATTTATGTTAGTCTATTTTTTAAGGTGTTATTTTTTTTCAGCATTTTTGGGGTCTCCTTTAGCAAACTGTTGACTCGTTTTTCATTATTTCCTTCCATCACTCTCATTTCTCTTCCCGATTTTTCCTCTACTTTTCTTATTTGGTTTTCAAAATTCTTTTTGAGCTCTTCCATGGCCTGTGACCAATTCATATTTTTCTTAGAGGCTTTTGATGTAGGAGCTTTGACTTTATTGTCTTCTGGTTGTATGTTTTGATCTTCTTTGTCACTAAAATAAGATTCTATAGTCTGACTTGTTTTTTACACTGTTTGTTCATCTTCCCAGTCAAATACTTGACTTTCTAACTTTTTGTCAGGGTAGGACTCTGCTTCTAGTAGGGGTGGGTGTACTGATTAAGGCTTCAGGAGTTTTGTATCAGTCACTTGATCCCCCACCATCTGTGGACCCAAAGCTCCAACAGCCACTACTGCTGCTACCACCAGTGCTGCCACCACTGTTGCCACCTCCACTGTCCCAGCGCCAGGACCAGACCCCAGCCAAACCAAGCTTCTCTTTCACCCAGGTCCCACAGAGTTTTCCCACTGTTGTTGTCATGTGTGTGTTGAGAACTAAGCTGCCTCTTCAAAAACAACCCTGAGATTAAGTCTCATGCCCTAACTTCTCTCCTGACCTGTAATCTCCCATATGCCACTATCAATTGGTCATCTCGATCTGGATATCCCATAGAAATCTTAAGCTCTGTGAGTCCAAAACTGAATGCATTCTCCTTCTCCAAAAAACTTTCCCTCTTCCTAACTTTCCTATAACTGTCTAAGTGTACTAACACCCGCCCAGGCACTCAGGGTAACAAACTAGGTGTCATTCTCCACTCCTCACACCCCCCACCAAATCCAATCAATTGTCAACAAATCAATCCACAAGCATTTAGTAAAGCAACTACTATGTGCCCAGCACTGCCTGAGCATTTACAGCTGCCAAATACTGTCATTCCTACCTTCCTGACATCTGTCACATACACTTCCCTTCTCTCCTCTAACACTGTCATTACCCTGGCGAAGACCCTCCTCACCTCATGCTTGAATTATTGCAATGAGCTGCTAGTGGGTCTCTCCACCTCAAATCTCTGCTCACACCAAGCCCATCCTCCACTCAGCTGTCAAAGTCTGACCATATCACCTCTGCCTCAGTCAATAAACTATTGCTCCCTATTATCTCCAGAAGCAAATTTAAAATCTTATTCACAACCCAGTCCCTTCTCATCTTTCCATTCTCCATATATGTTACTCCCCTCCATGAACTGTGATCCAATAACAATGGCCTCTTCACTGTTCCTTGAAAAGATAATCCATCTCCCAACTCTTTTCACTGGCTGCCCTGCATGCCTGGAATTCCATCCATCCTTTTTTCCACCTTCAGTCTCAACTAAAGGTTCCACCCTTTCCCTAATCCTCTTTAATCTTCATGCCTTGCTCTGCCTACCTCCATTTTGCCAAGCCATGGTAGAGACCTCTGAGCTCATATTGGTCTAATCAGTCACAGTTGGACACATTGTACCTTGATCTCCAACACAATGATGTCACTTTGATCCTCTTCAAAGGACACAGAAGGACAACAACCAACCAACCATCCTGTAATTATGCACATAGTTGTTTTCATGTTGCCCCCCCCCCCCAAAAAAAAGGACTCTGAACTGGAGAGTACAGACCATCTTTTTTGCCTTTCTTTGTATCCTCAGTGCTTAGCACAATGCCTGGCATAGAGCAGGTGCCTACAAATGCATCTAGGTTTGAACTGATTGACCAAACTAGTTTGCTGAGTAGAACAGAATCCTATGACCTAGGAGATGCAGTATCATCACCAATTTGCACCTTGAGGATTCTATGACTTGCCTAAGGCTGTATGATAATTCAAAAGAGACAGAAGCAGCAGTGGAAATCAGGGTCCCTGTGTTCCTAATCTCTGCATTTTAGAGAATTAGGGAATTTCATTTGGCAATTTCCAAATTGCAGCTAAAGACAAGTACTTCCCTGTTGAGAACAATTGCTGATTTCTTTTTTTAACAAGGTTCAGAAAATACATTGAAATCTGCTTCCTATCTAAGATACAAAGCCAATTTGTATATTATATAGGGGGCCATCTGGGCTGCTATAGCTAGCTGGCTGTGTTGCTATAAACTCTTTTTTAGGGTTCATGAATCAGTTGCCAGTAATGAAAAAAAAAAGCTTCTTTTCTTTGCACAAGAGAAGTCAGCTCCAAGATTCTGTTTTCTTTCTCTGCATAGATCTCCCTCAGCTAGTCAGCAGGATTACAAAGTCAAAAGATATCGTGGGCTGAAATGTCAGTATACTACTTCAGACTCTTAGGGAAAGAGATGGTCATCTATCCACATAGCCCAAAAGAACTACAAGATAGGCTACAGGCAAAGCCGGAGGGATACTGGAAGATGTAAGATATAGAGAGGGAGGGAAAGGAAATAAGGACTGTGAAGGGGACAAGAAAGTCAGTAGAGGGGGGAAATGAAGAGAAAGGAGAAAGCAGTATGTATGACAGAGATCAGCAACTAATTACCTGAGTGTCCTCACATTGTAAAGAAGAGTGAAGAAGTTGATAGTAAACCTACCCACTATCAATCGAATTTTAATATTCATTCCTTTTATTCCATTTTATTCCATTTATTATTCATTCCTTCATTCAACAAGCATTTATTAACTACTATGTTATGCAGTTAATGTACGCTGTGTACGCTAGGCACTAAATGTGTCCACTTTCAAGAAGTTTACGTTCTATTAAAGGAAAAACAAAGCAACAACAACCACAGCTACAACATAATAATGATGGGTACCATCATGATCATGATAGTTATCATGTTATATGACACTTTAAAGCTTGCAAAGCATTTTTATATATTTTGTCTCAGCTAATTCTCATAACAACCCTGGGAGATAGGAGTAAGTAGTATCACCATCATATAGATGAGGAAAAAAGTGACTTGCCCAAGGTGACAAAAATAGTGCCTGAGGCTGGATTTGAACTCAGGTCTTCCTGATTCCAAGTCCCACTGACAGCTCTGACCATCTATCCCTCTGACAACTAGCTAACTTTAAATATGAACATAGATAAGATAATACAAAGTACACACAAAGTCAATGAGAATCAGTGGAAAGGACACTGGCAAATTGGGGGATCAGGAGGATGCAAGGACCTTAGGGGGGTGGCCCTTGAGGTGAGTCTTGAAAGAAACTAGGAATTCTGTGATGCACAGGTAAAGAGAATGCATTCCAGGCATAACAGAGCTAAGGCATGGAAGATGAAGATGAAATACTGTGTGTGTAGGAAAGAGCAAAGTTGGTTTGGCCAACAGCAGTAGGTTGGTTTAGCCATATTGAGTTTGTACAGGAGAGGAATATCTAATTTATCTGCAAAGCCAGACTGTGAAGGGCTTTCCCTTCCAAACAAAGGAGTTTGCCTTTTATCCCAAAGGCAATAGGCCGCCACTACAGTTTACCGAGTAGGGAAGGGACATGGTCAGATCTGTGCTTGTGGAATATCCATTTAGAGGGAATGGAGGCACATCAATTAGGCTACTTCATTATTTTAGGTAAGAACAGATGAAGAACTGAACTAGGGTGGTGGCTGTGAGCACAGAAAGAAAGGGACATAATATTTACTATATTGTAGAGATGGAATAAACAAGACTTAACAAAACTAATTGGATATAAGGAGGGTAGGAGAAGTGCTTAAAAAGAATGAAGAGTGAAAGAGGAATCCAAGGTTGTAAATCTTGGCAATGTGAAGGATGTTGGGACCCTCAACACAAATAATGAAGTTAAGAAGAAGGAAAACTTAGGGCAAAAGATGAAGAGTTCTATCTTGGACATGTTGAGTTTATGATATCAATAGGACTTCTAACTAGAAATGTCCAATAGGCTATTGGAATTCAGGAAAGGCTGGATATATAGGATTATAATCAAGAGATAGAGGCAGAGATATATAAAAATAGACAGTTATAGATCAGGGAGTCTTCTGCATACAGAAGATAAATGAACCCACAGGAGATAATGAAATCAAAAGAGAGTAGAGAATCAAAAAAAGAAGCACGAGGGCAGGGTCCAAATGTACACCCAAATACAGTGGGGTCGGACATGGATAGTGATCTTGCAAATAAGATTGAAGAGTAGCCATCCAGGCAGTAGTATAGTGTCATGAAAACACACAGAGGACAGAGCAGCCAGGAGGAGATGGCGGCAAACAGTGACAAATGCTTTAGAGAGGTCAAGAAAGCTAAAGCCTGAGAAGAAGCCATGTGATTTGGGAATCAAAATATTAATGGTAATCTTGGAGAGAGTGGTTTCAATTGAGTTATGAGCTTCAGGAACCAGATTGAAAAATGAGTGAGAAGAGGAAGAAAGGACCATGGACAGTTTTTTTGTTTTGTTTTGTTTTCCCTAGGAAATTAGGAGGAAAGGACCATGGACAGTTGTTGTTTTTTTATTTTGGGTCTTTTTTTTCCCTTAGGAAATTGACTGTGAAAGGAAAGATATATAGAATAATAGTTTGAAAGGGTAATAGGGTCAAGTGAGAATTTTTTTAAGGATAGGGAAAAATGGGGCATTACTATTTGGCAATAGAGGAACAAAGAAGGACTCAGTAGATAAGCAGAGATGGAAAATTAGAGAGGGAAAAAAAAAACTTTTCCTAGGCAACAACCAATACACCTAGAACTGCACCAAGTACCAGAGGGGGAGATTCTTTATTGGAAAGAATTACTCCATGACCTCATAGAACTTATTATCTAAATGAGTTGACCACACTCTAGAGCTAGAATAAGCAAACAATGTGCACAAGGAAATCGTAGATCACAGACAATAGAAAAGTTGCCTCGAGTTGCCTGACCCTCCAAGAGGTTAAGTGATTTGCCTGTGGCTAAGTTAAGTGACTTGCCAGCTAGTATATGCCAGAGACTCGAATCTTCTTGAATCCAAGTTTGACACACTACTCACCATACCTTGCTGCCTCACAGGCTTGAATAAGACATAAAAATAAACAATAAATGCAGATGAACGTAGTGGGAACAATCAGCATGAAGTCCCTTAAGCCAAATAATCATTGGCAGGAACAATTATCTTGCTCCTAGCTAGTTGTTACTACCAGGAGCTGGGCCAGAGTGAAATGAAGTCAGTCAATGAGCCAGTCATTCAGTCAAAAACCCTCCCTTAGCATTCACCGAGAAGAGAAGAGAAAAGAAACTTGGATGCAATTTTCATGCTTCACCCTGGGACAATGACAATGAACAGAAATTTAAAATATCTTCTGGCCAGAAATCAACATCAAGGAAAAAATTTTCAGTGGTTTTTTTTTTTATTTCTCCTGCACCTTCCAGTAAGGGAAGTTTTACATGCTCTGTGTTTATCAGACTCTCGGTACAGTATATGAAGACCACCAAGCACGTAGACAAATGAGGGGAAGCAATTGGCCACCAGTGCCCTCCCAAAGCTGTTGATGGGCTCTTATCATTATTCCCACTTAAGAAAATATCCTGCCACTAAGTATGCCTTTGATAACAGATATAAACATTCCCCTCTCCAAAAGGGATAAACAAAATAAAATCTGAAAATCTCTCTTCAAAGGATGGGCAGGGGGATTGAATGGCCCCCACCGGAGGCCATCAGGTAATGGGAGGGGGAGGAGAGAATGGTTAAAGACTTGTGATCTCATTATCGACTTTTAATGTGGAAGGTAGGCCACTTCTTCCACCAATGCACACTGGCAACTTGCCTGCAGTTTATAATTTTGCAGAGTTGGCCTGAATACTAAGGGATTAAGGGACTTCCCTTGGTGATGCAGAAAGAGCACTGGATTTTGAGTCAGAGGAGCTGGGCTCCAATCCCAATTCCATTACTTATTACCTACATGGCCATGGGCAAGTTGTTCAACCTACCCTGGGACACAATTTCTTCATCTATAAAATGAGAAGGTTTGGACCATGTAATCTCTAAGGCCCCTTCTAGCTCCAAATCTATGATCATATGATCTCACGGTCATACAGCTAAAATGCATCATGAGGCTTGAACCTGGATTCCCCTACTCGAGGCCTCTTTCAAGAGGATTTCAGATCATGAAGTCAAGCATTGACTTAAGTGTTTACTATATACCAGGCATTGTGCTAAGATCTGGAAAAATAAATAGAATACTTACATGGGCATATAAGATTTAAAGAAATCCTACTAAACCCTTCCATATTGAAACACCTCTACAGTTACTTGGAAAGCCCCCTTTGCACTGGGGCAATCAATACTGTTTCTTTATCCTGGTTGTCTCTGGTGAAATCCATGTTGAATTATTTTATAGATGATAGGCTAAGAACAGGCGTGGGGAACCTGCACTAAGTTATATGGAGAGACGTAAAGACTGGAGCTGTTGAGTTCATTTGCATTTTATTTAAGATTTTAACAAAACTCACAGACTAATAACTGTACAAAAATGAAATAACACATTTATCAAACACTGAATTAATTGGCAGAGGCAGTAAGAGATGCTCTTGGCACTGCCAAGAAATAGTATAGGAGAGTTCCTGTTCTATCAAGCAAGGGATAAAAGAAAGAAACTCCCAGGACCCAGGACAGAGGAAAATAATTCAGGAAATTCTGGAAATCAAACTCTCCAACTATCCCTTTGGCCCTGCCTGCTTGAATTGTTGCTAACAGAGATAGGGGAGTAAGAACAATGAATGGTAGTAATAATGCCCAGCAAATATCAAGACTGTAAAGATTCATGAAGCACTCTGCATTACCCATTTCAAGCTTCAAGGCCAGGTGAGTTCTCCTGTTAGCTCAGACATCCAGAGAACCCCTAAATTCAACTAAATGATACTGCTTTTGCTTCATGAGCCTCTCATTGTCTACCCATATGCGTACACTGCTAAGATCCATGAGCTTGTTGTTGATATTTTAATAACTACATCTCGATATAACTGGGTTCCTTTGTCTTTTATATTATGCATTTAAAAATATTATTCTGAGGAGTCTCTAAGTTTCACTAGACTGTCAAAGGGGTCCATAACATCAAAAAAAGGTTGAGAAATCCAAGAAAAGATTTTTTAAAATTTGTCCGAGAAGATTCAGCTGTCTTGTTATCAACTGGAGGGAAACCCAGGGAGCAGGTTTACAGATTAGGGAAGGATTACCTCCACACTCAAGCTCCAGGCCCCAGGTCAATTCCATGAGAATTTGGAGAACCTGAAATGTCAAGCCATACCCTCTTACAATGTTTTGTTTTGTTTTGTTTTTTTCCCTGACCTCCTGGGACTTGTCAATAGAGTGATTCTATTGGTTTGGGGATCCTGTTATGGAAGATCCTTTGCATTCCTGGCATTCATGAGCTGGTTCTTAGAGCAGAAATGATGGGTGCATTCAAGGATGTTCCCAATGCACACAGGGGCAGCAGCAGACGCACATAAGCCTCTGTCCACAGGCAGTCCATCTGTGCTGGGACCATTCCAGGTCAATGCTCAGAAGCTAAGCTGCTTCTCCTCCCCAGAGCCACCAGCACATTCATTTCCCCAACTGAAGAACCACTGAAAGGCTAGCCTTATAGTTTTGCTGAGCCAGCTTCAAGACACTGGAGATGAGTAATCATAGAGTTATAGAAATGTAGGGCTAGAAGGGACGTTAGTGCTAATCTCTCTGGATCAACCCCAGAATTTTAGTGATTAAAAAAAAAAACCTGAAGCTCAAAAAGTGACTTACCCAAGGTCACAGAGCCAGCTATCATGGTCATTTCAATCAAGATAAGCTTGTCACCGGTGTTTTTTGTTACCAACTCTCATTCATTTAACAAGTATTTTGTTGTTCAGTCATGTCCAACTCCACAGAACCCAATGGACTGTACTGTTCATGGAGTTTTCTTGACAAAGATACTGGAGTAGTTTTGCCACTTCCTTTTCCAGTGGATTAAGGCAAACAGAAGTCAAGTGACTTACCCAGGGTCACACAACTAGTAAGCCTCTGAGGTCGTATTTGAACTCAGGACTACCTTCCTCCAGGCCCAATGCTCTATCCACTAAGCATTTAGCTGTCTCCATATTTACTGACCCATATTATGTGCAACATATACTGAAAGGTACTAAAAGGCATGAAAAAAAAATACGAGATGGGTCCCTGTTTTCCAGAAATTTGTAGACTGGGTACATACAGAACATCTACAAATAGCTGAAATACAGTAGTATATAATTAGGGCCAAAAATGAATGGTCAGACCCAGAGGCCAATAATGGGAGTTCATATAGAGAGAAAAAGGTCACTGTGGGTCCTAGTGGTCAGGAGATATGACCTCACTTAGACCTTAAAGGATGGATAGGATTTGGATAGGCAGTAAGGAAGGGCACATCAGAGAGGGTAGGACATCAAAAGAAAAGCAAGTATCAGACATTTCCATGGGGCATATTTGGGGAATAGTCAGTAGGCTGAGAGGGTTCCATTGAGGAGTAGTGGGAGCCAAGTTGCAAAGTAAGAATGATGCCAAATTTAGAAGCAAAATGGAATAGGAGTGGGAAGGAAGACATAGTAAAGAAAGACCCAGGCTCATACTCTGACTTTGATATTTACTTGACATGTGATTCTGGCCAAGTCACTTCATATAGGTGAGCTACAATTTCTTCATCTGTGCAATGGGAATGATAATACTGGGGGCTGGTCCTTAGTAAACCTTAAAATAAACATGAGCCTTGAATATTAAGCTGAAGAGTTCATATCAAATCTATCAAAATTACTCCTTTTCTCTCTACTGAAGTGTAAACTCCCTGAAGACAATGAGAATACATAACCAAGATTTTTTAAGTCCCATAATGCCTAGTACAATGTAAATATTCAACACAATTATAAAAAAAATTATTAAGTACCTACTGAATGTACAACACTCTGCTAGGTGCTAAAGGAGATAAAAAGATTAGATAACACATGGATGGTCCCTACCTCATGGAGTTTAAAATCTAATAGTAGGTTATGAAATATACACAAAATAATACATAGGTCAGATCTTTCCTGACTCTCCCAGTGGTTAGTACTCTCTCCCTCCCTTCTATTTACTCACTTCTGTATATTTCATTTATCTGCCTCCCTTTCCCCATCCCAATAGGATATAACCTCCCTGACAGCAGGGACTATTTCATTTTTTTGTTTTTGTATACCTAGTGCCTATCACAATGCTTTGCACAAAACAAGTGCTTAATAAATATTTGTGGAATTGCAATAAATGGCATCAAATTCTTTTCTGAACTGATTCCATTTAGCTCAGGCTCAGATCCTCTCTCAGACCCTCCTGTGTCTACAGTTGCCTTGATCCTTCCTGTTCAATCCAACCTGGACCTAAGGCCAAAACACCTCACATTCCCTTCTAGTTCCCATCTCTGTTACCCTCAGCTCCATGCTTACCCATGGCCCTTTTGCCTCCCCACACCAGGATCACCCCAGCTATTCCACCTGAGTCCAGGTCAATACTTCCAAACAACTACTATATCTCCCATTTAAAAAGTACTTATGGAATTGTCCTGATACAACTGCCCCTACTAATGTTTTTTCACCTAAAGTCATGGAAGGCAGGGAAAGGGGAAGCCAAAGAAGAGGTACCTGGAGTGACAATCTCCATAAGCCATCCTAACATCAGGCAGATGTGATTCATACAGATTCCTGTATGGAATGAAAACAGAGGCTAATCCAAAGGTTGACTTATTATATGTATGTGTGTATGTATGCATATATATGTGTGTGTGTGTGTGTGTGTATAGATATATAGTGTGTGTATGAATATGTATATATACATAGGTATGTAATATATTATATAATGTGTAATATATGTCTATATAATATATACCCAGACATGTATTATGTAATATATGTCTATATAATATATACATAGGTATATGTTACATAATATGTAATATATGCCTATATAAGATATACATAGATATATATTACATAATATGTAATATATGTCTACATAATATATACATAGGTATATGATATATAACAAGTATGTACACATATATGGTATATATACACATACACACATACATATGCATAAATACATTTATATGTGTATGTACATATCTATATCTATATATTTATGCATTATATATATATATATATATATATATATATATATATATACCTTTTTACAGAAATAGATGTATCTTCAATTCCTACCCAGCATCCCCCCCTCCCACTCCCTCAGGTTAACACTAAAATGACATCGTTACTCTGCATTCACTAAGGCCTCCCTAACTGATGGAGCAGACAAAGAAATGAGATAGCTCCACAGCAAGATGAGAAGAGAAGGAAAGCCAGTCCGGATTTAGAAATTTCCTTTAGATAATCCCCAAAGGAGGTAATCCATACAGTGACAATCAAGAGGTATGCGTCACCATGTTTCTTACCTAAATATGTCAAGGTTATTGCTATCTTCCAACACAGGTGGAGCTAAAAGGACTAATGTGGGGGCCACAGTGTACATTCTCAAAAGCAATCCTCAAATTTATTAGGGCCAGAAGAGACAGGTGCCCTCATCTTTCAGATGAGGAGCCTGAGACCCAGAGAGGCTAAATTACTTGCCAAAGATCAGAGAGCAAATTAGCGCATATCTGGAAAGAGCTGAGATTTCAACCTAAGTAAGCTTCCCAGTCCAGGGCCTTTTCAACTAATGCCATATTGCCTCCTTTGTATATAAATAATGGTCACTATTTGCCTGCGCTTTTTCCATTAACATATTTTCCTCTTGGACTCCTGCTTCCTAACACCTTAGCTCAAAGCCACCCTAATCCCATTACTACCTATAGCAGCTTCATCTGGCCACCGCTACCAATTCCCATTAACCTGGCCATTCCAGCTAAGCAAAAGGAAGTGGCCATTGAGTCATTTACCAGCTGAGCATGAGGAGTCCATCACAGCCAGGTTTACTGGTAGTGTCACAAGATTCAATGATACTTAACCACATTTCACTTTCAAGAATGCTGATGTCATCCCATGAAAACTAGCTCATCAGATGCAGAGTCATGCATTGAGTCTAGCCAAGCTCCAAATCTTTCTGCTCATCATTCTCATCAGTCTGCACCATCACCACCACCCCAGGTGGGCTCATGAGAGCCTGGGTGACACAATTCTTTTCGTGCTGTGTTCTTACATTTTTTTAGTATCACGGCCCCTTTGGGCAGTCTGGGAAAGTTTACAGACCCCTTCTCAGAATAATGATTTTAAATGAATAAAATACATAGGTTACACAGCTAAGGGAAGGGAAATGAGCATTTATTAAGTGCCTACTATGTGCTAGGGTACTGTGCTAAGTGATTTAGAAACATTATCCCATTTTATCCTCACAACAATCCTGGGAAGTAGGTGCTATGATTATCTTCATTTTACAATTGAAGAAACTGAGACAGACAGAGGTTAGGAGACTAGCCCAGAGTTAAACAGCTAGTAAGTGTCTAAAGCTGGATTTGAACTCAGGCCTTCTTGACTCCAGCTTCAGTGTTTTATCTACTCTACCACCCAGCTGTCAAAGAAAAGCAATTCTATTGAAATACAGTTTTCAAAATACATTCTTTTAAAGTTCATGCATCTCAGTTTGAGAACCCCTTCACAAGGAGGTTTTCAAGCAAAGGCTGGATGACCACTTGTAAGGTATACTGTAGATGCGATTCTTTTTCAGTTATGAGTTGGACTGGTCCCTTCCAAATCTTTCAACTCCAGAAGAAAATGTTTCTTTGCATGTTTCTCTAGGAGCTGTCCTTTATCAGGAAATCTGGCTTCCCTTTATGCTATAATACCAGTTCTATGTCTACACAGCCACCAAGCAACTACATTAGTGCTGTTCCCCAGAGGTCACTGTCCTAGATCTCTCCTCCCTTTCTCAGCCAAACTCCTAGAAAGAACTGTCTACACTCTTTCCACTTCCTCTCTTCTCACTCTTACTCTTTGCAATCTGACTTCCCTCATCACTCAATTAAAACTGCTCTCTTCAAAGTTACCGATCATGTAAGTTGACAAATCTGATGGTCTTTTCTCAATCCTTCTCAAACTCTGCTGCATCTTTTTTTTTAATTTCATTTATTAAATTTTTTTGAGTTACATATTTTCTCCCCGTCTTTCCCCTGCGCACCACCCCAAAACAGCCATCCCGGTATGTCCCCCCTCCACCAGTCTATTCTCTCCTATGTCACTTTTTGGTAGGGCAGGATG
>CM053584.1:103871708-103907372 GCA_028627135.1 Pseudochirops cupreus
CCCCCCCCCCCCCCCCCATTAGACTGTGAGTTCCTTGTGGGCAAGAACTATCTTTTGCTTCTTTTTGTATCCCAGCACTTAGCACAGAGCCTGGAACACAGCAGGCACTTAATAAATATTTATGGATTGACTTTAGAGACAATCTAATTCAACCCCATAATTTTAGAGAAAACTGAGTCCCAGACAGATTGTGACTTGACCAAGAGTCATACAGTAAGCAAGTGAGAGAGTCAGGATTCAAACTCAGCTAGCTACTCTGAAATCCCAGCCATTATTACTAAGTTGATTGGGCGCTAGAAATTAAACGACTTGCCGAGCATCACACATTAATGAATTATTTCTACAAAGTTATTTTTTATTTGATTCAAATATAAATAGTAAAACATTGGTCTTAAAAGGTCTACAAGGGATGACTCCCCATTATGTTTATTCAAGTAGTCTAAACAGCTTTGCCTGCAAGGTTTTCCGTGTGAGGGTTAGGAAATACGTGCAGGCTGCAGGAAGTTATGTTGAGGCCCAGGGAGTGTTGAGGCCCTGGAGCAAGCTGGGTCACGGAGAGTTCAGAGCATTGCTCAAGGTTCTCCCACGTGTGGTTACCAGGTGTTCCAGATTAGCATCTCCACACCCTGGGGCCTTCATGTCCTTGTGACTGCACCTCCCCTCTCACAATTTTGTTCAGCTGGGCTCTGTTTTGTCATGTGCATCTGGGATATATAAGGCTTAAGCTTTGGGGGTAGTTTTGAAGTCTGTACTGAGATCTTGCTGTAAGGCTTCCCCATGGAGAGACTTCAATAAACCATCTCTGCTTGCACCTATGAGCCTCGACTCTTCTGTTCTTGAGAATGCGCCGGCGCCTTGTCGATTAGGGTAAGTAACCGGCTGCCCCTGTTGTCAGGTTAGGATATCCTGACATCTCTGGAAGTGGATTTCACCTTATTTTGGCTGGAATGTGGCTTGACATGTGAAACCTGCAGGAATTTTTTTGTTTTTTTAAACAAGGGTATGTGAGGGATGTTCAGAGAAATTAGTTATTTACTCAGAATAACTCCTAAAAGGCAGAGTGGTATAGTGGATAACATGTTGGGCTGGGGTCAGAAAGACCAAGCTCTAAATCCTGGCTTGAATGCATATTGATAAGTGACCCCAAGCAGGTAATTTAAGCTCTCTGTGCTTCAGGCAACTCCCTAGGATTTATCTACTAAATAGCAAACATTTCCCCTTACAAATATGGCATGCAGAAGAAATTCCAAACCTCTCACATAATAAGACCTATAAGAGATTAACCTTTACAGAATAAGGTCATAAGAATTTTTTACTTCCTTTTATTAATCTTGATTATTTGAGATTCAGGGTTGCCTCTCCTCATTAGGCTCTCATTGGCTGGTTGAATCCTGCCCCACGGGATGGTAAAATTTACTAAAAGTTTCAGACATTTTTGAGATAAGAAGTCAAAAGTGAGAGTAGACATCTCAAAGTAATTTGACTTGTTTTATTTGTGGAAGGTTCCCAACCAGCTCCGACCCTGTAGTTATCTTTGTGGCATATAAAGCCCTTCTCTCAATTAGTCCATTGTAAACTCCAACAATCTAACTTTAATTTGTAACTGGCCTTAGTTTTATCTATAGGCTCTAAAACTAAGTCTGTTTTCTTAGAGGATGAATGAGATGATTCTGTTTAACTAAGTTTGTTTTACTATTATGAGATGTACAAGATTGCTGTATGATTAAAAATTATTTCTCTGAGGCAGCTAGGTGGCTCAGTGAATAGAGTACCAGCCCTGAAGTCAGAAGGACCTGATTTCAAATTCAGCCTCAGACACCAGACACTTAACTAGCTGTGTGACCTTGGGCAAGTCACTTAACCCTAATTGCCTTCGCTTCCCCCCTCCAAAAATAAAATTATTTCTCTTTCTGACACAAATGAAAATCATATATGCTTTGTTAGAACCCTCATTAGGGTTCAGTTTTTTTTCTGAACTTGTGCTTACCCTTAATAAAATCTAGGTTTTAACCTCTGGAATCTCTGCATTGTGATAGTATTATCTGCCACAGCTAGCTGAACTCAGCAGGAATATATTTTTTCTTGGAAAAAAAAATAAGAAATAAGTTAAAAATCCCCACTTTGGGATAGATACACTGGGTTCCAGGTGTGTTCCCCCTCTCCCCAGCTCTTCTGCCAAGGATCACAGATCTGGAACTGGAAGGAAAATTAGATGGAGCTTATTTAGTTCAACCTTGTCATTTTATAGATTAGGAAAAGTAGTGGAGATAGACCTGATAACCTCTAAAATCCCTTCCAGCTCAAGATCTGTGACCCTCTGTGGTAAAGTTGGACCTGGAACCCAGTTCTGATTCAGAATGGGGAATATTTCTATCATTCCCTCTTCCTCCATAAAAATAAAATGTTTGGAGTCAAGTTCTTAGCTGGAGTTTTGCAAAGGATTTGTAATTTCTTCAGCATGGGTAATTCTTTCCACTTATGCGATGTATGACCCTGGGCAAGTCACTTGGCAGTTAGGTAGCATAGTGGATAGAGTGCTCAGCCTGGACGCAGGAAGACCTTCTTTCAAATTCAACCTCAGCTACAAGCCTTGTGACTTTAGGGCAAGTCACTTAACCTTTGTCTGCCCCAGTTTCCTCAACTGTAAATTGGGGATAATAACAGCACCTACCTCCCAGAGTTGTTGTGAGGATCAAAGAGTTTTCTTAAAGTGTTTAGCATACTGCCTTTCACATAGTAGGTGTTTAATAAATGCTTATTCCCTTCCCCTTCCCTTCTCTGTCCTTAGTTTCCTCACCTGTTAAAAGTTAGAGGGCCGACCATCAATTGGGGAATGGCTAAACAAGTTGTGGTATATGAATGTAATAGAGTGCTATCATGCTATAAGAAATGGGGAGGAGACGGTCTTCATATTCACCTGGAGAGGCTTATGCAAACTGATGCTAAGTGAGAAGAGCAGAACCAGGAAAAATTTGTACACAATCACAGACACATCGTATGTGTGACAACCAATTTTGATAAACTGGACCCTTCTCAGCAACGCACAGTTATAAGACAACTCTACAAGTCTCAAGATGGAAGGAGATACCTACATTCAGAGAAAGATCTAGAAAGAACAGACTTTAAATGGAGACTGAAGCAATCTACACGCTATTGTTCTTTTTCATGTTTGGTTTTCTTTCTTTTTTCCCATTGCTCACTCCATTGGTTACAACCCTTCTATACAACCAGACTATTGTACAGTGTGAAAGTATTTGCAGATCCTATACTTGATTGTAAGTTGCCTTGGGTGGGGAGGGAGGAAGAGAGGGCAGAAAAATTGAAACTCAAGCGATTGTGGAACTGAATCTTGTAAACTAGAAGTAAATAAACAAGTCAATGGAAAAAAAGGATTAATAAAAAAAAAGCATGGAATAAATGTCAAAAAAAGATAAAGTTAGAGGGCTGAAGCAGATGATCTCTGTAGTCCCTTCCAAGTCAAAATTTTCTAAATTCTAAAACGAAACAGTCTGAAGATAAAATGGTAGCTGACAATCCACAGGTAAAGTGGTACTAGGAAATATATAAATTATATAAACATATAAATGCATAAATTTAGGAGAAACATGCATCCAAAATAGGCCCTAAATTTTGTATGGCAGGTATAACACTTAATATATTTTATTTAAAAATCAATATTTAGACAGCTTGATGATAGAGAAGTCAGGTTAAAGCCAAGTTCAAATTCTCCCTCAGACAGTCCTGGTTGGGTTACCACGAGTAGGTCTCTTCATCTCTTTCAGCTTGTTTTCAAAATGGAGATGATAACAAAAGGTGGTTATGAGGATTCAATAAGATAACATATGTATGGTGCTTTGCAAAACTTAAAGCACTACATAAATGTTAGCTATTGTTGTCCAATAACTATTAAGCAATTAAGAAGTTCAACACAAGGGGTGGCTAGGTGGTGCAGTGAATAGTACACCAACCCTGAAGTCAGGAGGCCTTGAGTTCAAATTCGGCCTCAGACACTTAACACAAAAGGCCAGTCTGTGACCTTGGGCAAGTCACTTAACCCCAATTGCCCTGCCTTCCCCCTCAAAAAAAAAAGTTCAACAGAGTAAGGAGAAAGGATTCATTGCTTCAGGTAGCAGCTGAACTTCATCACCTCTGAAGTCTTTCCCAGATCTGTCTATGAATCTATGAAATTCAGAGGACAAACACAGTGCTAGGTTGAAGGTAAAAAAAAAAATTATGCTAACACTGAACTAACTTTGATATATTACAGTTCCGATAATGAAATTTTTCTTTTTTTTTCTTTTTTTTACAATTTAGCAATTTATTCAGTGTGTTTCAAACATCTTTAAGCAACAAAAAAAGGTGTTTGGGGGAATGAGAGAAAGAAGGCATTGGTTGGAAGAAGAGTACTAGACGTATCCTTGCAATATGAATATAAAAATAACTGAATTCTCTTCCAGAGAAATGGCAGTTAGAAATGCAAATCTTGCCGTTCTTCCAGGGATGTAAATCTCTACTTGTCACAAACTTGGAAATCCTATTGTGTTCAGTAATCCCTAGGGAAGGCAGTCAAAATTATGACCCTCTGATCCATGAAGGGGCAAAGCCAATGGAAATGCTCAAAAAGCCCAGCTTTTTATTTCAATCTGATACTTAATCTTCTATTACTCCACTAACTGCACAAACCACCCACTTAATTAACCTGTTTTTGAATTATTTATTATCTTCCTATTGAGTAGGTGAAAAAAAATCTTTCTGGTTATCTATCTTACTTCAGATGGAAAGTTCAGCAAACTGTAAAGCTCTACTTTCTTCAGTACCTGCCCCCCTCTGGACATGAGGAAAAGGGAAACTAGGAATAGCTTTTTTTTCCTGAAATAAGAAAAATACTTAACATTTTCATGCAAACAATTTCAGTAATTCATAAGAGGGTTCCTTTGAAACCCATTATCAGCAGGGAATTTTTGCATTTATCTGGCACCCTCATTCTGCCCCCTTTTCAACTCGGTGAAAAGAACAGCAAAATTATCTTCTCCCATTATAATCCTGATTGCCTATAAGTCAATTTTAGCCCTCAGAATAAGAGCCTACATTTACTTGGCAGAAGGTTCATGGGTTTACATAATTTCCCTTGCTAACAGTATGGGATGGTAAAAAGAATGTTGGATTTGAAGTTGGAAGACCTCACCTAATCCCTGGGAGCCTCTGTTTCCTAATTTTCAAAGTAAACGTTATAACTTCCGCCTGGCTTCTTTGGGGTGAGATCAAAACATCAAAATGTAAGGTAAACAAATGAAAGATCAGAGGGAGCCTGTTGATCAGCCCTTCGAATCTCTTTTCACCATCTGTTAACTGGGCCACTTGGTCTTAAGCGTAGCAAGGACATCTTTTTAACTTTAAAATATCTTCTACCTTAGCTTCTGCTTATACTGCATTTCTTTGAAACTATGAATTTAGTTGTTTGTAAGCTGTCTCTCCCTTATTATTAGACTGTGAGCTCCTTGAAAGCAGAGACTGATTGTTATCTTTCTTCTGTATCCCCAGCAGTTAACACAGTGCCTGACTCCAGTAAGTGCTCAATGTTTCTTACCTGCCTGCCTACCTCAGTTAACATTTTAATTCTGCTATTTTACTACCTGTGTGACTCTGGACAACTTACTTAAACTCTCTAAGCCTTATTTCCTCCTCTGTAAAAGAAAGGGGTTAGGATAAATGGTTTCTGAGAGGTTTCTTTTAACTCAAGATCTACAATTCTACATCCCTCAAAAGACATCTTTAACTTCAAACTCTGATCTGAGGTAGTGCAATGGAAAGAAAATAGAGGACCTGGGTTATCTTCTCCCCTTGGTACCACTTTTGTGACTTGGGCCAGACTACTTAGTTTCCCTTGCCCTCAGTTTCCTTATTTGTAAGATAATGAGATGAAAAGACTTGATGAAATGGCCTCCAGGGTACCCTCTAACTTTAGATCCATGATCCTTTGCCCACCAGACTTCTCTGACAATTCAGGTACTCCTGGTCCTGAAACCTTTCTTTGCCTCCCTCTGAGCCACTTGCTTTACCAATCCCCAGATATCTGTCATATGTAAATTTCCTTATCCCAGATTGCTCCAGCCCACCTCAATGCTTCACATCCTCCTTCTGCCAAGAGCATCTCTTTTTGTACCCTTCCTGTTCACAGTCCTCTAGTAGAAGCTGCTGTAGCTGAACTCTGTGATCTCTAGTTCTATTTTTAAGAGAAGCTCTCTCTCTCACTCTGGAAACCACTTATACAAAACACCCAGCATCTCACCCACCCTGCAGTTTCCCTTGAGCCTCCATCTCCCACTGTCTGCTTGCAGTAAAACACGCCACAACCATACAACACAGTGAACTTGTTTCCCCATGGTTCATCCCCTTGGAAAGACAAGACACAGAATAACAGCTGAAAGGGGCCTTACAGGTCTTGTAACTCAACCTTAACAGGAATCCTCTCTACAACCTGGACAAGCAGTAGCACAATCCGTTTGCAGACCTCCAGTAATGGCAAACTCATTACATTCCAAGGCCACAGTTCTGATCTTTGGTTATTTTTTCCATAAATTAATATTTACTTCTCCACACCTTCCACCACGCTCCCAGCTGGGGTCCTTTGTCACCTCCTCAAAGGAAATTCTAACTATTTTATTGGGACAGCTGTGCCTCACAGCTCAGGGGTACAAGATGATGGTGAAAGATTCCCAACATCTGCTCTCTTTGGGACCCGGATGGCCCATTTTCCTCCCTATATACATTACTGTTGTTATTCATACTGACTGAAGTTACTGGCATACGAACCTCTTTTGGGGGCTTTGCTGTTTCCTATTACTAAAGTAGAAACTTTGAGTCCTGTTTTGCTGACAAGGAAGTAAAAACCCAGGGAGTTTCAGTTTATTGGCAGGTTCCCTGGAGCAGAGAGCAGGGTTGGAGCTCAAGGTCAGGGTTTCAATTCTGTCTCCTCTCTCTGAGCCTGGAGTTTATTCACTGAAACCTGTAGTCACATAGGAAGAGATGGCTCTTTCTATGTGGTTTCTTCCCCAATGGTTATTTGTTTTCACCACATATCTCCCTCCTCTCCCCTTCTCCCCCCCCCCCCAACCTTCACGCCATCAAACGACCGATTCTGTCCTGTCTCTAGCACTGTCTGTTGGGTCCGCGGGACTCCCTCCTGGAGCCAACCCCTTGACTTGCTCATCCAGGGAGGAAACCCTGGGAGGAGCGGCAGGGAAATCTGAGCCGGGCTGGCCTCCCCAGCTCACCTCTTCGAGAGAGATGGAAAAGATGCTGAATGCTTTCAAGGGTCAGCAGCCAGGGAGTCTGAGGCTAGAGGGTGGTTTCGACCCCAGATGCAGTCCGGGAAGGATTTTAGGTTCTGGCATCGAAAGGTTCCTCCCAAGAGGAAGCAAATTTCTCCCGCCCTTCTGCTTTTCTCTGCCCCCCTATCCTTCACCTCTTCCTTGATTTCTTTTTGTCTCCTGTTTCTCTATACCTTTCTACCATTTCTCCCCTTTCTCCCCCGACACACACACACTTCGTTTTTCTAGCTCCCGCTTTTCAATCCTCTCCCTCATCGCAGTCAATCGATCTCCCTTTCTCCTCTTCTGATTTTCCCTTCTCCCTCTCCTTTCATCTCCCTGCTTCCTCATGCCAACCTCTCCCTTCACCGCCTTTCACTCTGTCTCCAATTATGTCTAAATGCAACCCACCACAGATGCTGACATTTTAAATGTTTAGTTGTTATAGTTACTTGACTAATTGCCGGGCCCTACGGTGGTGCTTCTCCTTCTGCCCAACATCAGCAGCACCAAGACACACACACACACACACACACACACACACACACACACACACACACACACACACACACACACACACACACACACACACACACACACGGGTTGGAGAGGAGAGAAGCGAGCAGTAGCGTTTCCCGCGGACCCCGGGAGGCACGACCAATCTCACTGACCAGCCCAGGAAAGTTTGGGGGAACGGTGCCTCCAGGAAGCTCCAGGGCCTTGGTAAGACGAACAGAAAGACTCCCCTGCCTTCCCCAGCTGAGCCAGTGTCTCAGGTGGCGTCAATTCCCGTACCTGCCAACTCCCAAGAGTGGTTATTGCTTGCTACGAAGGCATCCATAGCGAGAAGCGATGGAGTGGCTAACCCCAGGCCGCCATTCACTACCCTACGTTTGTAAAAATTCAGGGAGGGTAGGGCGTTATTATAAGGCAGTGGGGAAGGTTAAGGGAGAGATGTGGTGAATGAGTCCCGGCCCGAGAGAAGAGTTAGAAACTGCTGCCGGGTACTCACGTGCCAGATGGCGAAGAAGATGAGCGCCGCGCACAGGACCAGAGACAGCATGTAGCAAAAAGCAGCGAAAGTGAAGGCCATGGCGAAGAGACTACCTGGAGAGCCCACAGAAGACCCAAGTCCCTCTCCCTCAAAATCTTCCCCAAAACGGTAAGGTAGAGAACCAAGCCTTCACTCTCCTTCAATGCTCATTGGAACAAGGAGGCACATCAATTGGGGAAAGAATGGGAACTAGTTGGGGGGGGGGGAGGCAGGGATACTGGGGCTCCCTCGGGCTCTAAAGAATAGACCCAGAACCCAAGAATCTAAGGTAGCGAAAAAAGCTTCAGGACTAAGAACCCAGAAGGAACTTTCCTCTAATCACAGGAGAAAACGTAATGGCAAGGATAGAGCAGCAGGTTCACTCCGGTGAGCAGTCAGCGAGAGAGTCCGGGGAAAGGGGGGAGCAGTGCCGAGAAATAACACCTCTCAGACAGAAAAGCTGGGAGAAACCCCCAAGAAAACAAGGGGAATGTAATCCCAGAGAAAGCCCGTGTTCACTCCGCCTTAATCCAAATAGGAGTGGTGCGCCCCAGAACTCTGGACAGCTTTGGCACCTCCGAGGCGCACACGAGAAGTGTCCGGCGCAGTGCCCAGTATTGCTCGTTCCAGCTCCAAAGGGTTAAAGGATCCACTATCCCAGGACCGGCCACAGGTTCTTCCCCAGGAGAGAAGGTCTTCTGGATTGTAAAAAGGAGAAACGAAAGCAACCGTGTGTTCTTAGAGCTCAGCCCTCCCGCCGCGGCTTCCTCCTCGTGGATGATGTGCACTCTGGAGGCAACCCAGCCTCAGACAATCTCCTCTGAAATCCGAGTGGGATCTTCGGGAGGTTGGAGACAGAAGCAGGAATAAGCAAGCTCCGACCCACCAAACCTCGGATCATTAAAGCGGGGTCCCCCGAAGCCGAGATGGAGCACCAAACGAGTCAAGTTCCACCTGCTGCTGCTCTCGCCGCCGAGGTTACCAGGGGAGAAGAGGGAGGACGTCCCGGGATCCCCTCCTACCCTGCGCCCCACCCCGCACCTCCGCCACACACTCCCTCCCTTCGGGCGGGGGGAGAGAAACAGCAGCCACTTTAGTAGCCGGAGGTGCGGCGCCGCCGCCACCTCTGCCGCAGCTGCGCGCACCGCCAATTTAAGACTAAACTCGAGGAGGTGTTTCCAGGAGCCCCGGCACGTTGGTGTGCATCGAGAGGCGGCCGCAGCGGCAGCACAACGAAGGGGAGTGGGTTACCAGCAAAGAATGAGCTGAACTGGGCGGGACTCTTAACTACGTGGGTCTTAAGTAGGTGGGGAAGAGGGGTGGGAGGGAAGAGTGTATGATTGTGCTTGTTTCAGGCTGCCTTAGGCTAGGTCGTTGGCGCAGTGGTAGGCTCCTTTGGATTGGCACGTGGGAAAGAAATTCAGGAGCATCCCTAAATCCAGAGTTCTATACAACGATTAACACATAGTAGGCACCTAATAGATGTTTGTTAACTAAATCTTGACCATTGAGCTTTCCACAGTACTCCCTGCCTTGGACCTGCCCTACAGCGTCCCGGAGAGGAGTCCAGTAAGCTAACAGAATCATAGCTGTTAGAGGAAGAAGGGACCTTTAGGTCAAATCCGACCTCCTCATATAGGAAGCGCCGAGTTTAGAGTCAGGAAGACCTGAGTTCAAATGTGACCTCAAACACTAGCTTCCTGACTCTAGACAAGACACTTAACCTCCGCTTACCTCAGTTTCCTCGTGTGCAAAGTGGGAATAATAATAGCACTACCTCATGGGGTTTGTGTAAGGATAGAGTGAGATAAAAATCATAAAGCACTTAGCACAGTGTAAGCACTAAATAACTGGGCCTGGATTCAGTAAGACTGGTGTTCAAATGAGACCCCAAACTCTTACTGGCCTGGACAAGTCATTTAACCTCCCTCAGCCTGTTTCCTCGTATGTAAAATGAAAATAATAATAACATCTACCTGGGGGGCAGCTAGGTGGTGCAGTGAATAGAGCACCAGCCCTGGAGTTAGGAGGACCTGAGTTCAAGTCCCGTGTGACCTTGAGCAAGTCTCTTAACCCCAATTGCCCTACCTTCCCCCTCCAAAAAAGCAAAAAAATAAATAACCTGTAAGTACCTTAATGTGAAGTTCAAATGAAATATTTCAGCACAATGAATGCTTATTCTTTTCCTTCCTTTCACATTATAGATGAGGAAACTGAGACCCAGAGAAATTCATTATTTACCCAGGGTCACACTGGCTAGTGTCTGAGGTAGGACTCTGAATCAGTGCCTCCCGAGTCCAAATTCAGTGCTCTAACCACTCACTGTACTTCTCTGATGTCTCTCTTTTGCTGTCTCCTTAGCCTACTGGGTTCTTTAGTGTTTTCCTGGCCCTCAGCCCCCAGACACTTCAGCTCCAAGAAATGTCATGCTTCTACAGGCTTTGAGTCATTATCATTTACTTCAAACAGGGTCAGCCTAATCCAAAAGAGTTTCAGGGTATATTGGGAGAAACAAAAAACACTGGATTTTGAGAGACCTGGTTTTAACTCATGGTTAAAAGAGCAAGTCATTTGACACCGAAGAAGCTGTCTCCTCATTTGTAAAATGAAAATAATACCCAACCTCCTTCCTATGGTTGTTTGAGGAAAGTATTTTGCATGTCTTGAAGTGTTATATAAATGTGTTATGATTCAAGGGAAGAAGCATAGTATAATAGATAGAGAGCCAGGAAGTCATCTCACTGTCCACCCCACCCCCATCCTATTCCAGTGTTGCACTCAGAAAGGTCCCCCGGAAGGGCCACATAGTGACTTAGAAAACTACAACTTAACATTATCTATCTTGTGCTGTAATTTTATTTATTTTGTTCAACATTTCCAAGTTACATTTAAATCCAGATCAGACTGCTTACTCTGGAATTTTGCTTACTGTTTGCATCCCAAGGGTGGCAAATTTGACACACCTCTGCTCTGGGCAACTACTGTCAGAGGCTATATAAATTGGAGAGAAGGTGCTGACCTGCATTGTTAACGGGAGTTTCCTCACATAAGTATAGGATTTCCCTATACTTATGAAATCACAGGATAGTACCTATACTGTTATCTCCAAACTTTGAATTATTATCTTCCCCCTTTCTCCACCTGCAGCCAAGGCAGGCTCTCCCAGAAGGGATACTCAGCTATTTGCCCAGGGATAATGTGGTGTAAATAGTGAAAAGAGAAATGATTGGTCTCAGAATCAGAGGGCATGGATTCAAATTTGGGCTCTGCCGCTGGCACTACTCTATGTCTCCATTCTTGTCCTGGCCCTACTTTGCCCTGCCCATCACTGCTTTCAGAGGACTAACCCATCTCCAAATCCCTCTAATAAATTATCTCCCTCCTTTCAAGGTCCAACTCTTGTGCTGTCTTTCAATGAAGTAAGTTTTCCCTGATGCCCCATTAAACTGTGAGCTCCTAATGTGATCTGTTTCATATTCATCTTTATATCTAACCCCAGTTTCTAGCGTAGTACCCTACACTTAATAAATCACTTTGAATTTAATTGGATGACCTTGGGCAAGACACTTCATTTTATGGCCTGAGTTTCATCTTCCATAAAACAAGGCTAGTAAGACTTGGACCAACTACCTTCCAAGATTGCTATGAGTATCCAAAAAAGCCACATATGTAAAACATTTGGTAATGTATGGAGGGGTATAGAAATCTCCACCAAATACTAAGCAGCATTTCTCCTTTCATTTTTCCAGGGGTAAGAATGACATATAGTCCTTGAGAAGTGTGGAACACCAGAAAGACTACTGATTTCAGAGTTCCACTCATGAGTCCACTAGTTTTGTGACTTTGGGCTGATAAGTCGAATTCTCTGAGCCTCCATTTTCTCATCTGTAAAATGGAATTAATAATACTTGCACAACTTACCTCTCAAGGGTGGGAGAAAAGCCCTTTGTAAAGTATAAAGCACTATAGAAATCTGAGCTGTTGTTATTGGAAACTCTGGTCTGCTGATAGGGAAACTTTCCTGACCTGCTTTGTGGAGTTGTCCAACCCTACCTTTACTGTGCAGTGAGGGAAATTCCAGGCTGGTCTGAGATCCTGGATTTGCTTTTGTGAAATCAGCTGTCTGGAGAGGCAAAGGGAAGCAGGGATACTTTATAATTTTTGATATCCTTCACAGCACCAAATACAGCACTGTGTTGCACATGGCAGACTCTCAATAAATCTTTATTGATTCATTAACTGTTCTGTTACATTCCCTCAGTTCCAAGTTCATAGAGTATGAGAGCCAGAAGGAACTGGCCCCTTCATTTTACAGATGCCAAGTACTTCAGGTGCAGAAAGATTAAAATAAGTTGTCCCAGGTGACATTATGGACTTGAGTGGTGTTGGAAACCCAGCTAGATCCCAGGTTCCTGACTCAATGAGTGCTCTTTCCATGAGACCCAGGAGTGGGGAACCTGCAGCCTTAAGGTCACACCTCTAGGTCTTCAAGTTTGGCCCTTTGACTGAATCCAAACTTCAGGATTTGTTCTGTGAAGTTTGAATTTAGTCAAAGAGCTGAAGGTTCCCCAGCCTTGGACTAGAACATGCTTTACTGAACAAAATCCAGCCCTGTTTCTGGTCAGGAAAAATGAGAAGCTGGAGCCTTTAATCTCTGATGGCTCTCTCTCCATCTCAGTCCTATCAGCCCAGCACTGAGAGTAGGACTTTGAGGGAAAAGCAGTTTTTTGGTGGCAGAAGACCTAGTTTCAAATCCCCTCCCCCCTGCCCCAAGTAAGCATGTATAACTGGGAGACGTTAAATAGTTTTCCCAGGGCACCCTTCCATTCAGCTGTGGTAGACCTATGAGCCTCCTAGATCTCAACAAAATGGCAGACAGGGTTTGCCACCCTATTGCATCATGTCTCTGCTGGTGAGATAGAAAAATCATTATTCAGAGCAGTTTGGAGGAGCATTTGTGACTGGCCAGCTCCTACTTTCAGCACTTCCCACCAATCACGGAGCACTGTGTAACCTTTTTTCTTTCTAAGCAGACTTGAGATTTCACCAGTGCAGGGAACTCCCAGTTAAAAACATCCCCTACCAATGCAGATGGGTCCCTTCTCCACAGCCTATAGTCTTAGAGTTTCCCAGGGTAGTGGAAAATCAAGTGACTTGCCAAGGGTCACAGAGCTAGCATGTGTCAGAGGACCTGACCCCTCCTCACCCTCTGCTCCTGGCTCCCAGGCTTCCAAAGCAGGTTGTCTCATCCCAGAACTTTTCTCAGTGCCTGAGGCATCTGTACCCTGGAATGTCCAACCACCCTATAGCTTTCTCAACATGGAACATCCCTCTGTAAGGCCTGCCCCCTTCTCCTATGGATGCATTATTCCTGGAGCCTCCATTTCGTGGAGGGGCCCAGACTGGCCTCCATTCCCCTCCTAACCCTGTTCCTGGCTTTTAGAGTTCAAAACTATGCCTCTAAACTAAATACTTTTATCACTCCCTCCTTTCCCACTCCATTGCTTTTCAAGACCCTTTTGTGTGTTTTCTTCCCTTATTAGCACGTAAGCTCCTTGAGGGCAGCAGTTTTCTTTTTGCTTTAGTTTTACCCCAGTGCTTAGGACACAAAGTCAGTGAAGTCAGGAAGATCTGAGTTCAAATCCAGCCTCAGACAATTATTTAGCTGTGTGACTTCTGTTTGCCTCAGTCTCCTCAACCGTTAAATGGGGATAATAATAGCACCCACCTTGCAGAGTTTTCATGAAGATCAAATGAGATAATATTTGGAAAGAGCTTAGCACAATGCCTGGCACATAGTATGTGCTAATAAATGCTTATTCTCTGCCCTACTTACCCTTGGCACTTAATAAATGTTTGTATCTGATAATTCTAAGGAATTTCTAAAATCCCATCTCCCCTGCAGTAGCCTTCCCAGAGAATCTGAGAGCTGAAAATAAATATCTAGTCCAACCCACACCAGACCCCAAATCCCCTTTTTAGCACCTCCAATAAGTGGGCAGCCCCTGTTCTAAAAGAGAACCAGCAATTCCCCTCTCAAATATGGGCTCCCTGAGACTCATTATTTACACAGCGAATGCATTTATCTCTTCTGTTCAGTGCTTATTGCTGTCCATGCCACTTTAAACGTCACGGTTGGTGTTGTCTGTCTCAGAACCACACCTATTTATCTTGCTTTTTACAGTGCCCACCACAGGATAACTTCCATATACACATGTATTTAATGATGATAATGATGATGAATGCTCTGAAGCACCAGCTGTGCTCCTCCCACATGAATACCCATATCTCCCTGGTTCTAACTGATTCCCCTTTAGTTTACCTCCTTCTCCCTTTTCAATGTAATCAGAATTACACCTGATCCCAGACCACAGCTGAAATAGCACTTCCACAGCTTAGACAGTGAGGAGAGGAGCAGGGGCGGTTCATTTTGGCTTAATGCTCTTCCCTACTCACATTTGGTTTTACATCTTGAGTCTGAAATTCCCCAAAACACCTGCCCTCTTCCCCTGGGTAGGAGGTGAGCAAAGGCTCTACTCACAGAAGAAAGACGAACCACAGAGATTAAGGTTAAGTATGTAATGTGACAGAGAAGATTCCTTGTCTTTTGATGAATTACATGGTTCTACTTCTGCAGAAGGAGAGTGAGAAACACAGGATCATAAAATGTTAGATCTAGAAAGGACTTTGTCATGTATCTAGTTCAGAGTTCAGCAGACTACATAGGACCCACCACCTGTTTTTGGACAGCCCATGAACCAATGTAAAAATCACTCATAGCTTATGGAAGATACAAAAATAAGCAGTAAGGCATGTGCTGACCCCCGATCTATTACACATCCTACACATCCTAGTTATAGATGAATGGAAGAAGCATGGTACAGTGAAAAGAGCACCTGCGTTCAAATCCTGTTTCTAATGCTTAATATACTATATGATCCTGGACTTAACTTTCTTGGGCCTCAGTTTCCCCATCTATAATATGAGGGTATAACACTAGAGGGCCTCCAATATCTGTTCTAGTTCTAGTGTTAGGAATTTATTATCCTTAGTTAAACAATATACTTCAGGTCATACAACTACTAAGTTGTAGAGCCAGGACCTGAACCTAGGTCTTCTCATTCCCTCTCCAGCACCCTTTCCATTATACCAAGCATGCTTTATAATAGGGCATCCTTAATTCATTAGGCTGTATCATAGTTTAGATGAAATATTCCTCAAGGATGCCATAGCCCCCTTTGCTCTGATTCTATGCTCATCAAGCAAACCTATGAGTAGGAATGCAGTTTCCTAGCTACCTAGAAACTAGATGGTAGATATTAACATTCAGTCAGTAAAAAGCTATGTCTCCAATCATAAAAGGCGATGTTTGTAGTTTTATTTATAAATCAGACTTCTGGAGCTTGAATGGCAAGAAGAAATTTCAGAGTCACAATGCCCTGATGGAATTAATAAAATTAAGTTTCTGAACCTGCACACCTGAAGAAAGGAGCCTGCTCTATGGTGACCCCACCATAGTGCCATGATCCTGCAATGACCCACCTGAACCAGTTTGTTTTTTCATGGCATGCCTCTGTCTACACCTTCTGACACTCCCTTAAGAGAAATACTATATGTATATTTCTGTACTAAGAGAGCCCAGGAATAGTTACAAGGTGTATAACAGAAAGACTTTCGTCTAGGTACCCAAAGTTAAGACCAACATTTATGTCAGACCTTATGAGTCAAGAGAAACTTAGATGTTCTTAAGTCCAGCCCCCTCATTCAATTCAGTCCAACTCAATAAACATTTATTAAACAATAAATAAGTGGAATGTACTATACTAGGTGCTAGGGATACAAATATGGTAATTCCTCTGAGCATTCCCTCACTGGACACTTGAGTTCACGGTTTGAGTCTCCAGTGGAACAACTGACCACTCCCCTCAGTGATCTAGGGGTAACCATGAGGTCTGAGGCTTCTGCTCTAAGAATTTCTGAGCCTCCACCTACATACCCCCATTCTCAGTCTGCTAGAGTCCATTAGCTATTTTAGAAAGACAGACTTACTAGGAAGAAGCAAAAAGAGCAATTAATACAAAACATTCCCTTCAAATCATGGGAGGGAATGGGGAGAGTGAGTTCAAACTTAAAGTACAGTGAGGCACACATATAAAGAACATATGGGAGAAAGAGCTAACTCCCAACTTCTGGCCCTGGAAATCCTTTTCTCCATTCACAGAACCCTCACAAAGCATCCTCTAGGACAGTAGAGTTCACTTCTGGGCAGGCAACCCAGCTGGAGCCTTGTGATTTCACAACCTACACTTCTCTCTACCACAAAGAATTACATGCCCTGAAGCTGCTGCTTATCTCAGGTAGCTCTCACTACATGTTCATTCATCTTCTGTGTCTCTCATTCAGTATGCTCATGCTGCACTTAGCCACTGTTGCTCCAGTGGTTACTCAATCATCAACATTCTAGTGGCCAATGGGATTCTGGTAGGACCTCTGAATCTCCCAAATTCACCAGGTGTTATTGGCACTCCTCTCTAAGAATATGAATTCATCTAACAACGGGATAAAACAGCAGTTCTCAATTTGTGGGTCACGACCCCTTTGGGGGTCAAACGACCCTTTCACAGGGGTGACCTAAGACCATTGGAAAACACATATTTCCAATGGTCTTAGGAACTGAGACACTGCTCCTCTATCTGTCCCCAGGTGGGTCCACCCACATGCAGATACACCCAGATACAACCACATACGAGTATTGAAGGGTTGTGGCATTAGGAAGATTGAGAACCACTGGGATAAAAAATGAAGGTCCATATGTTCATGGAAATATGGCGGCCAGATATGGGGATATGGTGAGCTACTAGTTTACCACTTGGCAGCTCAGAGTAATCCCACTTCCCTTGCTATCAGGAAGAAATGGGAATTTACTAGCCTTGTGACCTTGGACAAGTCACTTAACCCCAATTGCCCTGCCTTCTCCCCTCCAAAAAAAAAGGGATCAGTGAAGGAGTGAGTTGCCCATTTTGTATGCCTACTAAATTCTGGCTCAGTAACCCCTAAATTGTTGGTGAAGTAGACAACTTTTCATAGTTACTGTTAGCTGGAAATCAGCTCCCCAAAGTTTCCACATAATTGGTTAGGAAGCAGGCAGGGAACATCTGAACATGCTCTAGGCTAATCCACCTCCATTAGACTGAGATGAAGTAGTAGGTATTCCCTGCCCTCAATGAGCTCATAATCTAGTAGGGAAATACAATAAATAGGAAGACAACTATGTTTTAATACTCTAAGAACTTAGAACTTCAAACAAAGATTTAAGAAGGAGATATCTCTTATGCTGGAAAAATCAGAGGAAGTTGTCTCCTAAATTGTAAATGGAAGGATTAGAAGGATTTCAATTGGTAAATAAATATCTTAGAGGAAGCTATTCTAAATACAGACAACTGAGTGCATGGATATAGAGGTGGAAAGGGGTAGGATGAGCTCAGTGAATGTTGACAAGCATAGTTTGGCTGGAATGTAGAGTTCATGACAGGAAATAGTGGGTGATAAGGCTGGAAAGAGAGATTAGGGCTAGACTGAAGAGCTCTGAATGCTAAGCTAAGGAGTGTTTTGTTTTGGTAAGCAAGTGGAACCAATAAAGGTTTCTGAGACAGGTTCATATCAGTGCATGAAAAAGATTACTCTGGCAGCAATGTGAAGGATGACTTGGAGAGAGTATATAAGGAGCAAGAAGACCATTTATGAAGCTGTCAAAATAGTTCACTTGATAAGCCTGAGTAGAAAGGGGGACGGCGGGTGTAAACTACTACAAAGAGGGAACCAATAGAATATGTCTACTTATTAGATATAGAGAAGTGAGGAAGAGCAGAGAAAAATCAGGTGAGTGGGAGAAAGAGGGTCCTATCAATTGAAACAGGGAAGTTAAAAGGAGAAGCAGGTTTCAGGGGAAAGAATTCAATTTTGTACATATAGAGTTTTAGATGAAAGCTAAGCACTCAGAGAGAGATATCCAGAAGGTAGACATTTGAAAATGCAGGGCTATAGCTCAGAGAAGTGAACGTTAGAAGTTATAGATTTAGGTCCTATGTAGCTTCATAGAGGTAAGTGAAATCTTGGGAGTGGTTAAGGTTGCCAAGAAAGAGAATGTAGATAAAATAGAGGGCCAGCAATAAGGTCTTGGGAGACAATCTCATCTAGGGAACAGAAAGAGGAAGAAAGGACAGAGGGAAAAATTAGAGATTGGCAGGGGGAGGGAAGAGAGACCCATGAGATGACAATGGCACAGAGCTCAAGGGAAGAGAGAAGACCAAGAAGGGATAGTTAATAGTGTCCAATGCTAGAGAAGTGTCAACTTGAATATGGGCTGGGAAAAGACCTTTAGATCTGGCAGGAAGAAGGTCAATTAAAGACTTTTGGAAAGAGCAGTTTTAGTAAAGTGATGAGGAAGGAAGCCAAACTGTGAAGAAATGTGTTGTGAGAGCATGTGCTTAAGGATTCAGTGGGTGGAAAAGCAGTAGAGGAAGCAAGAATACACTCCCTTTTCAATAGCTTCAGATAATGGCAAGATTAAGATAAGAGGTTCATTTTTTAGGATAGTGGAAACTTGAACAAGTTTGTAAGGCAACAATGAAAGAGCCAAATTGAAGAAGGCAAGGCCAAAGATGGGGGTTGAGTAAAAGTAATTGATAAAGTAAGAGCCTGAAGGAAATGGGAGGGAACAGGATCAAGGGCACAATTAGAGAAGTTAGTTAGGCCCCCTCCTCCACTAAGAATAACTAGAAGGAGAAGAGAGAGAGGTTGAGAGTTGCAGATGGGAAACTGAGGGAACTCATATCAGAATGACCTTGTTTTGTTTTTTGGGTTTTGGGTTTTTGGTTTGGTTTTGTTTTTTGTTTTTGTTTTAAGGAAAGTAGAGATGAAACCTTGCTACTCTTGAAATCTAAAAAGCCCTAAGGAAGAACTTCAGTACAGTGGTAGTGAAGAATCTAGGAAAGAATACAGACAAGAATTGCATGGGATAAAAAGGCAAAGATGGACTGCAATCTGTACAGAGAATATTCACATTAATGAAATACCAGACTGATCAAAAACAATGCCCCACTCCTGCTTTATTAAATCGAAACAATTCTCCTAAATAATTATGATCCCTGGTGTATGAAACAAGGCCATTAAGGCTGCCAACATTGCACTCATGAAAGTCTCTTTATCAATGACTAAATCAAGCTTCTCAGCACTGATCTTTAGGTGTCCTTGCCTGCCCCATAAAACTCATTCCATTTGGAACTTCTATTTCTAAGGCATTGAACTGGCTGTAGAAACTGGATAGACAATCAGTGGCATGTGGATAATCAGTGGAGACCACAGCTGTGGCCTAACGCAGACTGTGAAAGAATGGCCTTTGCTCAAATAGAGTATGGTAGCCTGATTCCAGTCAATGAAGACCCCGCCTTGGCAATGAAGTCTTTTGCAAGAGGAGAAGTAAACAGAGCAGGAGGCCAGTGCCAACAGACTTCACAATTTAGCAAGAACCTTATGCTGAGTAGTTCAACATAATGTACTGCCATCCTCCAACCCAAGTTCTACACTTGGCTCTCAATGCCACTTTCCTATAAGTGTGACAGAGTCCTAGGAAATTAAATGGTTTTCCTATTAATAGCACATGTTAAACAGAAGCTGTAAACAGATTGGAAACAATGAGCCTTTGTTCAAATGCCACGTTTTGCTTCTGTGCCTTGGCTCATTCCACACCTGGAGATTTATCATCTATTTTAATGATGCTGCTTAAAAGGCAGCTGCTGTTTCAGGGGGAAATCATGTTATTCAAAAGCTTGAGGGGTAGCTTAATGACAGAATCCTCAGTTTCAAAATAGCCTGATTTCCACAATCAGAAGTCTAAATCCCAGTTCTCCCCATTGGCACTTAGTCCTCCTTAGGCTCACGAGTTAAGTAGAGTGGAAGGCAAAATGTTCTGAGCATCTCAGTAGACAGGTGCTGTGCATTAGTATGAATATTATTATTACATAATACAACTATTATTATTTCTGGATAGCTCAGTCAGATGAGGCTATGGGGACTGAGGCTTCCATCAAGATGTGAAAGATAGATATTTTTTTAATGAGCATAGAGGGGGTGCTTCAGTCTGCATAACAATTTCAGGCATCCTGCCGAAAATCTTGAACAACTAAGTGCCTAGTTTAGCTCTACATCTAATGAGTGTGTGTAACTCACCAGATTAATGTTGTATCCAATTTTATGGAGGCCAAATATTACCACTATTAATTCTCTTCCTTTGTTACTGCTTATAGACACTGAGCCTCAATATATTCAGATAATCACTTTTCCTTCTTACCTATGCCTATTACCTTTCCTCTTCTCTGCCTTTCCTTTGTCGTTCCAGAATTTTAGCATTTTTTAAGTCATAGGACTAAACCAAACACTTAGTTGCTCAAGATTTTTCAACAAGTTGTCTAAAGTTGTTATTGAGTACTCGTAAAGGAAAAAGAAAAAATATCTTTCACATAATATCTTTGCTCCCTGTAGCCTCATCTAATTGTACATTAGAAATAAAAATAGTTGTATTATATAATCATAGCTGCATTGTGTGGTGGAATGATCCAAAGCAGTGTGGTGAGATGAAAAAAGCACTGACTTCTGAGTCAAAGATTGGAATTGGAATTGATTGAAATAGATTAGAATCCAGGCTTTACCACTTACTATCTGTGAATTTGGTCAAATCATTGTACCTTTCTGGGGAGACCTGAATTAGAGGATTCAAAGACAAATAATGCCACAGCCCCTACTCTCAAGAAGCTGACAAGAAGACAGTTGGGGTATCTGGGACTGAAAAGAAGGTTTTCTAGGTTTAGGCTCAGTTTACCTATCTGTAAATGGAGTTGAATTAGATGACTTGTGGAGTCCCTTCCAGAACAAAAATTCTATGTTGTTTTTTTTTTTAACTTTCATATGTCTCAGGTCCCTTTGGCAATCTGAAGAAATCTATGAAGTCTTTCTCAAAATAATGTTTTTAAAAGTGTAAAATAAAGTACCTAGTTACAAAGGAAAATGATTTTTAATGAAATATAGTTATCAAAATATGTTTTAAAACAAGTTCATAGATCTCAGGTTAAGAACTCTTATTCTATGGGATAATAATATCTATTTTATCACAGCTATGCTGTGGAAATCAAATGAGATAATGTGAGAGCAGCTTTGTAAAGCATGTACCAATGTCATATTATTATTATTATTATTATTATTATTATTATTATTATTATTAATCCTTAGTTGGCAGCAGGAAGGCTAATGATGCAAGTCTTATGGCAGATCACTTGGTGAAGAAACCTTCTCTTCTTGTTTGTTTTTTAATTTTAAATTTTTATTCTTTTCCAAATATATCCTTCTTCCCACTCCTCCACCTTCTACCACCCCTATGTAGAGAAAAGAGCAGTAATAAAGAATTTTAAAAGTGGGGAGGGGGAACTTAGTCCAGCAAAACTAACACATCCATGAACTAGATAGTATATTCTATGTTCCACACCCATCTCCCCTGTTTCTGCAGAGAAGGAGAGAGATGTATTTCTCATCTCTTCTTTGGGGTCAAACTAGATGATTATAATTACAGAGCATTTAGTTTTGATTTTTTTTTTTAGTTCTTTCCATTCGCATTATTGTGTATACTTTTTCCTGATTCTGTTTATTTTGCTCTGCATCAATTGGTATAAGTCTTCTCAGGCTTCTTCGAATTCTTCAACCATCACTACATATAACATGGTAATATTCCATTACATTCATGTAGCACAACTTGTTTGTCTATTCCCTGGTCATTGGGCAGTTATTTTGTTTCCACTTCTTTGCTACTACAAAAGGTGCTAACAATGAATATTGTTATCCCTACCATTTTAATACATAACTAAAGCTGGATGAAATGAACATTGGTGGAAGCCTTGACCATCAAAACCTGGAGTATAGACGATTAGAAATAGCAATCGATAGACAGAAGTAGGGCAAACAATAATTATCACAAAGAAGCCAAAAATATCCTAGGGAAATCACAAAAGGCGGATAGGAAATGTGAGGAAGAAGAAGTTGCAAGCCAGTGATGCCTGGATTTTTTAACCACCAATTGCTAGGTGCCTCCTTCTACTGTCCTGGAACTTCCCAAATTAGGAGATTATCCTGATTTCCTCAACCCCAGGGGTACTACTACTACTACTACTACTACTACTACTATTACTACTACTACTACTACTGCTACTACTATTACTACTACTACTACTACTGCTACTACTACTATCAGACATATAATTTTAATATGATATAATTAATATTTAATATTAATGATATATTGTCATTAAATAATAATGTAATTAGTATTAACACTATGTTAGTATATAATTTAATTAATTTTTATATATACTTTTATGATATTATATTACATCATAATTTATTAGCATTACTATAAAGAAACAAGAAACAGAATGAGAATATTTTTAGTCTTTCTCTAGAACTCACTGAATGAGAGCGTTCTCTGATTCATAGATAATAGGATGTCAGAGTGGAAAGAACCCCATTCTGTGTGACTAGGCCTAGACTTGAGACTGAAATGGCCTGATTAATCTCATAATCTTAATCAGTTTCTGCCGTAGTCCATCCAAAAATTTAAAAAAAAAAAGCAGGAAGGAGGATGGTAACCACAGGACACAGCAGCAATCTGATATGTTATGTATCTCAAACCTAGTATTAGGAGGGAGTTTTAGCCAAGTATTTCTACCTGGTCATCTCTACAGATCAGAGACAACTTCAAGTGTCACATATTCTAAAGCACGGCACTGGACACTGGCAGGCCCTTTAAAAGGTGCAGGAATTTTGATGGCTGATAAAATGCATTAAAGAAATATCCATCAAAGTTCATCCCTAAGGACAAAAATAATCTTTCTTCTATTTTATTTTGGGGGGCAGGTAAAGAGAGCAGTGATGTCAGTCATGGTTCATAAAAGCAGAGTGCACACATGTAGCTAAAAACACTCTTGACCCTCACAAGTCACTTAACATTCCTGGCTCTCAGTTTCCTTATGTGCAAAATAAAAGCTTTAGACTTCATGGCATTTATAATCTCTTCCAGCTCTAGATGTATAATCCTATTAACTGATAGAATGAATTATGAAAGTTATCTTCATCGCCCACCTGTATAACATTTTCCAGTGGCTTTTAATGGGGCAAGTTTGATGGATTAGTGGTTTTGACATGATACCACATCTTCATATTCTAAAATAAAAGACAGCCTGTTATGATTGTTACTATCTGAGCTATATGGAGAATAAGCATGATCAAAATGAACAAAGGAAAAATATATGCCATGGGGTATTGATTCTTCACAAACATCTACAACTTGCCTTTAACTTCACCTTTCAGTGGCTCAATAAATTATGGTATATTAATGAAAGGGGCAGCTAGGTATTGCAATAGAGTGCCAGACCTGGAGTCAGGAAAACCAGAGTTCAAATCTGGCCTCAGACACTTACTAGCTGTGTGACCCTGGGCAAGTCACTTAACCCTTGTTCCTTCAGTTTCTTCATCTGTAAAATGAACTGGAGAAGGAAAAGACAAACTACCCCGATATCTTTGCCAAGGAAATCCCAAATGAGGACACAAAGAGCCAGACACAACTGAACACCAATAAATATTCATGTAATGAAATAATGTAGTAGCATAGAAAAAGGGCGCAAGTAAATACAAGTAAATATGGAAAGACATATATCAAGTTATATAAATTGAGATCAGCAAAACTAAAACTAATAAAAGGAAAACAATGCTGGACATCGCAAAAACTCAACTAGGCTTGGAAAGGAACAGAATTCATAGTTACTTGCTCAAACAAGCATTTATTAAAGATATCCTATGTACCAAGAACCGTGCTAAGCATTGGGGATATAAAGAGGATCTCACAGAATTACAGGAGATGTTGCAAGAGCTGTACAAATAACTCTGTGCATACAAGATACATATGAGGTAAACTAGGGATAGTCTCAAAAGGAAGGCATGCAGTTTAAGAAGGAATGGGAAAGCCTTTTTGCAAAAGACAAGACTTGACAGAAGCCAGGAAAGCCAGGAGGTAGAGATAAGGAAGGAAAGAGCTCTAGGCATGCAAGACAACCAATGAAATTACTCAGAGTTGGGAGATGGAGAGTCTTGTTCAAGGAAAAGTAACAAAGCCAATGCCACTGGTTAAATGCAGAAGATAGTAAAATGTAAGCAGACTGGAAAAATAAAAAGGGGCCAGGTTACAAATGTCTTTAACGGTGAAACAAAGTATTTTACACTTGTTCCTAGAAGCAATAGGGAGCCACTAGAATTGATTGAATAGGAGGAAAGGAGGTAACATGGTCAGACCTGCTCTTTAGGAAGATAAATTTAACAAATGAGTGGAGGGTGGGCTAAAGTAGGGACAGACTTACAGCAGGGAAACCAACCAACAGGCTGAAGTAGTCTGGGACATGATGTGATTCAATCCTTCAGAAGAGTAGAGATATCTGTTACGTACCAGACACTATGCTAAGTGCTTTTTATAAATATTACCTCATTTGATCCTCGCAATCTTGCAAGGTGTTATTCTCTTTTTACAGTTGAGGAAACTGAGGCTAAGTGATTTGCCTAGTTTTATATAGCTAGCAAGTTTCTGAGGCTGAATTTGAACTCACATCATCCTAACTCCAGGGCCCAGTACTCTATCCACTGCACCACCAGCTGCCTTTGGAGGCAATCTGCTGGAAAAGACAGGTTGGAATGGGATCATTTGTGAATATAGAAAAGTTTGCCTGACACTTTTCATGTGAAACCCATGAAAGGGGATAGTAGCAGAAGAGACCTGAGTGATAGAAGATGAGTAAAAGAGGGAACTCTCTATGAACGGCCACAATTTTTTCAGTGAAATATTAGGCAAAGTTCTTAGCTGAGAGGATGTGGGGAGGAGAAGGCATGAGAGGTTTGAGAGGGAATGAAAAGGTTTGGAAAAGCTGCTCTAGGAAGTGGAATAGTAAGTCAGTTAAGGAAGTGTAAAAGTATTGCCCTGCTGCAGTGAGAACCCAGTTGAAATTATATACTATAAATTTGCAGTGCATGTAGTCAGAATGGTTTCATGATTTCCTTCAATAACACATGATTAGGACCCTAAGATAGCACATGGTGAGAGTAATTCAAGGGGCTATGGGGCAGGGGAGTGGGAAGGGCAATATATTTGGTAGGATAAACAGGCTTGAGAGAGTTGAACTGGACCCAGGGGTCAAAATGTCCATCAATTAACAAGTATTTATTAAGTACCTTAATGTCACACACTGTTCTAAGTGCTCAGGATACAAAGAAAGGTAATAAAACAAAATTAAAATGAAACTGTGGAGACTAGAGGCTCTCCTCAGAGAGAGGGGATATTCGGTTAGAATTACATCTATCTGGTCTCTTAAATATTATTGATCTAGGGATTGTAGTTTCCAGGTTCAAGGTAAACTGATCACTGTTCATTAAGGGAGAAGGAAAGACTCTAAACTCTACGTCCAAGATTTGATTCCCTTCCCAACAAATACCAATTTCACAAAGAACACATACGGCAAGCAGCACAGAAACCCATTTATCCAACTTAATAGTAAAACAGGAATCAGAGAAAGTATACATAGGAGAATATATAGAGAGACAATACATTGAGGAGAGGGCCCGGTAGTACCTTCCTTCCACAATACAGTAGCGAGAGCAGGAGGAGGAGGAAGAGGAGGAAGAGGAGGAGGGGAGGAAGAGGAGGAGGAGGGGGGAGGAGGAGAGGAGAAGGAGAAAAGAGAGAGAAAAAGAAAGACAGAGAACCCAAGAGGAAATTCCTTGAAGTCTCTAGCAAACTGGAGATAGGGACATGATGGAAACTGCTAGCCCCTTACATATTAGCTTCTTCCCAGAGTTTATTCTCCCTTCAGCAGCTTAAAGTGGGGCTGGCTTTATCCATCTCCTCTCTGAAAGGTGGAAGTCAGAAGCCCCTGAATTGCAGAGCCCAAAGAGCCTGAAGAGACTCCAACAAGAGACTGAACCTCTCCGCTCTCTAGCTCTCGCCTACTCTGCCCCACCCTCTTGCAGATGCTCCGCCACCCAGGAGAGGGTGCCACGCTAACAGACTTTGGCACAAAGGTTTTTCACTTGATTATTTGTTTTTGTTGATGGCTGTTGAGTTTATAATTTTAAAAACTATTTTTAGACACGCAAAATCTTCCCCACTATTTATCCTAAGAGCCGTTTGTTTTGCTCTGATGTTTTTAAAGTATTGCTTTTGTCTTAGATCTTTCTATGCTAACAAATGTTTCCACTCATTTAGAGAGAGCTGGTTGGGAGAATTAAATGGATATTAAAGACCTAGAATATGAATATGTGAATAAGAATTACCATAGTGAGAAAGTCCCATAGCTTGTTCAGTCAGTCCAATGTTCTGTCTCTGACAGTGGGTATGAAGGAACATATTGTGGAAAGGCACTTGCAGCCTTCTTGTTGTCAACTGCAGGGGCTAGGGTTATACCCCCAAACACCCTAATTTCTCCCTGATTATTCATTAGGAATCTGCTTACAGAGAATTTGTCTAACTCCTTTTCCAAGCTACACTTTTTATATTATATATATAATATATAATATATAAAATATATATAATATATATTATATTTTATATATCTATGCTAGAATTCATTTATTCATTAATTCAATATAAATACTATACTAGGTACCAGGAGAAACATAAAGGTAAAAAAGACAGAGACTTTGTCCTAAATAATGAGTTCTTTAGGTTTACTACCCACTGCGTGAAACAGTATTTTCTTTGAAATTCCTAAATTTGCCTCATAAGCTTCTAGGGTTTGGTGAAAAGTCTATTTTTCCTAGCAAAATCCCCCATTATTTCTATCATCTATATCTTAGCTTTTGTTTTTCCAAACTATAGAGTTCTGTGTTTATGATCTGGATCCTCTGATAGTGCCTAGAGATATAGCAAGAATGGGGTAACTAGCTTGTTATTCTAGGAAACCAAAACTTAGCCAGTCCATACGAATTTATTCAGCACCTTCTTTTGTGTCAGACACAGCATAAAGAGCCAGGGAATATAAAAGGCAAACTACGGTCCCTGATCTCAAGGAGCTCACAGTCTAGGAGGGAAACAACTACGTGCAAACAAGATGTATACAGGATAAATTGGAGGTAATCAATAGAAGGACAGCCCTACTAGCATTACAGGGGATCACGAAAAGCTTTTTGCAGAAGATGGGATTTTAGTAAAAATATGAGTGAAGCCATAGAGGCCAGGAGGCAGTGATAAGGAGGGAGTATTCCAGGCATGGGAAACAGCATAGAAAACAACTGAGTCTAGTGCTTAGTTAACTGGGATGATTTATTTAAAACAGGAAACTACCAAGTGAGATTCTCAACAAGCCTACTCTCCCCATTCCCCTCCATGACAGCCTCCCCCGGCAACAGCTTCGTGAAGTCTGGAGATCTTTGTTTCCCTCCTATATGGCCCTTTGTTCCAAATTCTCCTGCCCTGCCCCCACCAGATTTTTTCCTTAAAAATTTGACTTGAAAATGTGTTTTGTGGTGCTTGCCTCTCAAAATTGCTCATTATAACCCTGGCAGCACTTACTCTATCACCTTGATTACATGATTTGTCCTCTGGATCTATCTAGTTTCTCTTATTGATGACATTTTTCTTGAGACAGAATGATCAGAAGAGCCTGCCATATATGTAGTTACATTAGGATCCCTTTTAAAAAATGTTTTATGCCTTCCCTCATGACATCCACGTTATCTGCATTTAAATAAATTAAATGCACATAAGCATTTATCAAAATAGAGATTAGGACACCAAAGGGGCTTTTTGGTGGACTCGTATCAAAAAAAGCTCCAAAGTTCTGAACAACTATTTAATGATTTAGGACACAGTGCTTGGGTCTAAAGTCAGGAAGACTCATCCTTCTGAGTTCAAATCTGGCCTCAGATACTTTCTAGCTTCATAACCCTATTTGCCTCTGTTAAAAAAAAAAAGCTGGAGAAAGAAATGGCAAACCACTCCAGTATCTTTGCCAAGAAAACACCAAATAGGATCTTGAAGAGTCAGACACAACTGAGAAGACTGGTTGACAACAAAAGCTGTACTTCAGAATTTCAGTGGCATTTCTTTGTGCGCCCCAGTGTACTATGATCAAAAATAAACATTTAATAACCATCTACTCTGTCTATACAAACAGGCATATCACAAAACAAATTGAGTCAAACCAAAAAGCATTTACTAAGCACCTACTATGTGCCAGGAACTGTGGTAAGTGCTAGGGAGGGCGAAAAAAGGCTTTGCAGTTGATCATAATTACGTCAAGAAGAAAAGATGCCGACAACCATGTACGTACCATATAGGTACAGGCTAACTTGCAGATAATCTCAGAGGGAAAGGCATCAGTAGGAATCCAGAAAGGTTTCTTGCAGAAAGTAGGACTTTAAACTGACATTTGAAGGAAGCCAGGACACAGAGATGAGGAAAGCAAGCATCCCAGGCATAGGGGCAGGCAATGGATAAACTTGCACAAAATCATCAAGAGCAAAATGGGCAGAACCAGGAGAACATTGTATACAGTAACAGCAACATTGTTTTAAGAACGACTTTGAGAGACTAAGTCATTTTGTCTATTATAAATACCCAAGTTAACTACAAAGGACCTATGAAGGAAGGCATTATCTGCATCCAGAGAAAGAATTGATCAATAGAAGTATGTATAGATGATTATACACATACATATATACATACACATACATATACACACACATTTTTGTGTCTACCAGTAGCCTAGTGTACTATTTTTCCTGGTATCTCTATGGTGGGATGAGAGAGAGAGGAAAAAAAAGTAAAAAAAAAAAAGAAAGAAATATACATGATAACTTTATTATATATTTAAAAGGAATAGCAAGTTGTACATAATAGATTGCTAGTTTCATGTGCAATCATCTTCATCCTACTCTGTTATGGAAATGCTTGTTTTATTTCATAAATTTAAAATAAAACAAAATTCAAGGGGCAAGAAAAAAAAGGAAAGTTGGGAGATAGGGTATATTGTGAAAGGAATAGCAAGGAAGGCAATGTCCCTGTTTCACAAAGTATATGACAGGAAGTGAGGTATAAGAAGACCAGGAAGGCTATGAAAGCTTTAAAAGTCAAACGAGGGATTTTATATTTGATCCTGGTGGTAATAGGGAGCCGCCAGAATTTACTGAAGAGGCAATGGGAGGTCCTGACATGGTCAGACCTTCACTTTAGGAAGATCAACTTACCAACTCAGAGGAGAAGAGACTGGAGTGGAGAGAGACTTGAGACCAACAAAAAATAGTATATCAATAGGTCAGACAATAAGGTGGCACCAGGGTGGTGGCAGTGTTAAAGGAGAGAAGGGGGGAATATTTGAGAGTTGTTACAAAGTTAGAATCCACTTAGAAACAGATTGAATATGGGGGGTGTGAGGTGTTGAGAGTGATGCGTAAAGTATAGCACCTACATCGGGGTGGGTTTGACTGAATTGGATTCAGTCAAAGGGACACACTTGAGGACCTAGAGTGCCACATGCAGCCTCAAGGCCACAGATTCCACACCACCAACCAAGTTGTTAGCCTGGGTGATTGGATGGATCTTAGCGCTCTAAACAGTAATGGGGAAGTTTGGAAAAGGGGACGGTTTAGGGCAAAGGTAATTATTGGTCATTGTTGAGTTTAATATGTCTATAAGCCATCCAGCTTGAGATGTCCAATAGGCAATTGGAGATGAGAGACTAGAAGTTAGGAGAGAAGGTAGGGTTAGATAAGGAGATCTGAAAAACATTTGCATAGAAGTAATAATTGATGTAATAATTAATTCTATGGGAACTGATGAGATCAAGAAGTAAAATTCGTGGTATTCAAGGCTCTCCATAAGCTTGTATCAACTTAACCTCAGTTCATATTATTTCATGCACTCTACGCTCCAGCAAAACTGGGCAACTCTATGTCCCTCAAACGCACATCTGCTTTTTTATACCCCTGTGACTTCACTCATTGTTCATTTGAAGGAATCGCTTTATCTCCCTAGGCCTCATGGATGAGTTGCCTCATCTGTAAATGAAAGATTTGAACTAGTTGTTTTCTAAGGCCCTTTCCCATTCCCAAATCCTAAACTATTAGGATTCTATGCCTGGAATGCCTTTACTCTCTATCTCCACCTATTGAACTTCTATTTATTCTTTAAAAGGCACCTCTTCTATGAAATATTTCCTGACCCTCCCGTTGGTAACAACCTGATTTCTTTGTTTTGAAATTCCCTAATGAATTCATGCAATTTCAGCAGAGCAAAAGCTCTAGCAGGTTCTATCATGCTGGAATGGCTTCAGGTTCAGTCCAAGCAATCAACTACTTGAGCTTACAAAAGATAAAGCTAGTAAACTATGGAGAGGTTCATTGCCAACACACCAGCCCCTTGATGATTTCTACTTAGCCTGTAGCAATCCATGAAACTAAGAGAAACAGAAAATGGTCACCAGTCCTACGTGCCCCCTTCTGCTACAGAATACCAGGAAAGGGGACAGAAGGCATTAAGAATTACACAGTTTGATCCAACCACTCTGGAGAGCAATTTGGAACTATGCCCAAAGGGCTATAAAACTGCATACCCTTTGATCCAACAATACCACTACTAGGTCTGTATCCCAAAGAGATCATAAAAAGGGAAAGGACTCACATGTACAAAAATATTTATAGTTGCTCTTTTTGTGGTGGCAAAGAATTGGAAATTGAGGGGCTGTCCATCAATTGCAGAATGGCTGAACAAGTTGTGGTATATGAATGTAATAGAATACTATTGTTCCATAAGAAATAATGAACAGGTGAGCTTCAGAAAAATCTGGAAAGACTTATATGAACTGATATTGAGTGAAGTGAGCAAAACGAGGAGGATGCAGTACACAGTAACAGCAACATTGCATGATGACCAACTTTGATAGACTTAACTCTTCTCAGCAATACAGGGATCTAAGACAATTCCAAAAGACTCATGATGGAAAATGCTATCCACATCCAGAGAAAGAACTATGGAGTATGAATGCAGATCAAAGCATACCATTTTCTCTCTTTTTTTGTTCTTTTTTTCTCATGGTTTTTCCTTTGGTTCTAATTCTTCTTTACAACATGACTAATATGGAAATATGTTTAATATGATTGTACATGTGCAATCAATATCCTTCTTAGGGGAATAGAGGAAAAGGGAGAAAATTTAGAACTCAAAATCTTATAGAAGTGAATGTTGAAAACTAAAAACAAATAAATAAGTCTTTTTTTAAAAAAAGAATCAAATAGACCATTGATGGTCTATAAGCATTAATTTAACTATTGACACTCTACACTTAACACACTTGTCCAGGGATCTGTCAGTAGATAACCTACTGGAAGAAATTCATTATATCAGCATTGATATTCTTGCCATATCTTAAAACATAACTTTGTTACTTACAACAAAGGCTCTCGGGAAGGGGGAAGGGAATGCATGCCTGGGGAAATCTAGATAATATAAAAATAATAGATAACAATAAAAATCTACTTAATAAATTGAACCAAAAAACAAAAAAGAAGCTGTAACAAAATGGAAAAATCATAAATCAAGAGTTGGAAAGGATGTCAAAGTTCATCTAATTAAATCTCCTTATTTTACAAATGAGGAAACTGTTGCAATGTTGGTGTAGAACACCATTCTGGAAAGCAACTTGGAACTATGCCTTAAAAAAAAATCACTAACCTGTGCATAATCTTTGATTTAGCAATACACCACTAGGCTTATAATCCTAAAGACATCAAAGAAAAAGGAATAGCACCCTTAAGCACAAAAATATTTATAGCATCGATTTTTGTGGCAGCAAAGAACTGCACACAGAGGAGTCACCGTCAACTGGTGAGAAGCTGAACAAATTATATATGTATATGAATGTAATGGAACATTACTACACCATAAGAAACGACAAAACGGACAACTTGGGAATACCTGGAAATACTTGTATGAGCTGATGCAGAGTAAAGTGATGAGGCCCCAGAGAACAATTTACACAGTAATAACATTGTAAAGAAAAACAACTAAAAAAGACTAAGAACTTTGTTCAATGCAATGCAAAACTGGAATTCCGGAGGACTGCTGATACAGCATGCTACCCCTATGCTGACAAGGAAGTGACATACTTAAGATACAAAATGACTCATTATTTGTCATAGCCAATGTGGGGTTTTATTTTGCCTGGCTATGCATATTTATTACAAAGTTTATTTGTTTTGTCCATTGATGGGGAGAGGTGCAAAGAGCACAGTGGTTAGCAAGACAGGGTTGCCTCCTTTAAAAAAAAAACAGAAAAGAAAGAAAGTTCATTGGAATATTTTCTAAAAGTACAGAACAGAAGAAAAGGAAGACCAGAGGAATCTCATGGTATTCATGCAATGTCAAGAGACTGTGAGGAAAGTTAGTAGTCAGCTTACAAGCATTTTTTATTTACTATATGCCAGGCATTGTGCAAAATGGTGGGAAGACAAATACAACAAAAGACAGTCCCTGCCTTCAAAGAGTTTATATTCTAAAAGGGGAAAACACTACATAAAAGGAAGATGAAAAAGGGGTGGGAGAAGGTACATAATGGGGGAGAAGGTACATAATGGAAAAGTCCAGAAGAGCCTTATGCCTTTCATTTAGAGGGAGGGACCCAAAGGGATTCTAAAATGTGATTTATAGGGCTGAATTTATTTTTCAGGATAAAGAGGTTACTGGAGCATGAGAGAATACTTCTCATATGGAGTGTCTTCCCCTTCTGCTACACCTCCAGGAGTCCTGTATTAATCTTGTGAAGGTCTCACAACAAAACATGAAAAAGAATCATGCAATCCATATGTATGGAAAGAATACCTGCATCAACCAAGGTCTTTCTTTCCTTTCAATAGCATCCTTAGGGTACAGTCTTAATAGTATGATCCCTGAATCAAAGAGTACAAATAGCTTTGGAACTCTTATTGCATAATTCCACTTTGATTTCCAAAACTAATTTTACCAAATTCACAGCTCCACCAGAAGTGTGGGTTGCCTATTTCTCCACAGGCTTGTTAATATTGAATTTTATCATTAAAAAAATAATGATCTTTGCTAATCTAATGGGCCCAAAGTGGCATCCTGGCATTGTTTTAATTTTAATTTTTCTAATTATAAGAGCTTGAATAATTCAGAGGGCTGAATTCCAAAGTCTCCACTTTAGAAATAGCTTTCACTTTACTCATCCAGGAGAGTAATGTTTTATGCTGTATAACAATTTATAAGAGAAAAGTGTTGATTTCATTCATTTTACTCCAGATTTAACTTCCAAAAATGTGTGTGTGTGTGTATGTGTGTGTGTGTGTGTGTGTGTGTGTGTGTTACATAAAGTGGAGGGCAAATTCATGCTTAACGATAATAACACCCTTACCTGTGTATATCCCATCATGCTTTCAGAGCACTTTCACATCCATTATCTCAAGCATCATTATGTCACTCAGGTCTCAGCAAAAGCAGAGAATCAAATCATTCCAAATAGCAGGATACCTGAGTTTCTTTCCTTAAGAATGATCCAGTTCCCCCCAAGTACAAAGAGAGAGGTTTGAGAGAAAGGTTATGTAGAGATAAACTTGGCAAAGGAAATTCCATTTCCAATTTTAAGGAACACATTACACTCACTTAGCTTCAATCATCCCTAGCTTTGAGTACTTTGCACACATTAGTCAGTCCTCCCCAGGCATTTAGGACATAGGCAGGTATTATTATCCCCCATTTTATAGATCAAGAAAATGGGTCAATGAAAGGCTGGTGGATTGGCTCAAGGTTTAATGCTCAACCACCAAGAGAACTGAGAACAGACCTTCTTGCAGCCAGTCAGCTTCTCTCTCATTTTTTGTGTCCTCTTTTGCACCCTGAAGTCTAAACTTCTTTCCAAGGATGTCCACACCCAGGAAAACAATTGACAGTGTGACTACAAACTACAAGCAGAAAAACAACAGCAATAAAACCTGACTATGGTATAGTGAAAATACAAAATGCCTGACACATAGCAAACATTTAATAGATACTTTTTAATTCATTTACTGGAAGATTCATTGATAATGATCAAGTTTGGTCCTAAGAAAAAGAGCCCACCTCCCTTCTTTGCGGAGGTTGAGGATTACAGGTGGGGAACATTGCATATGACATCAGGTCCAGTTGATATGTTGGGTAGTTTTATTAAATTGATTTTTTTTCTCTTTTTCTTTGTTACAGAGATGGTTCTCTGGGTAGATGGAGAGTGTGTGTGAGTGTGTGAGTGTGTGTGTGTGTGTGTGTGTGTGTGTGTGTTGTGAAGGTGATGTGAAAGCAAAAGTTATCAATAAAACTTTTTTAAAAAAATATATCAATATAATTACCATACTTCTAGAAATAATACTATCAAGTTAAAACCAGGAATTAAGCAAGTGTTACTTAATGTTGCTAGCAAAACAAATGCAAAAATGTGGCCCAATTACCCAAGACTCTTTGGTAGATAACACTTCATCTCGTCAAATTCCTGGTTGTCTGAATAGTTATTTACGGCTGAATTAATTTACACAGTGGAGACTTAAAATAATTTTTTAAAAGATGGCTCATCTTGCCAAGAAAGGAGTCAGTATGAAAATATCCTCATTTTCATCCCTGTCTTAATCCCAGGGTTGCAGAGTCTGTCCAATAGTCATTACCTTTGTAGTCAGTAAGAACTGGATGGGTATTATCAATAGGTTCGAATATCACAGCATCACCACCAACCAATTAGAAACATTCATTCTCCTTATTTCTGAAAGTCCCCAGAGTATGCTCTCCAGGTCCATGTACAGATCTAAAGAAAGTTGGCCCCAAATAGTAAGGAAACAAGTTAAAGTTTTAAATAGATAAATTTAGGAAAAATAAAAAAGAATACTACATTCACATTGGGTAATAAATTTACCAAAAAAAAAATTTCTCTAGAGAATGTAGATTGGAAATCTAACCAGTTTTGGAAAAGGTTAAGGTGATTTCTTAGATGACAGGTGGGATTTACAACTAAAGAAGATCTTAGAACCCATCTAACATAACCTCCTTATTCTGGAGATAAGGAATCAGGCGGAGTGAAGTGAATTTTACTTTATTGATAGTTCTTCCCATTTTGGGAACAGAAGAAGCTAATTCAAGATCAGCCCTCAGATAGGAAGTTAAAGACTTTCATGTACCAGCTACAGCAGGAGTTTTGGGACTCTCGAGGA
>CM053584.1:103907872-103971898 GCA_028627135.1 Pseudochirops cupreus
CATAGAGCTTCACTGAGCTTTAGAAAGTACTTTCCTCATACCAACTTTGTGGAGTAGATGTTTGAAGAACTATTTCCCCTCATTTCACAAAGTAGGTCAGAAAACTAAACCAACTTTTTTAGAATCACACAACTTGTAAATGTCAGAGCTGAGAATCAAACTCACATCTTTGGATTTTAAAACCAATGTCCTTGCCAGTCTTCCACGATCCCTGGAAAATGGCATTGCATGTATAATCAATGTACATGAAGGACACTCAAGCATAAGTCTGGATGAAAAATCATGGCCAGAAGGAAATGGGAAGAGAGAAGATTTGATATAATGGTATATTATGCCCTCACACATGGATATGTGTGTATGTTCATAAACATATATGTATTTGTTTCTGTATGTTTGCTCATACAGAGCACAGATTCTCAGTGATGAATCCTTAGGTTATGTCTAGCACCCTGACTTCAGCTGAACAGAGAGGCACTGACTCTCTGGGATGCATAGATAAGGCAGAGCTTCTTTCTGTGAGACACTCAACGAATAATGGCAGTCTTAGCCTCTGCCCAGTTTCTGCTCTGAATCAATTCTGGGCAAGTCTGGTCCTCCACTTTTCCAGAGCTAAAACCTTTTCTTTAATCTTTGTTTTGATGCCATGTTTTTCAAGTGTGACTATTTCATATACCTGGCATCTGGGCTATCCCAGATGCCTTGTTTAGTTTTTAATTTCATTGCACCTGAACACATTGGGTTTGGTTTGTTATTTTTTTTCTTACAAATTCTTCAAAATCTTGTCGTTGGCTCTTTTTAACCCATTCAAGTCCCCCCACTGGGTGCAAGTGGGTAGTATGGAGTATCAAGGTACCAACTGGGCTAGAAGCAGAGGAAGGAGAAGGGTATAGAGAGGTAGATGGCAATGATAAGTGGAAGGCATTGGGACCAATACTTGAACCAAGTTGAAATAAGATGTGGCCCACAATAGAGTTTCAGTGGAGAACAGAAGAATTGGAATGTGGAATCTAGAACAGAAAACTAGAACAGATAGATCCTAAAGTAAGGATATCTTATCTGTGACTTCCTTTGGATAGAGTAGGGCCATGTAGTCCACACTTCCTCAGCATTTTGAAGAAATAACTCCCTTGGTCTAGAAACCATAGGCCTGCCATGCATACTAACTCATACACATTTTAACACGCCCTAGAACCAGCAATGTATCAAAATGGCTAATAGTTCATATTTATAGAATTCTTTCAGATTTACAAAGTGATTTCCTCACCTCAACCAACCTTGTGAAGAAGGTATTATTACTCCAATATTTTAAGTGAAGAGAGAGGCACTCTGGCATAATGGATACAAAGATGGCTTTAAACAGGGAAAGCCTGGATTCAAAACCCACCCATATTTTCGGGCTGTGTGAGCCTAAGCAAAACATTTAATCTCTCTGGGCCTTAAGCTCATCCTTAAGACTTTAAATTGCAGAGTTGTGAATCAAGATTAGTAAAGAGAGCTTCCTCACTTGGGAGTGCCCTATATCAATGAAATGTCAGGTCCAGTCTTTTATCCCTTAAAGAAACAAGTAACTAAGACTTACTATGATCAAATTAATTGTCCAGGACCACATTGGTAGTGAGCATTGGAGCAAGGATTTGAACTCAAGTCTTCTGACGTTAAGACCCAATGTTCTTTCCAAACCACTTAAACTCTAATGGAGCTTGGCCCTTGTCATTCTCTAACAGTTCCATGGGAGTTGCTCTCATCTCCTCAGCTGGTTGATAAGCTTGAGGACCATATTATGTGTGATCCTATATAATGGCCTGCTTTAAACATAAAATATGACTTGTAGCTCACAGCAACTCAGCCCATGCAGGTTGGATTCAATCATGAATGCTACTCAGTAATAAATCTATTTCCCTTGAGAAATTTTGCTCTTATCAGTCAGTAGAAAAAATATTTATTAAGTACCTACTGTGTGCCATGCACTGTGCTAGGCACTAAGTCATCACCTAAAAAGGCCCTCACCTCCCCTGTAAGCATGAAGCCTAAGAAAATATCAAATATAGGGCAGGCTTTATTAAACCCAACAGAAAAAAGTTCAAAGAGCTTATGCCCAACTTCATAAAAAGCCAAGACAACTCTCTCCTCTGATGGGCCTCCCCCCGCCCAAGGAACTTGGTTTTTGGTGCCAGTCTAGGATTTAGCTCCTCCCCCTATAATTTGTAAAAGAACTCAGGGTTTTTAAAAGAATCAAGCAATTTTTCTCTCTGGTTAGCCCCACCTCTTCCAGAGACCTAAATGGTCCACGTGCACAGCTATCTAGTACCAGTAAAAGAACAGAACTAGGTTGTTCACCTATATGATAGTTCCTTTCTTTTCCAATTCTTTCTCTTTCGGGCCATTTGGGGCAGCTAGGTGGTACAGTAGATAGAATGCCCAGCCTGCAGTTAGTAAGACCTGAATTCAAATCTCACCTCAAACACTTAATACCTGTGTGATCTTGGGCAAGATACAACCCTATTTGCCTCAGTTTCCTCATCTATAAAATTATCTGGAGAAGGAAATGGCAAACCACTGCAGCATCTTTGCCAAGAAAACCCCAAAAAGGTGTCGCAAAGAGTCAGACACAACTGAAAATGACTAAACAACAACAAAAAAAGATGGTGCAAGGCAATATCAAGACGGTTAAGTCCTTGTGAGGTAGAAGTAAATGTCAGAGCTGAGAATCAAACTCACCTCTTTGGATTTTAAAACCAATGTCCTTGCCAGTCCTCCACGATCCCTGGAAAATGGCATTGCATGTATAATCAATGTGCATGAAGGACACTCAAGCATAAATCTGGATGAAAAATGGTGGTGAACAGTGGATGGTAATGGAATGTGAGCCCTGGACTTGGAATCAGGCAATCTGAAGGCGGTACCTTGCCATAGGCCTGAAATTCTCACTTTTAGAATTGGCTACATCAGTGTTAAAAGTCTTAGTACTCTGGACCAATTAATTTTTTTACAAGGTCCCTGGCACATAAACTAGACTAGTTTTTTCTCTAAAAAGTGATAAAAAATCATCCTCAAGATTTAATCAGTCAACTTGACAAAAAAGAAAAATGACAAATTTTGGAATGACTATGAGAAAGCAGGTACATTAATGCACTATTAATAGAAGTGTGAATTGGTACAGCCATTCTGGAAATCAATTTGGAACAATGACCCCCAAAATTACTAAACTGTGTATTATCTTTGACTCGGCAACACCATTACTAGGCCTGTACACTAAAGAGATCAAAAAAGAGAGAAAAGACACATATATACAAAAATTTTTATGGCAACTCTTTGTGATGACAAAGACCTGAAAACTAATGGGATACAATTGGGAAATGAATAAACCAATGACAGCACAGGAATATAACTGCTCTATAAGAAACGATGAAAGGGAAGATTTCAGAAAAATATGGGAAGATTTATAGAAATGGATGAAAAATCAGGAGAAAAGCTTATACAATAACATCATTACAAAAACGAGTAACTCAGAAAGACCTGAGGACTCTGATCAGGCTAGTCTTTGACTAGCCATACAATTCCAGATATCTGATGATGAAAAGTGGTACCCACTTCTGACAGAGAGAGGATGTACTCGAGGGGCAAAATGAGGCATCTCTTTGGACGGGAAAATGGGGGAATTCGTTTGACTCTCTTTGACTGTACACATCTGTTATAAGGATTTCATTTTTCTTTTTCTTTTTTCTTTAACAGAATGAAAGGAAGTAGAAGGGAAAGAAAATAAATTTTTTTTTCTTGAAAAAAATAAAATTTATTGTAAAAAAATTAATTGGTCCAGAGTACTAAGACTTTTAACACTGATGTAGCCAATTCTAAAAGTGAGAATTTCAGGCCTATGGCAAGGTACCACCTTCAGATTGCCTGATTCCAAGTCCAGGGCTCACATTCCATTACCATCCACTGTTCACCACACACCTGTAATTCCTACTTAATTTTCATCTCTGTCATTACTTTACTATGAGATTTTTGGTTAAATTATTTTACCTAAACTCGCCCAACCCCATTTTCTCATCTGGGAAAGATGCAGATCACCTGCTTGATTTACAGAGTGGGTAAAGAACTAATTTTTGTCTGTAAGGTACTGAAAAATAAATAGTACTGTATGTGTATGAACGTCATCAGCTATTACCACTTCTCTATTGTTGCCCTGGAGATGAAATATTTCTCTGCAATAGTACAAAAAAAAAAGGCTATTGCTGGACTGCTATGCTTAATCATCTTAAAGAGAAGTAGCATAACTTTAACCACAACTTCACAGACTAGAAACGTGTGGTATGAAGACATAATATGTGTTCTAGTGCTACCTTGGTCATTGATTCACTCTATGATCTCAGAAACAAAATTCAATTCTTTCCAGGCCTCAGCTAACTCACTGACATAATGAGGGTAATTATCGGTCAATTAATCAATCAGCAAGTATCTATTGAGCCTAATTTTGCTCAGTCCTAGGCTAGATACTGTGGGAAATGATGAGATATAGTCCCTGCTTTCAAGGAATTCCCAAGTAATTAACATCCATGAAATAATTATTAAACAAAATAAGACAATTTACCAATAAGACAGCTCATCAGTGTCACACAGGATGTCCTGTGCAGATTCCAAGCAAAATAAATATGTCACATTGGTGGCAAGGTTTTCTAAATGTTCTGATTCACAGACAAATTGAGCTTCAGAACATTACCAAACCTTCTTAATGAAATCCACAGAAATGCAAGAAATGGACCTAAACAACTACAATTGGAAAACTAATAATAATAATGATGGTGGTGATGATGAAAATAACAATAGTAATATAATAGCTACAATAATAACTATGTGCCAGGTATTGTGCTAAATGCTTTACAAAAATTATCTTTTTCGATCCTCATGACAACCCGAGAAGGTGGGTGGATGAAGAACACACACTGCTCCGATTATTATGCTGCAGCTGGACAGACAGCCTGTCAAATTAGCCCATCAGAAGATCTAGGACCTATGAACGGCACTGCAGCTAAACAATAAATGACCTGGAACTGAGTCATGGTAAGAGATCTAACTGGGTTGCATTTGGTTTCCTGGTGCGCCTTTGGTTACTCAGTCCCTTAAATAATCCCCAACTATTCACTATAACAAAAGTCTAAATCTTTAATACAAATATTCTCTTGGTGATGCTACAGAGCTGTAAATAATGGAACCATACAATCTTGACAGAATTAAAATTACAAGTAACCCAAAGGGCAATGGAAAGATACATACTGGGTACAAGCAAACTAGCATGTAAAAGACATTATGAATCTCTGAAAAAGGAAATGAGTCAGCCACATAGTGAGAATTAGGAAGGAGGACAGCTGAAGAGGCACAACAATACTCTCGTGACGTTAAAAGAATACAAGGAAGGCCACCAGCAGTTTGGGTAAATCTTCTGTGAAGAATTTATGGAAAAATATTCACAAGAATAACACAATATAATTCAAGTATCCTCTGTGATACCCATCAAGGGAGGAAGCACCTCTACTGATGCGTCAAAGTATCAGAGTAATCTCAAGAGGGTCTATAATTAAGTGTTAAATCATTTCCTATATGTGCAATATGAGAAGAGAGAGATCAAAAAGATTGTCAGCAAAGGATTCTCCGAGGAAGCAGAACGTTGGCTGGGCCTTGAAGACTGAGTTGAATATGTATCCTAATAGGGAAGGAACAGTATTACAGGTGAAGGGAAATAATATAAACGAAGGTATAGACAGCAGTAGGGATGAGCACAGCACATTCAGGGAACAATGAGACTGGCTCAACTAGAATGGAAAATGGTCAATCAATAAGCATTTATTAAACACCTACAATGTGCCAGGCATCTATGCTAACATAGAAAAGGAGACAAAAGACAGCACCTGATCTCAAAGAGCTTACAATCTAGCCGGGGGTGGAGGGGTGGGGGTGCCAATAAGCAAACAAAGAGGTACAAATAAGCTATATACAGGACAAACAGGAAATAATTAAGAGAGGGGAGGCACTAGAATTAAGGGGAATTGGAAAAGGCTTCTTGTAATTTTGGACTTAAAGAAAGCCAGAGGAGCCAACAGACAGCAAAGAGGAGTAAGAGCATTCCATGCATGGGGGATAGCCACAGGGCTCAGAGATGGGGCATCTTGTTTGTGGATCAGCCAAGATGGCCAATGTCAATGGAAGGAAGACTATATGGCGGGGAATAAGATAGAGGAAGTTAGATTATGAAGGTATGATAACTACATATGATACATAAATACATGATAACTACAATAGCAACATCAGTACCAATGATAATGATAATAAGGTTTATATGGCAATTAACTACGTGCCAAGGTTTAGCACAATGTCTGGCACATTTACTATGTAAATGTTAACTATTTTTGTTACTAATTGTCTAGCATAGTGTTTTATATGTAAGAATAGGAACTGATAAGGATGGGGATGTACCTTCAGTCACTTATGGAACCCCTAGGCAAAGAAGTGTCCTCTACTATTACAGGTAGATGCTTTCTCTGCTACTTAGAGTCAGAGTCCTGAAAAGCTGTGACTTTCCCAGGGTCATACAGCCCAGCTGTATTGGAGGTGGGACTTCAGTCAAGTCTTTCTTACTTTGAGACCTGTCCTCTAGTCCTGATGCCACACTGTCTGTCCTCTCTTTTTTCATATTAGGTCTTTATAAATGTTTGTTGAATTTAATTGAAATGGGAGTAGAACACAAGTCCAAAGGACTTTAGTTCAAGGTCTAGCTCTGCCACTAACTTGATGTATGACCGTGGACAAGTGTCTTCATCCCTTAGCAAAATGAAAAGGAGGGAATAGGTCTCTGGTGTCCCCTATAGTCCTGACAGTCTAATGATGATCTATATAACCGTGCTGGGCAGGAAGGGAGTTCCTGACTGGGGCAGTCATTGGGAAGTTTGGACCATTTGTAAGTTCAGTGTTCATAAATCAGGGACTCCCTGAATGGAGGATAACAACACTGAGGCTTGTTTAATGAGTGCTATTTCCTCTCTCCAACATTTAATTGGTTTTGGTAAACTGCCAGTTCTTTATTTGAAGAAAATTAAAATGTGTCCTTATGCATTCAGTGAGCTAACCATGAGTAAAGAAGATGAGCTGGATATATAGGTTTTGCTGCAAGTATTTTCTAAATATATTTATTAAGGTTCCTTAAATTATCTTCCAGGCTGGGTGTCTGTCTCCATTTAGAGCATCTTCTCTCTTGGATTCACACCACTTTCCCACTTTTGTTGTCCTTGTAGCCAGATGCAGCTGCATTTATTTACATTTTTAAAATGAATGAAACGCTTAACTTGTTGACATGTTGGAAAGACTAAAAATGTCCCATTTATTTGCATATTAAAGTCAGCTACACAACTCCATCCGCATGGGTGGCATTTGAATTAGTCCCACTTTGTACCAGAGTTGATTTTCAAGAGAGAGGGATTATTGAATGAAAATGAAGGGTTTACTGAGCCGTATTATTAGGTGACACAGATGAAACTATTTTGGTTGCGTTTCAAGTTTCCAATTGAAATCTCAACTCAGGGCCATGAGACAAAAGTCTCAGGGGTGAAGTGGAAAGAGTGCCCAGCTGCATTTCCCTTTCAGTCTTCCCATGGGACATCTTTCCAGTAACTGGATTATGTCCTTTTGAAATTATCCCAGGGAATTGAAAAGATAGTAGAGGCTGCTATACTATCCCGGGAGAAAAATTTAGCCATAAGAAAAGATTACGATCAGAAGAAAACAAAGAAAAGCTTTAGGACAAAGGTACTAAGGCACACTCCAGCGGAAGGTTCTCTGATGGTCACTCCCATGGCTAGCACACAAGCTATGAAAAGGGTTTTCCTCCTTAAAGTGCAGTCTTGGTATCAAAATTCTTCCACCTGGTTCTTGAGAGCACAAACTCAAGTCCAAATTACAGCGTCAGCCAGCTGTGTCAGATGCAAGAAACCACTTTATTGCAGGGTAAAGAAACTCAGGGTCTCAATAACATTCAGGTAAACAAATCACAATTCAATACTTACAGAGTTCAGTTTTGTCCAAATGAACATAGAAACCTGATTTTTCTTCTTAGGCCCACCAACTTCACCTGGCTAGGTGATATTTTTCAGACCTCTATTCCTCAAGGAAACAAGAGGTTTTCTAGGCACCTGGATCAAAGTCCTACTTTCATCATGGAGGGGACTTTGGCTTCTCAAAGGACTAAGATAGCATGCTGCAGGTTTTGGCAGCCCCTACCAAGCTGCAGTTTTCCAGTAGAAGCCCAGCAACAGACTCCTACCATCTGAGGACTTGGTAGCTAAATTCAAAGGCTCATTACCAGACTGAATGGAAAGTGGTGTGGGTGGATGGGTGGGTGGGTGTGTGCAGACAATTCTCAAGGCACAGAGGAGTTGTAATCTAAGTTGGTAGAGGGAAACGGATAAAAACCATAGATTCTTAAAATATTGAGATATGTACCTAGGCCTAACCCTCTCAGAGCTCAAATGGCTCTGGAGGCCATGAGGTCCATAGAAGGAAAGCTGGCTTTAGAATGTAACAGACCTGGGTTCAAATTCCATTTTTCTGCCACATGTGACTGCAGAGAAGTCACATCTCTCTCTCTCTCTCTCTCTCTCTCTCTCTCTCTCTCTCTCTCTCTCTCTTTCTCTCTCTCCTTCTTCTCCTCTTCCTCCTCCCTCTCCCTGCCCCCTTCCTCTTTCTCTCTCCTCCTTCTCTGTCTCTGCATCTGCCTCTATCCGTCTCCCTGTCTGTGCGTGTCTCTCTTTGCCCCCTTCCTCTTTCTCTCTCTCTCTTTTCTTTCTCTGTCTCTGTGTCTCTGTCTCTGTGCCTCTGCTCTGTCTGTCTCTCTGTGTATGTCTCTCTCCCCTCTGTCTGTCTGTCCCTCCCTTTCTCTTTCTTTTCCTCTCTGTCTCTCTCTGTCTGTCTCTGTCTCTCTCTGCCTCTCCCACCCCCAAGACTAAGACTTTCTATTCACCTGGATGGAATTTAACCTTAGAAGATTCAGCTCGATGTTCTATCAAGATGTTCTTGGATCCTCACTTTCTGCCCTCTAGCATGTTAGCTAGCTCTTCCAGTTTTGTGTCATCTGCAAATTTGATGAATGTGCCAGTAATCTCTTTATCCAAGTCACTGATAAATGGCACAGATCCCTGGAGTCCCACACTAGAGACCTCCAGTCAAATTGACATTGAACTTTTAACAACCATTCTTTGAATACAGTCATTTAAGCAGTGCTAAATCCATCTAGTCTGAATCTCTCCATCGTCTCCACAAAAACAGTATGAGTTGAGGGAAAATGAGAAGGGATAATAAGAATTTATATAGTGCCTATTAATGTGCTAGGAGCTATGCTAAGTGCTTTTTATAAACATCTCATTTGATCCTCACAACAACCCTGTCATATAATACTATTGTTATCATCATTTTACCACTGAGGAAACTGAGACAAGCAGAGGTTAGGTGACTCATTCAGGGTAACACAGCTAGTAAGTGTCTGATGCTAGATTTGAACTCAGGTCTTCCTGACTCCAGACACAGTACTCTCTGTACTTCACCACCAGGTGCTTCTATGAGATATGAGATACTTTATCAAAGCTTTACTAAGATCCAAGTAAACTATATCCACATTTCTTTCATCTAGGAATTTAGTAATTCTGTCAAAAAGGGATATGAGGTTAGTCTGCCATGACCTGTTCTTGATGAGGCCATGCCAGTTCTCTGTGATCATTGCTTCTCTTTCTAGATATTTGCCAACTGTCTCTCAAAGGATTTATTTGAGATTTTTCTCAAGGATTGCAGTCAAGTTCACTGACTCTGTTCTCTTTGATTTTAAGAAAATTGGCCCAATATCTTTGCCTTTTCGGATCTCTGTGGTTTTCCACCACCACTCAAATACAACCAACAGATGCTCAGCAATCTCACACACCATTTCTTTCAATACCAGAGGATATTCATCTGGCCCAAATCCCCATTTTGGGGATTTGAAATCATCAAGGCCAAGTGGGTACTTTTTCACTATCTCCTCACTTCTCTTGCATTATCAATTTCCTGTGACTCATTTTGATATTGTCCTTCCCAGTTTCATTCTTCTTGGCAGAGAAAATAGTAGCAAAATTAAAACTAAGCAGCTCCGTCATCTCTCAGTTGTTGGTTAGCATTAGTCCGTCCATCCAAAGCAGAGGTCTTTTTCCTTTCTTTGATTTTCTTTTTTCTCTCAATATTGCTAACATGGGGAAACTGAGGCCCAGGGAGATTAAAATGACTCATGCAATGTCATAAAAGTAATTGTCAGAGGCAATATTTGAACTCATATGCTCTAAGTCCACACAATTACTGTTAACATAATTGTTGAATCAGCTACTCATTTTTTATCATCACTTTACCTTGCTTTCCGTAGCTATACAAAGAGGTAGTTAGAGATTTCCCAGGATGGCAGTATTATATAAAAATGTATATATAAGCATGATATTTCCATTTCTTTTGGGAGGGAGCCTCTAAATCTGTGATTTCATTCACATAGAGAACTTCCAGTAAGAAATCTACCTCTACCAAGGCAGATCGGCAGGTGTTCAGATATTTTATGTTCTTAAATCGTTGCCATGGTATGGTCACTGTGAGGGTAGGTGATTTGTCCAAGAATCAGAGGCACCCCTTGAACCCACGTCTTCCTGAATCTGAGGCCACATCTCTATCTACTACTTCATGCTACCTCTTGATGGTTTCCATCTCTGAATAGGTCGAATCTACAAGGAATACCTCCCAAAGGCACAGAATCTCTGAGGGGCTGGAAAGGACAACAGAGACCACTGAGTCCAACCTACACTTACCCAAGAATGCCCCAGTATAATCTCTGAAGAAGTTATCTGCTTAAAGACCTCCAGTGAAGAAGCCCATCCCACTTTTGGACAACTCCCACTGTAAGCTTTAATTAAGCTTACTTCTACTACTCTTGCAAATTCAGTCCCTCTGGGACCAAGCAGAACAAATTTAACCTCCTTTTCATAAGGCAAACCCCAAAGTAATTAAAGATTGCTATCATTCCCCTCCCAACCTTATGCCAATTGTTTTCTTCCTCTGAATAAACATCTTCAAAACCTTCAACTGATCCTTGTATTGTCTGGTCTTTGGTCAAAGTTCCCTTCTTAAAACATGTTCCAACTTGTGTGTGTCTTTCCTAAAATGTGGCAAGAACAGAAAAGAGTACTCCCAATGTCATCTACTCAGGTTAGAGTATCATAGCACTAGCACCATCTGGCTAATTCCTCCTATACATGATGCTTCCAATTCAGGTAACAGACTAGCTACTTCCTAGCAGGAAACAACTTTGCAGATCCAAATGTATTCAGTGACCCACCCAATCACAATGACAATGAGAGGTTTAATGAGATGCTGTTTGTGAAGCACTTCGAGAACCTCAGAAGGGAAGCACTGTCTCCAGTGGTGTATATTAGAAAGTACTATATTTAGGTTCTTTTTATCTTTAGAAAATGACATGACAATCAAGCTGAGATTTTCCAAGCCTGCTCTTCTGAATGCATGAATGCTAGTTTGGGGGTGTGTTAATTTGGGAAACATAATCTAGCTGGTTGGCTGTTTCAATATGGGTAATTAGTGTTTATAATAATCCTTTATTTTTTAGAAGCAAGAGACAGATTTGGGCATTATACATAAACATACTTCCTATTCCAGCAATGTGTGTTATTCTAGGTGGTGTTAAGAATCTGGGGCTCCCTCATTCCTGAAAATTCAGGCTTTCATTTCCAGAAGCATTTAAAGCACCTTGACTAGACCCTATTCTGAAGACTCATCTTGGTGTGGGGGTGACCCTGGGCTCTTGCAGGCTTCGCTGGTGAAGTACAAGTCTTACCAGGTTGGGAAGGCTTAGTGTACAAATATGATAGCAGGCTGGCTGCCTAAGGACCAGCCTCGATGGGCCACATTGGCTGCAGGGTATACATTTTTTGATCATAGCAATTTCCAAAGATGATCTTCTGGCAGCAATAGGCGAGGCAGTGGGTAGAGTGTTGGACTTGCAGTCAAGAAGACATGAATTTGAATCCTGGCACAGATACTTCCTAAGGGGTAACCTTTTATACCTTTCCTGTCTTCTCACTTCGTATTCTCTTCCAAATATTCTGTGATCCAGTAACATTGGCCTCCTTGCTCTTCCTTGAACAAGACACTCCATCTCCTAACAACAGGCATTTTTCACTGGCTATTCCCCACACCTCGTACTCTCTCTTTCCTTTTCTCCACCTCCAGACTTTCCTGGCTTCCTTCATGTCTGAGCCAAAGTCCCATCTTCTACAAACAGCCTCCCCCAGTTCTCCTTAATCTTAGTGCCTTACCTCTGAGATTATCTCCAAATTATCCTGTATATATCTTGTTGGTGAATAGTTGTTTGCATTCTGTCTCCCCCATTAGGCTGTAAATTCCTTGAGTGATTTTTCCTTCTTTGTATCCTCAGCACTAAGCACAATGCCTGACACATAAACACTTGTAGACTTAACCAATTTCAGCCTCTGTTTCCTCTCCTATAAAACAGGGATAACAACAGCACCTACTCCACAAGGTTACCATGAGGATCAGATGAAATAACATGTAAAGTGCTTTGCCAAACTTAAAGCATATAAATGTTCTCTATTATTACTGAATTTGTTGGAGTGATCTGTGGGGGTGGAGGAAGTACTCACACAAAGTCACAGATTCTTAAAATAGTTAAGAATATGCTGAACACATCCCAAAGAGGATAGAAGAGAAGTACAGCATACAGCTCCTGCCCTCAGGGAGTTTGCATGCATAGCATATTGCTGGATACACAGTAGATATTAAATAAATGTTGTTACTTTGACATCAGCCACCATCTATGATGTTACTGAGTGTTGCCCCAACCCTACCATAATGCTTTCTCAAGGTTAGGGGTAACTAGACTAGACCTGAACCCATCAAACCATTTTACCTGACCACAAAGTTCTAGCTGTCAGCTATGGGGAAGAACACAGTATATCTAAATTCTAATTTCTCTCATAAATACAGGGCTTCATGTCCACTAAAGCACATTCCTGCCTTCTCTAATCCCCGTGAAACTGTCAAGCATCTTTCCTCCTTCAAATGCCACTCAAATGGGGATCTGTGATGTTCTGGTCCCTTCGTTATTCATTCTCATTATACTTTCACTAGTATTATCAAGTACAGGTCTGCATGTGCACAGCCCAAGCTTTGGGGAGTGAATCCTCTGTCATCCCAGCAACTGTCTTGCAGTGCTTGCGTGCCATGTGTCCTCAGGTTGTCTTGACCAGTTCCCGGATCTTGGCATCCCTGTGGGTTTCTGGGGAATAGCCCTCCTCTTTCTGACATTCATTTAACCTTGTTTATTTCTCAGCTTTTATTACTACCGGTATTTACTGAGATAAATAATTGAGAAAATAATAATGAGGCAAAACAATTCTAAAGATGAACTATACTAACCGAAGTTATATTCTAAAATTATAAAGAGCCTTGGGGCTGGGTCAGCTGATTTTTCCTTGCTTCTGGTTTCCGGTATTTCTCCTACTTGTTAACTCTTTGGTTCCCATAACTGAAGGCAGTCCCTATACAAATGGGTGGGTACTACCATAATTTAAGTCAATTCAAGAGTGTGATGCAATGGAAAGAATGCCAGGACTAGAGTAAGACTTTGCCCTGAAGACCTATGTACCCTTAGAGAGATCACATCATTCCTCCACACCTCAGTTTAACTTAAAAATTAGAGTGATGGCCCCCAAAGGCCCCATTCACTCGATGTGTATGAGTCTATGAATATTAAGTATCTTCTATGCATCAGGCACTGTGCTAGGCAATGGGAATACAAAGACCAAAAAATGAAATAATCCTTGACCTCAAGAAGCATATACATTGTACTAGAATTAAAACAATAATAGCATATGTGTACAGTGCTTTTCATATGCCTCACCCACAGCCCTGTGAGGTAGGCACTGAGGGTGTTATCTCAACTTTACAGATGAGAAAACTAAGACTCAGAAAAGTTAAGAGACTTGTACATGGTCCCACAGTAAGTAAGTGTTAGAGAATAATGATCTCAACCTAGATCCTCCTAATTCCAATTTCTGTACTCTCTACTACCTAAAGTATGGTGCTTCCTAGAAGCTATCTATCTATGCTCTTTTTCTTGAACACTGCCCTACAACTCTTTGTTCTCCTCACTTTGCTTACCATAGCAGGGTCATGATGAGAACAAGAACAGTAAAGGAGCTCTGAGCACAGCTGCCAGTCCCTTCCTTCCCTACCAAACTGGACATGAAGATAGCCTTTAGTGCTCAAGACTTCTAAGGAGTCAGATATTCTAGGTGATTCATGATACAAAGAATCAAGTGACCTGATGATCCAGTTCAGATTATGGCATATCTTCAAAGGAAAATGGGGCTTAATAGGTTAGCCAGGGTAGTGAGAAACCCTTAGGGAATGATCATCAAGGACAGAGCTCTGAAAGTCATAAGCAGGACACTGTGCTGATAGGTCATTCTTCTCCTCTTTGGAAGGTTTGGTAGGGGTAGGGAGAAATTGCAGGACACACAAGAACTGTGACTTCACTAGTCTAGGGAACTCCTAGTGAGGAAACTCCCTCAGGATCAATACCTACACTGAAATATTTAGTCTTAAGAGAGTTACTAATGACACTGAATGGTTAATTGGCTCATCCTGGGTAACAAAGCCAGCGTATGTAAGAAAATTGAGGTCATCTTGACCCAAAGGCAGACTCACAACATGCTGCCTCTTGGGGATATGATTACCAGGGACAACTGAGGCAGGAGAACAAGCAGAGTCTGAGAGCCAAAAGAAGATCCAAAGCCAAGGAAGAGAGATGTAGAAGGGTCCAAAGTTTACAAAGCTGGGAGAGAAGGGCAGGAAAGGACGTCTGGATATGCATAAAATCTTTGGTTTCACTGGAAACCAAAAAGCCGAATTAGTCCTCAAAAATGGATATAAGGACCCATCAAAATCCCTATACAGATAACAATAGCTGACATTTAGCTTTAAGGTTTGCAATGTGCATAAAACACACACACACACACACACACACAATCTTACTATATATAGACCTTATTTGATTCTCCCAACCCTGTGAAAAAGATGCTATTATTATCCCCATTTTACAGATGGAGAAATTAAGGCTCTGAGAGCCTAGGTCAAACAGTTACAAAAGCTCCAAAGCTGGATTTGAACCCAGGTGTTTCTATCAACAAGGGTAAGACACTATCAATTAAACACTCTCAGATAAGAAAAACTTCCTTAACCTCTTAAAAACTTTATTTTCTGCATTTCCCAATTACCTACAAATACATTCATTAATAAATATGCTGAGAGGCCAACAAACAGGTTGCGAATTATGATAAAATCATAATGTAACAGACATAGGGCATGCTTGGATTTACCCTTCTGTGCGTTATACCGAGCATGCCCAGATATTCCCTGCCTGGCTTCAATCTACCATGTATAGCTTAGGGAGATTACTTCCAGTCGTGTATGACTCAGGGACCTATACTGTGAATTGACAAAAAAATCCTACAATTGACTTCCAAGCCAGAAGAACTGGTGACTCAGGGGCCAGAACTTAGTTTATATACAGAAAGGGGGACCTCACCCTCCACTGATCTCTTTTCTTTGCAGCTATGAGTGAGGACAGACTACTATGAGCTCCCTTCCCATGTTGGGGGAAGGGCAACTGTCCTATTTCCCATCCAACTGCCATGCACATGTCTGCCTCTGGCTTTTTGTGTTTTTACTTTCCTAACCTTTAAGCAAACAAGTGTCCCAATATAAAATTTTTCAGGTAAAGACCTTGTGAGTTTCAAAAGGTCTAGAAGTATGCCAATGGTAGCACTGCCATCTGGAGTGGTAGGAGCCAATGGAAGTGGAAGCAGCTGTATCATGAGAGCTATACACAAGACCAAAAGATGTAGAAAGATAGGATGGCACCAGGTTCAAGCTCATGACAGAGAAAAGTGCCAATTGTGGACCCAAGAAGAAAGTCAATCTTGTAAATCCAAACTAAGGGGAGATGCATGAAAATTCTAAGAAAAGGACTTTTAGGCATTGTTACCCTTTGCCACATGTTACAGCATGTGTGCCCCACTGTCATTGTGCTTTAATTTTGAACCCACTCTTCCCATAGACATTGTGTGTTAGGAACAAACCTCAGATTTGTGAGGGGAGGCACACAGGAAGTGTATTTGTTATGCCTTTTGTGTAAATAACTTTTCTAAGAGCCAATTGAGTCTATTGGCTGATTGTTAATGGGAAATTATTGTCCTAGAGTATCAGACGCATAACCCCTCAAGGTTATCCCTAGAATCACGAGAAAGGTAGCAGGCACCAGCCCTCTAGGGACCTCAAACTACAGGTGTGAGTGCAAGTTGGAGTGGCCCCAGAGAGAGTACTATAGAAGAAACCTAGAGATTGTCAAATCCAATTTGTACATGAGCAAGAATTCACTACTTCCAAAGGTTACTACCTTTCCACTTATTCCCTATAATTGTTGGGAAGTTGTTAGGAAGCTTTTCTTTAAGTCAAAATCTGCCTCTCTGAAAATCCCACCCAGAGATCCAAGGTCTGCCATATGAGGATAAGTAGTAGAAGCAGTAGTAGTAGTAAGAGTAGTAAGAGGAGGAGGAGGAGGAGGAGGAGGAGGAGTTAGTAGTAGTAGTAACAGCTGCAGCAGCAAAAGTAATAGTAGCAGCAACAGCAGTAGTAATAATAGTAGTAGAAACAGCAGTAGCAGCAACAGTAGTAGTAGTCCTTTTTTGATATACATGACAACTCTTAAAATACTTAAAGACAGCTATCATTCTCAAATTCTTTCAGAATCCCAGAATACACTTCTTCTAGTCCTTATTGCTCAAATTCACTAAGAATAGCTAGGTGCTTCATTAGCATCCCCTTTCTTATCTAAGGTTTCAATTTTCTGTTAACCTTTCTTTTTCAGATTAGATATTTTATGGCATGGTTTCCAGTATTCTTATTATCATAGTCACCCTCCTCTAAGCATTCTTCTGCTTATCTTTCCTAAAATGTGATGCCAAGAACTGAACGTAATCCTTCAGATGTAGTCTGCCCAGGACAGAATCCAAAAAAAACTATAATGTCATTTATTCTTGACCCTGTATTTCCCTTAATGTAGCCTAATAACAATTCCTTTTTGGGGTATCACTGTTGACTCATATTGAGCTTTCAATCCACTAATACCCAGCCCCCCCACAAGTCCTTTGCTTATGAGTGTAGTCTAGTCATGTCTCTCATCCTTTAATTGTACACTTGCTTTTTTGAATCCAAGTTCAGGAAATTATGTTTATGCCTATTGAATTAAATCATTATAGACTGCGGAGTCTTTTGTATCCCAATTCTGCCATCCATCATATTGGCTATCCCTCCCAGCTTCGAATCATCCAAAAATGGGATAAACATTCTATCTGTGCCTTCATCCAAGTGATTGATTTACATAAGTACTTGATGAACACATGTTGCTCATAGTGATCACTGCTTCCTTTTTAAGTGCTCACATGCAATCACTTCAATAATATATTCTAGAAATTTGCCAGACATAGAAGTCAAGCTCGCTAAGCAATAGCTTAAAGACTCCTTTTTTTTTAAAATTGATGCATTTGCTTCTCTCTAGCTTTATGACATTGTTGTTGTCCATCCTTTCCTCTTTAAGGGAAACTATGCCATCATGAAGGTGATGTCTTGATTTGCAAGTGAATTGGATTTGAGTGAGCCAAAGTTGTCAGCCTAACTATCTCCTCCAGCATCATTGGAATCCAGTGGCAAGACAAAGGTTAAGACGACTGGCATTGGCCCAGGATGCAGTGAGTGACCTTGAGGTCTTTCTAAATTGAGGTCTTTCCCAGGTCTCAATTTGTCTGAGACCACACCCATTCAATGACTAAGGGCTAGGTAAGAACTGAGACAAAAGATAATCCAATTCATTGTCACAAAACCATCAATCTGGGAGAGGAAGACCCTTAGAGTTTGTGATCAGAACAGAAAATTCATTCTAAACTATTAAAATCTAAACAATAAGCCACAGAGGCTTGGGCTGGGGCTTTGACTGGCCATTCAATGAAAGCCAGAAAGTCTGGGGTTCAAAGGCTAGTCAAGTAGCTCCATTAAAACACAATGAGCTTTTCTAAAACCTGTTTTTTTCAGAACTATATTTCAAGAAATCAAAAATGAAAAACTCCCCAGGGCAAAAAAGTGAATTGGAAGAAAGAGGAAGAAGAGGAAGAAGAGAGGGAGAAGAAGGGGAAGGGAAAAGAGAAAAAGAGAAGAAGAAGAGGAAGAAGAAGGAGGAAGAAGAAGAGGAAATAATAGCAACATTTCCCAACTTCTGTTCAAACTGGCAGATTGGGTCCTCAGAGGGAAGCTACTACTACTCTCAGATAACATGGAAAATCTAAAACCTTCTCTTAAGAACCTGGTTCACTCCTTCCCACAAATACACACAGCATCCAAGGGAGGACTAAGCTTAAACTTAGACCATAATAGCAGAAGAAATAAGTGCAATAAGGTTTAATTCACATTACCTGTTCTAGAAATCCTTCTCTCTGTGTGTAGAGACCTAATGCAGAACCCTTGCTGTTGTGAGGACTGAATAAGATAATATTTGTAAAGCACTTTGCAAACCTTGATTTGCCTATCTATTCACACACACATATATATATGTATATATATATATATATACACACACACACATATATATATACACATATATATACATATATGTATATATACTTATTTATTTATATGTGTGTATGTATGTATATATACATGTCTTATGAGGATTATCATCATCATTATTATCACTGCTATCACTAGGAGCTTAAAAAGTACTAGCAAGGTCCTATGTTAGGAATATCATAGCCAACGTCAGAGTGAAAATGGATTCCAGAGGCTATCTATTTCAACCCATATTTCGATAAGAATCACCTCTACAATATAGCCAGCAAGTAGTCATTAACCATTGATTTTACTCTCCTCTGGGCACTCTCTAACCAATTAAAATGTCAAGTAGTGGTATGGTGATAAATGTTTAACAACTGACTGGGGGTGGGGGGATGTATGCATAACACACTTTTAAATATTTAAATCTAAGTTTAATTTATATTGTTAACATTTTCTCCATCACTTTCTTAAATCTAGACAATCAACACAACAATAAATCAAGCCCTGGTTTGTAGTCATTGCTAATTTCTGAGGTACGAAATATAACACTGAAATTTTAACTATCAACTCTCAGTATGAGCTTGCTCCAGCACAGCCCTCTCTCAAGAAACAATACTCTAGATCTAGTCTGAAAAAAGGAAAGTACAGCAGGACTACCACCATTCCCAAGTCCTAAACACTATTCCTCCCTTAACATAGTCTAAGGTTATATTGGCTAAGACACTACTGACTGACACTGAGTTTTCAGTTCACTAAAAATCCCAGATCCTATTCAGATCAAATGAGGTACCATATGTAAAGCTCTCTGTAAATCTTAAAGAATTGTAAAAAAAAAAAAATCAGCAATCTTAATTTCACATATCACTGGAAGCAGCTCAGAAATTACATTCCCAAGTCTTTCAGAACCCCAGAATACACTTCCTCTAGTCCTTGTAGCTTAAACTCACTAAGAGCAGCTAGGTGCTCCGTTAGCACTTCCTTGCTTATCTAAGGTTTCAACTTTCTGTTCTATCCTTCACAGTCTTTGGTAGGAAAAAAGAAAAAGCTAAAAAAGGATTTGAAAAGTTCTATCTCTCCATCATGTTATGTTATCTCATCCACTTAGCAGCAGTCATCCCTCCTTTGGTCTTCTTCCTACAACCAGCATAACTAAAGAAATAGGTTTTAGAAGAAATAAAGAAATTTTATTGTTGTCTTTAACGGTCATTACCAGCCTCAGTTTATTCTAAGCTGTTATGCTTGCTACATTCTTCTGTACTCAGAAGAGTGGCATCCTCCATTTCCTATGCTTACTTCTAATACATACATATACATATATATGGATGTATGTATATAAAGTTTAAGCTGCTCTAAGTTTTTCATGCATCCACATGTCATTTTTTAAAAGATTCTCCCTTCCTCACCAGATTCATTTGTGTTTCATTTTGCCAGTTTTGGTTGTATCAAATTTTTGTCCTTATGAGCATATCATGCTTTTGAGTCCATCTCACCTGTAGAATCTTAAGCCATGAGTTCCTACCTATCCTTTCTCAGAATTCTTTGGAAAATTCTTCTAAAATCTAGGTGAGCATCAGAATGAATGTGCCTATTTCCCTATTTAATCTATCATAGCATGATTACTTCCTTCCAAGGATCCCATCATTATTATTTCTGCAACTGATTCATCTTTACAAATTAAAATTGGGTACAAAATAGCAGTTTCCTTCATCACCTGCCCCACTTTTTGAAAAATGAAAGTATTATTCAGGCAAACCATCTAATCTATTAGTGGTTTTACATTTAATAAAGTGAGAGTTCCAGAAGACACTCAAGGAGTTGAAGTCCTTCAGCCCTACTTCATCACACTACTTTGCAACCTTTTTCACCTATTTCCTCCACTCCTCCTCTGCTTCCTCCTTCTGGCTGGATAGTCTATAGTGAATTCCCTATATAATGTCAGTACTGTTTTTCCTCTCCACTGATCCTTACCCAAATGTTGTCCATCATGTTTCTACCCTCTAGCCCGTGGATTCCTTTGAAGGATTTTATCTTCTTGGAATACAATACTGCTATGCTTTTTACACAATAGGCATTTATCCTAATGTGCCATTTTTATATATGACATAATCTTCCATAGCTGTATTTAAATCGTGCATCTTGGCTTGTGTATGAATTAGATTTTAAGTCAAGACATCATCCTGTGATGTCATTGGTCCTCTTTGAAAGTGAAGGATGAACAACAACAATAAGTCATGCATCACATCCTACCAAGTCTTGGTTATAACTATGGAGTTGAATTCATTTCCTTTATTAAGATTTCTGGTTCATTTTGCTTATTAACCTTCTTATTATTATTAGGTTACATGTTAGTGACTATTAATGTTATATGTATTACTATAGCCCCTCTTCCTATTCCATACTCATCTCTCTATGGAATCTGACCTAGCACATAAATGTGGACAATTCACTTCCTTCCCATTCATTTTTAGTTTAAAGTCCTTTCCATCAGATCCAATAAGTTAAATGCCTTAGTTCCTTTGTGCCACTAGTTTAACTGACCCCAAACACAAACAAGAAAAAGCTTAACACTTGCTTTGTGCTTGGGCAGACTGGCAACTGAGATTCCAGCTTAGAAATAAAGCCATCTGACATGAGTCAGGTTTGTGCTGCTTCCCAGTTTCAAGCTAGGAGTAATGGTTAGGAGTATGGAAATGCAATGCAATACATAGCTACCTTCCAGACAGGAACTTCTCCTCCAGGAGACACCAGATCATTACCCTCCTGGAAGTACCCATACCATGACATGAATGAAATCAATCTTCCTCACAATTTGCCTGACAAAAGTATTTGCTCAACTCAAATATGCAAGCAAATGGATCTTTTGCAAAACTGTAACTGAGCATAAGTTGATATTCACAGAGTTCACCTGATTGCACCATAGTTCTAGATTGCACCACTAACTTCTTGGATAGGCATAAGCAACTCATCTAACCTTTGTGAAATGAGGCAGTATGTGGTATGGAGGACATTGGGTTAAAAGTCAGAAGACCCAAGTTTATGCTCTGCCTCCATCACATAGTCATGTAGAAGAAGGGTAATTCCCATTGTCCCCTCTCCTAATCCTTTTAGAAATATCAATAAGGTATTTTCAAAGTTATCCTAATCTGAAGCCTTGGGACTAATCTAAAGGAGAAAGTCTTTCTTAACCTATGAAATCCAAAATCATGTCTTGCTCACCTGTCTCCCCTCCTCCCTGAAGTCATTAGAAAAGTGACTGGACTTTGATTGATCCCATTTAAGAGCAGGAACCCTTGATCAGAATGGGGTGACAATCAGACTAAAAGAAGGAAGAAGGCTCTCACTCCTTCACTGTAATGAGTTACTTTTGACCATCCAGAAAGGAGAATCATTAAAGGGAGTGATCAGTTTAGGATTGAATGGTTTTAGGAAAATGATTTTCCAAGAACATGCCAAAAGTTGTGACCATTTTTTGTGTTTGATGAAATTATTAACTGAACTGTTCCATGAACTATGAAGCCTTGCTTAATATGACTGTGGGATTTTGTCCAAAAATGATAAATTCTAACTCCAAAATGGCTTGTGTTAGGGAAAGGTTTTGTAAAATGGAATGACGATACCTGCCCTAACTACTTAAACAAGTTGTTATGAAGATCAAATTCCTATTCAGGTATAACTTGAATTAAAAACAAATTGTGAGGGCGACTAGGTGGCACAGTGATTAGAGCACCAGCCCTGGAGTCAGGAGGACCTGAGTTCAAATCTGACCTCAGATACTTAACACAAAACTAGCCATGTGACCTTGGGTAAGTCACTTAACCCCAATTGCCTTGCCTTCCCCCCTTAAAAAAAAAGCAAAAAAAATTGTGTATATGTATAAAGCACTTTGTAAACTATAAAGCTATATAAAAGTGAGGCATCATTCTAATACCTGTGATGAAACCAAACACTTCTTTTAACCAGGTATGACAACATCTACGTCTGACCCCACAGCCACCCCAACTCATTGGAGGAAGGAGAAGAGACAAATTGATCAAATGGAGTGTCTTTCACCATTCCCTTTTGCCATATGTGCTCCCTGAAAATCCTGTGAAAATCCCCAGTTTGCAATTCCTCCTTATAGTTTTATACCTTTCACTTCCTCCCCCTTGGGTTTTGCATTTTCAATTAATTTTGGCTTGACCCATCAGAATTGTGGATTTTTCTTCTATCAAATCCTAACTTGTACAACACCTCTTCTCTCTAAGTGGGTTCTTCCCTCTACTACCCTAAATCATCAGCACTTCTTGGCTTCTTCTGCAAGGTGAGTATGGGGGAGGGGTCTAGAATTGATCGTTTTTATTATAATTTAGAGGTAATTCAATTCAATTCTGTTAGCATTTATTAAGAACTTTTTTATGGAGAACTGATTAAGATGGTAAAAGGTCATAGATGAGCCTAATTCCTTCTCATGCACTCCAGTTAGGATCCAGAAATCTAAAGAGGAAAAAAATAAGAGATCTTCATGCAGTCCAGGACTAAACAAAAAGGCACTTTGTAGGCATTTAATAAATGAAGATCCAAATACTGCCTCAGACCTTTTCTGGTTGTGTCAACCTGACAAGTTGCTTATTCTCTCATTCTTATTTTCCTCATTTGTGAAATGAGCATAATAACTGCACCTATCACACAGGGTTATTATGAGAGTCAAATGAGATAATTACTGTTTGTCAATCACTTTGTTAGCCTTCAAGCACAACATAAACAGTAGCTATTATTATCATAGAAACAACAGATAGTTTCGTCAAAGAAAATTGTAACAATGAGCAACACACTAAAATTTTGAGGATACAGCCAAAGCAGTTGGCTAAGTTCCCTAAGTTTTTCCTTAGAGAAAAACATATTTCTAAATATTTTCCTCAACAAAAGAGTAAAATGACAGGACAAATAATTGGTCATTTAATTTAAAAACCTAGAAAAGCAATAATTATTTTAAATTTAAGCACAAAAGAACAGAAATTTCAAAAATCAAAGAGATTTATAAATTGAAAGGAAAGAATTGAGCTGATAACTAAAGCTGGTATTTTTTGGGAGGGGGAGCTGATACTATAAACTTATCTTATTTTTAAAAGAAAGAAGAAAAGCAAATTGTCAATATCAAAGATTAAAAGTAGAATTCAAATTAAATGAAAAAAAAATTAAGGCAATACCTGAAAACCATGATGCCTAAGTATATGTCAGCAAAGTTGATAATTTAATTGAAATTGCTGAGTATTTATAAAAATTTACAGAAATATAACACCCAGATTAATGGAATAAGAAAAGGATCATTAAAATAACCCAGTCTCTGAAAAAGAAATTAAATAAGCTACAAATGAACTCTCAAAGGAAAAAAAGCACCAGATGGATTTATAAGTGAATTCTGTTACACATTCAAAGAACAATTAATTCCAATATTACATAAACTGTTTGTAAAAATAGACAAAGAAGAGCTCTACCAAATACCTAATAGATACCTAAACCAGGAGAGAAAAGAGAGAAAAGAAGATTAGAAAAATATTTCTAATGAATATAGCTGTCATAATATCAAATAAAATATTAGCAAAGAAGTTATAGTGATATGATTAAAAGATCATACACTATGACCAGGTTAGATTTATACTATAAATTCAGAATTGCTTCAGTATTAGAAAGCTATGCAAAACAAATCATATTAATAACAAAAATAATTTTAAAATCACATCATTATTAAGAGATGTAGAAAAAGACTTCTGACAGAATGCAACACCAAATTCTATTTAAAACATAGAGATCACTGGAATAAGCAGACCTTTATTTAATCTATTTTTTTTTAAAAGAATATCTACCTGAGGCCAAAACCTAACATCATCATTCATAGAGAAATATTAGATATCTTTCCAGTAAGATCCAGAGTAAAGGAAGGTTGCCCATTATCACCACTTTTATTTCACATAGTTCTAGAAATACTATCTATAGCAATTAGGTAAGAAAAAGAAATTGAAGGAATAGACATAGACAAACACAAAACAAAATTATTGGTTTTCACAAACATGTTCTATTTAGAAAACCTTAAAGATTCTCCTAAAAAACAATTGAAGCAATTAATAACTTCAGCAAAGTAAAACACTATTTAAAAAACAGAGAAATAAATAAACCTTTCTGCATATTACCAACAAAACCCAACAGGAAGAGACAGAAAAAGAAATTCCATTCAAAACTACAGAATATATAAAATATTTGGAAGTCAATCTACCATGATACACACACAGGAATTATAAGAATTGAATACAACTATAAAATACTCTTTATAAATATAAAGACAGACCTAAATAATTGGAGAGATATTGGTTGCTTATTGGGCCATGTTAATATTGTAAAAATGAAAATTCTACCTAAATTAATTTACTTAGCAATATACCAATTAAGCTACCAAAAGGTTATCTATAGAACTCTAAAAATTAACAATAAAGACAAAAAAGAAAACAATCCCATCCCTCAAATATGTTGGCTTAACTTTCCAGATACTTGATGACAGTGACTTTATAGTTAAACCATCTGGCAGTATCAAGAATGTATAAACTACATCTAGGTCTATACCATAAATCAGCCTTGGAATACTGTCGTGGCCTGCTCAGTGTCCAGCACTAAGCATGATGGGAGATATGAATATGAAATGACCAGGCCATGTGGGTAGTTCAAGGAAGCACCATGAACTCTGTTTATTGATGCTTAGAACAAAGTTTTTAAGGATTCAAAAGACAAAGATTCAAGTATTCTTATCTTAATCATATCCTGGAATATTATTACTAATAGAAAAGTCTGCCGTACCCGGGAAGTAGCTTGGATAAGACAAGGCTTGTTATTGAGGACCCAGAAAGTCATGGGGAAGGTCACTTGTCTCTTATCAAAATGTATCTACAGGACAAAGGATGCTCCCTGAGAGCAGGCCACAATCTCAAAGACATCTGCATAGAAACCAATCTCAAAGACATCTGCATAGAAACTGATCCCCAAGAATCAAGTATTTTGACTTAAAATAATCTTTGGTCTGTTATAACTTGGAAGTAGCATAATATGATAAGGAACATGTCCTTTGTACCTGAAGTTTGGGGGCAAAGGTTTTGATGTCAGGATATCAAACAAAAGTCCTTTTAAGTGTACCCCTGAGGTTCTTTCAGGGGAGCCAGCCTTTGCAAGCTGCATCACCTCAAGAGGAATTAGGGTACATTATTCATGTCTCTTATCTGAGTCCTGGATCAGGCCCCTTTGGCTCCCCACAGAATACTTCTTATTTAAAAGGGAAAAAAAGCTTTTAAAATATAACCATATAACAAGAAAGGTTCCCCATTCCCCAGCATGTTAGATGGACAGCAAAAGGACTAGAGGTTACAGAGGATGAACATCCACAGATGAGCTAAAATCTGCTGCGATGGAAGCAATGTCCAAGTCAATTAAATCACAGATTCATTGGAATGCTGGCATATACAAAGTGAGTGAGAAATTCCAAATTAAACAAATTTACAAAAATATGTAGCACTCATTTATTTAATCTTATGATTCTAGAGAGGGTGACCTATCAGTCAGAAGATGCTCATTCACTCTTTCTTCCTAACACCACTTCCAAACATTCCTTTCTCTGACCAAATCCTAATAAGCTACATAGCTTCCCCTGTACTCACTAATATAATACTTGAAAAACTGATTCTCTTAAGAATGAATCAATCTATTGGCTCATGCCTGGAAGGTGCTCTTTCTTTATCTTCAAGATTCAGCTCGATGGCCACCTCCTGTGAAGCTCACCTGACATCTCGCCCACACACACCCCCTCCTTAGCAATTGATATTTTCTCTCATAATCAAAAGTATTTATTTAATTCTTAGTATGTGCCAAGCACTCTGCTAAGCACTAAGATTACAAAGAAAAAAATAACAACATTCCCTACCTTGGAGGAATTTACTTTCTAATGAGAGTGACAAGATGCATATAAATACAAGATACACAGAGTAGATACAAGATGAACTTAGTGAAGACTGCTGGGTAAAATAAGTAGAACTAGGAACAATATAGACAATGATTAGAAAAATAAAAATGGAAAAAACTATAAAAAATGAAATTGAACCGTGTTTAGTTACAATGACTGAATTTGGCTCTAAAAAAGAAAGAAGAAAATCCCCCTGCCTCCCTTGATTGCAGAGGGGGAGTACAGGTGTAGAATACCGTGTATGTGGTCAGCTAATATGTTGCTGAGCTTTTGGTTGTTTGTTGTGTTGGGTCTTTTTCCGAATTTATTCTTTGTTATGAGATAAAGTTTCCTTTGAATTTACTCACCTGTGTACCGATGGTACTCTGCCAGTAGAAAATAAGTTCTCTGAGGGCAGGAACTGTTTTGATTTTGTCTTTATGTCCTTGGGACCACTCAGTGCCTGAACACATAGAAGATATTCAATAAATATCTATTGAGCTGAATTGAATAGTATCATGTATAATAGCTAATAATAATAGCTAACATTTATACATATATATATATATAATATAAATATATACAAATATATGCTGTGTGCCAGACGCTGTGGTAAGTGCTTTACAATTATTAAATCATTTGACCCTCACAACACACCTGGGGGGGGTGGATGCTATTATCATCCCCATTTTGTAGATGAGGAAACTGAAGCAGACAGTGGTTAAGTGATTGCCCAGTGTCACACAGCTAGTAAGTATCTGAGGTCACACTTGAACTCAAGTCTTCCTGACTCCAGGCCCAGCACTCCATCTACTGCCCCTTCTAGCTGTACACCTCAGCTGCATCTCAGAAGAAAAACAACTTGTTCTCCCTCTGTCAGGCCATCAGACTACCATTTCTTTCTTTCTTTCTTTGCTTTGTTGGAGGGAGGAAGGCAGGGCAATTGGGGTTAAGTGACTTGCCCAAGGTCACACTGCTAGTAAGTGTTAAGTGTCTGAGGCTGGATTTGAACTGAGGTCTTTCTGACTCCAGGGCCAGTGCTCTATTCACTGCGCCACCTAGCCTCCCCACCATTTCTTTCTTAGCCTACCCTTGGCAGCTTTAATACAGCCTCATATTCTGAACTGAAAAAGGCCAGACAAAAATTTATCCATGAATTCGACACATAGTACAGAATGGCAATTTTTAATTTTAAACAAACTGCAATAAGATTGAAGAAAATCTAGGTGTCATTCCAATAAAACTTGCCTCCTGAGTAAAGCCCTGTGTGAATTAGCTAATTTGAAAATAATAATATGATGAAGGAGCTGAAAAGAGACACTAGCAGAAAAAAAGCAATGCCATTAAGAGTCAGGCATAATTATCAGGCTCTTTATCTTGAGAGATCATCATTGGCAGAGTGGATGACCCCTCAGTCAAGTTGTTGAAAGGATTCCTATTCAGGTAAATGTTGCATTGGATGGCCTTTTTTGCAGATCCTATACTTGACTGCATGCCTCCATGGAAAGGGAGGCAAGAGGGAGGGGAGAAAATTTGAAATTTAAGGGATTGCAGAACTGAATCTTGTAAACTAAAAGTAAATAAACAAATCAATTAATTTTAAAAAAAAAAGATCCCTCCCAGACCTGGAATTCTGGGACTCTGAGATATTAATTAACCTGTTTAAAAGTTTCTTGAATCGCTATAAAGATAGACACTTAAATTTTGTTCCACATTAATCAAAGAGAATTTAGCACCCACAGATAACAACCCTCCTTCAGTAGCATCTGCTGCCACAGGCCACTAATGGGCAAAGCTCACAGTTCCCTTCAATAGCCACTTTGGCTGTTGGTTCTACAGCAAAGATGCTTAAAAGATGCCAGAAATTGAAATCTTTTGTCCAACTAAAAACCTGTCTTCCGTTGGAAACCTATCCCAAACCTTCTTAATTCTAGTGCCTTCCCTCTCTTAGTTATTTCATTTTTTTTGTCCTGTATATAAACTTGTTTATATATATTTGTTTGCTCTTTTTCTCCCCCAAGAGATTGTGAGCTCCCTGAGGGCAGGGATTGTCTTTTGCTTCTTTTTTTGTTTCCCCAGTGCTTACGACTGTGCCCGACACATAAATTCTGAGTACCATGCTATGGTTTGGACTCTCCCAGAACAAAAACTTAAAGCTGCCAAAGGGGGCAACAACTTGACATTATGATAAATCTTTAGCATCCCAGGGGAAACCTAACACAGTCCCTCCCAGGCTTATAGTGCCACCCTGTGGTTCCAACTCCCCCTGGAAAGCAAACGTATTTTAGGACTGCTGGCAGCAACTTCCTTCCTATCAGAACTGTACTAACCAAATAATTCATGTAATAATGGGGTAAGAGAAAGGAAAGAATGACAAGGTATAGATCCCATGTTGTGGCTTTAGTTCTGTTATCATGATAATTAGCTCATTTTAAGTCTAAGGAGCAAGATAATGGTTCCTAAGGGGCTCTGGACTCCCTCCTCTTCTCCATGCTTGCTCTAAATTCTTAAATCCAGAAACTCAGAATAATTCTTCTTTCAATTCTGACATAGCTTCTCCCTTTTGCACAAATTATTTAGGGTGTGACTCAGTCTCTAACACAATTGTTTTGAGTGATTCAAAATGGAATACAGACCCTGTTAACTCTCAGTTGTTATTTTTTAATTCAATAAAAAGTATTTTACCTAGTCAAGGCACTACAATCAAATGGGATGGCTTCAACCCCACCCTTACAGTCCTTTATTGAATCTACTCTTTCTTTCTTTCCAAAGGACACGCTGTTCAGGAACTCCCCTTCTCCATCTTGAAAGCCAAATTTCTCATTGAATTTAAGGCTATCTCAATGCAACCCTCAAGGTTAGCACTACCCAAGCAATTTTTCTTTTCTAGCTAGAAGTCCTGATTCTGTAATTACCCTGCCTATCAGAAAGACTGACAATGTACTTTAATTGAAAGCGCACTGGACATGGAGTTAGATGACCTGGTTTTAAATCCTGACTCTGGACCTCAGTTTTCTTTGTCTGAAATCTGCCCCCAGATTCTCTCTCAGGTCTTCTGGATTTCTAAATCCTAGGAAGTGTCATAATCCAAGGACACCCAAAATCCAAGGGGTTTAAAGCATGACAAGTGACAAGGGAACAAACAGAAAACATCCATAAGACTTAATTAAGAACAAGAGTAAGGCACTTATCAAGGGTAAGTTCTTGCTTGTGGCAAAGTTTTTGCTTTTTTTTTTTTTAACTTGGGGGTACTATAAGAACTAAGTAGAACTGAGTGGATGTACAGTCCTAAATTTGTCATTCCAAGGTTCAGAAAGTCAATCACAAGAAGGAAGGGCAGGGGAACAAGGTCTGAGTGAGAAATGCCAAGGAGGTAGATACAAGGAGAAAAGGTCTGAATTCCAAGTATTATGCCCAATATGCTGAGATTAACTCCCTGCTTGAAAACATACAGTTCACAAAATCAAAGGAGAGTTTTATGGAAAAGTCAAAGAAAACAAAATAAAATCCACTTATAAGAGAGGTGATGAAACTTCTCAATAAGAGCCACGTGCTTGTGTTTTGAGATGATGGATTAATGACTGAGCCAAGAAGAGCCCCACATTCTCTGAGCTATAAGGAGTAAGGATAAATATCTTATAGCCTATTTGGTTGGAATCAGTCGATGCTGGTTCCCAGCAAGGAGTTGGGGTAGGGAGAAATGGAATTCCTCTTGTCTTCCCTCATCCTCTATGGATATTTTGGCTTCAAGAACATAGAAGTGAGAATATGCACTTACATAGAGGAACCAGAAACTGGACCTCAAAGCCTTGACTGCCCCTTCAGTTTTTTATTTCTTTTCCCAAGTCCAGGTCACGAAAAAATGATCCTGAAAAACTAATCTTTCCAGCCCTGGTGGTACACTCATGAGTTTGAGAGTCAGGAGTTCTTGAGTCAGCGCTAGCTGCCCAGCAGGAGGTAAATCCTACAAATATATTGCTTCTCAGAAGAGATGATGACTATCAAAGTGAACTTGAAGAAGAGCCAGAAGAGCCAGACTCTGTGAGTTGCACAGACATCACAGATATGAGATGAATATGAAATATCTGTTTAGCACTCCCACAAATATGCCTTTACCTTTCAGTGAGAGTAGAATGGATAATGGAGTCTTGTTTCATGTTTTAAGTCTTTGTCAATGCATACTTTGAAGTCTTTTAAGCATTTCTTTTGTGGTAGAGTTAATAAAGAGCCATCCCACATCTGATACCTACTTTGTACATTGTGTGCTTTTTCCATAAGGGACCCTATGAATTGCTTTTAGGAGGAGATTCTAGTCATAAACCACACCTAAGCTTTATTTAAAAGATTCTGCACAGGATTCTGGGGCAAGAGAGGAAAGAAGGAAGGAAGGAAGGAAGGAAGGAAGGAAGGAAGGAAGGAAGGAAGGAAGGAAGGAAGGAAGGAAGGAAGGAAGAAAACGAAAGACAGGGGCTGTCCAAGACTGAACTGAAGTCCATTTAAGTTCAAAGCCAGGTTTCCTTTATTGAGAAATAACCTTCCTGGGCCATAAATGACACTTAGAGAATAAAAACAGGCTCCAATGAGCACCACTCCCCCAATTATCAGTGTCATCTTGGTCAATTACAGTTGGTTCCTCCTACAGATGGAACTAAGTATATTGCACTCCTATTGCTCCCAGAAGGTATGGCTCTGGTGGTATCAAGCGTTGCTCCTTGTTGTGTCTCTTGAAATTCCAGGCAGATCCCAGAGGCAGAATTAGTTGTGACTCCCTGCCCACATCTCTGCACACATCCCAGCAGGCAATGCCTTCAGACACAGTCAAACGTTCTGCTGGAACAAAGTGTTTTCTGTCATTGAGTACTACAGAAAGAAAGGGAGGTCTTCAGTGACTTCCCTAAGACAGTTCTTAGACCACAGCTCTACTGATACAACACTAGAGTAGGGACCTCTTTTCACTGATGTTTTTCTCCTTTCCTACCACCCCCATTGACTTATTCCCCCATAAAAACTTATCAGATAATGGGGGTCCACCAGTTTCAGAGATTTTGATGTCTTTTCTTCTTCAGATACCTAAATGTAGGTATCTACATTAGGCCCAAAGTGACCTCTCCTTGCTTGTTATGAAGCTAACAAATCATCCTTAATTGTCTTTTTTAAGTCCCAAAGACCCTCTCTAAGGCAACTGAGTGAGATTATTGAAATCACCTTAAGCTATTATCAGCCCTGCCTAAAATGAAGGGGGTGGATAGGGGAAGCTGTGCCTTCTTCTGGTTCTCCCAGAAACATTCACTCCCCCAGGGAATGTGATGCCCTGGAGAGGAAGATGGGCAATATTTATCCAGGCTACATAGCTAAGCACATCACATGATGGAAATAAGGTAAAGAAGGAAAAAAACAAGGTAAGGAAGGAAGATGCTTAAAGTTCTGGTGGTTACCCACCTTTTACAATTTAATTTTAATTTTAAGCACTCTTACATATTAAAGATTTCTCATACCAGATCTACCTCGTGGACTGTGTGGTCCAAAATCCTCTCTCCTCCACTCAGTGACTTGGAGTTGCCTCTTTGTACCAAGAATCAGAAAAAGGAAGGAGCATGAGGCTGGGGAAGTGAGGGGAAAAGTCGCAAAGAGAAGCCTCAATATCAATAGTGCATTGTCTGCTGCATGCAGAAGAACCAATTCTTCCCTGAACTCTAGGGTGATCAGATCATATGCTGAGGCACAATCATTGGTCATTACCTTAGTTGGTCCAACTATAGATTTTGACAGCCCCCCCATGACATTTCTCAGCTTTCTTTAAAGCCCTACCACAGTATTTTTAACACTTACCCCCTTCAGCAGTGTTGGCCTCCTCTTGACTGTCTATTGCATCAACAAGAATTTCCTAGCATTAGAGTTTAAATAATAACTGACATTTATGAAGCCTTTAAAGTTTACAAAGTACTTTCTATGTGTTATTTCATATGAGCTTCATGACAAGGAGGCAATGTAGAGAGAACTGAGTACTGGACTTGGAGGCAGGTTTAAATACTGCCCCTGACATGTATTAGCTGTGTGACCATGGGCAAGTCACTTGGCCCGTCTAAGGTTATTTCCTCATCTGTAGTGAAGATGTTAGGATCAGTGATGTCCAGCTCTCACTCTACGGTCCTACAAACAACACAGAGAAGTAGGCACTGAAAGTATTATCTGTCTTTTACCAAGAGAAAATGAGGCTCACAGAAATTAAGTGCTCAAGGTCACACAGCTAGTAAATGGCAAAGGTAGGATTCAAATTCAAATCTTCCCAGTATAGAACCTAACACTCTCATTCCTATTCCACATTGCCATACTGTTACTTGATGCATTTCATCTTATTGAGAGTGTCTTAGTTATCTTTTTCTTGGAAACTTGATTCGTTGTTCTGAGCCATTCCAATAACTCCTCTGATTCTAGGAAGAAGAATGGTACAATGAACAGAGTACTGGATTTGTTTGTCTGAGAACCCTGGTTTGAATTTAGGCTCTGGGATTTGTTACTTGTTTGGCATTGGACAATTCACTTAGCCTTTGTGGGCCTTGGTTTCCTCTACTGTAAAAATGAGGGAATTGACCTAGTTGCCCTATTAAGACTCTTTCAGTTATAGATCCTATTAAAGAGTTGCCTCTTTGCTGCTTTGTAAGACCTACCTTCTTCAACTTTGTAGGTATGTTTTATAATATATAGATGTCCATCTGTAAAATGGGGAAAATACCCTCAGAACTTTCTTCACAGGGTTATTTCAAGGACCAAATGAGCCAATAGTCAATAAGCCGATAAGATAATTTATCAGGCGCTTATTATGCGTCAAACACTGTGTTAAGTATTAGAGATACAAAGAAAGGTTGTTTTTTTTAAAGGCTCTCTCCCTTTGAGGAGTTTACAATCTAATGGGGAGACAACATGCAAATAACTATGTACAAACATGCTACATATAAGGTAAACTGGAAATAATCAACAGAGGGAAGACACAAGGATTAAGAAGTATTGGAAATGGCTTCCTGTAGAAAGTGAAGTTTTAACTAGAACTTGAAGGAAGCCAGGGAAGCCAGGATGTAGAGATGAGGAGGAAGAGCAAGTGCACACATGGGAACAGTCAGGGAAAATGCCCAGAGTCTGGAAATGGAATGTCTTGATTCCAAAGAAGAGAGATGAAGGGACCAGCATCACAGAGATCAGAATATTCAGTCAAGTGTAATATATAAAAAGATAAGAAAGGTAAGGGATGGAGGTAGGTTAGAAAGGGCTTTGGATGCCAAATTGAGGATTTTATATTTGTTGCTGGAAGTAATAAGGAGTCACTGGAGTTTACTGAAGAGTAGGTGACATGGTAAGATCTTTAGGAAGATCTCTTTGGTGGCTAAATAGAGGGTAGATTGGTGTGGAGAAAGACTTGTGGTTGGCAGATAAACCAGTAGGCTATTGCAATACTCCAGGTATGAGGTAATGAAAGCCTGCACCAGGGTGATGGCAGTGTCAGAGGAGAATGGGGGCAATGTGAAGGTAAAATTGACCAACTTTGGCAACAGATTGGATACAGGGAGGTAAGAGAGAGTGAGGAGTCAAGTGTGACACCTAGGTTATGATTCTGTGATATTAAGAAGAGGATGGTACCCTCAGCAGTAATAGGTAAGGGAGGGAGGGTAGGTTTGGGGGGAAAGATAATAAGCTCAGGTTGGGACATTTTGAGTTTAAGATGCACAGAACATCCAGTTTGAGATTTCTAGTAGGTAGTGAGACATGCAAGACTGGTGGTCAGCAGAGAGGATGGCTGGATAGCAGATTTAAGAATCATTAGAAAAGAGGTAATTGAATCCACAGGAGTTGAGGAGATGACCAAGTGAATTAGTATAAAGGGAGAAGAGAAGAGGAGCCCAGGGCAGAGCCCTGTGGGATAGCTGCCTAACCTGGAAACTTGTCTTAAAAAGTTGCTTATAACACTCACAATAAGTGTGCACAACCTGGAAGAAGATCCAGGAAAGCTGGCTGAAAAGGAATGGCCAAATAGGTGGAGAACCAGGAAAGAGAGGTATAAGAAGACTAGAAAGGGGTGAAGGGTGGAGGGGAGGGGAGTTATGAATGGCTCTGAATGCCAAACAGAGGGTTTCATATTTCATCATGGAGATGATTAAGAAGTCACTGGAATTTATTGAGTAGAAGAGTGACATAGTCTAAAGTTCTTTGCAAATCCTAAAACCTGTATACATGTCAGCTATATTTATTATTATTATTATTGCAACCATTTTCCTTTCTCTCATGAGGAGAGAGACAAAACTTAACATTACATAAAGATGGTCCATCAGTGACACAAGTTTAAAATCTGGGAGCCCTAAACAGAGGTGTCCCCAAAGGGTCTCTCTTACAGTTTAAGTGAAAATATGCAGCCTTTCAACATCTTCCCTACTTCCTACACCTACCATAATTTGGGCAATGCAGGTGGCATAAAACTCTGTGGAGAGATACCAAAATATTTTTGCACTGATCTCTTGTAGAATGGAATTCACAAAGTCAACTATTAGTCTTCAACCAATGGGTACCTCCTACAGGTTTAGAGGCTTTGCTAAATCAGGCATTGCATACAAATGCATTTTTCTGGTACTTTAGGGGAGTCTTTGATAACACCTTGTGAATACTTCTTGTTGGGAGGACAGAACTTTTGATCAATAATATGCAGGGGACTATGACTGGGCCTGGTGTGTTGAGGAGTACTAGATTAGGAGTCAGAAGGACCCAGGTTCAAGTCTCATTTCCCTTCCTTAATTCTTCTGGGATCTAAAGAAAATTGTTTGATTTCTCTGAGTCTGTTTCCTCCACAATAAAGCAAAATGATCTTTAAGGTTCCTCCCAGCTCCAAATCTTATGATATTTATAACTGTTGTCCCCATATTATGACTTTCTAGTTCATTTCTAGACTCTAGACTCACAGATTTCACAAAAAGACTATGTTTTCATTTACCCAGTGACTAACTATAATACAATTGGTCCATGGTATTGGATAACACTTCCTTCTTAAGACAAGTTTCCAGATTAGGCAGGTAGGTGGTACAGTGGATAGAGCACTGGGTCTGGAATCAGGAAGATCTGGTTTCAAATCTATTCTCCAACACGTAGTAGGGGTGTGATCCTGGGCAAGTCAAGTCACTTAACTTCAGTTTCCTCAACTGAAAAATGGGAATAATAATAACACCCACCTCCCAAGTTTGTTGTAAGCTTCAAATGAGGCACTTCACACAATGCCTGGCACATAGTAGGCATCATATGAATGTTCTCTATTGTTATTATTATCAAATGTTATGTGATCCCTGGATAAAAAGGGACTTTATAGAAAATGTTATTATTACTTTTGTGTTCTTGAGTCTTTCGGCACTCACCAATACCCACAGCCCACCTTTTAGAATTCTGTTCCCATAGACCATTTCAACATTTTTACTGGGCTATTTCAGTGTTACAGAATTGTTTCTTCTGATCTGGAAGGGTAAAGTTTGTCCAGAAATGCTGAATGAGAGCATGGTTCCCTTTAGCAAGTAATGTAGAGGAAAATTGAGCAGATGGTTTGCAAAGCAGCCAAATGCCAACCCGCAGAGGGGAAACCTAATGGGACTGAGATGAGCCCTGCCCAAGTCTGACAAAAAATGTTGTGTGTCATCTCCATTTGTGCATCCTAGTTTATGAGACATATTAGTGCATCTCAGAACCTGGCATTTTCATGCATCCTACAGATGATGGCCTGCCTTTGAATCTGGGCTCTAAGTGATTAAGAATCAGTGTGTGTTTGGGAGGTGGAGATGAGCTACTTATAATGGTTCTGTCTGAATGGGAACATGGCCACTGCTTCCTGAGGACTACTCCCACAATCAATGCTAGACCACTAGTCAATAACTATTTATTAAATGCCTACTCTGTGCCAGGCACTGTGCCAAGTACTGGAGATACAAAGAAAGGTCAGAGAGTCCCCGATTTCAAGAAGCTAAATCAGGCTGCTCTCCAGCACCTTACAGAAGCCAAGCCATCCGTCTCAGTGGAGACCCTTCTCTGTGTGGGGCCTGAGATACCAAGCCCTAAGGAAGTAAGAGAAAGAAAGAAGGTGAGGGCAGGAAGGAGAATGAAGTTGTGCCAAGCAGTGCATTCACATACCCAAACTGAACAGACACATAGGCATGTCCTTCCTGGCCCAACATAGTGGGGAACTCCTCCCTCCTTGCCCCTCCCTTCCAAAAGTCAGGAGAAAATGTTGCCCCCTTTCCATTACAAGAATGTTCTCTCCCTTCCTAAAATCTCACTCACCCACTTGCCCGTGATACAGAGGTGGAGGCATCTGGGATTTACACATGCATCTAAAAACCCAGACATAACTAAGTGAGCTTCATGAGGCCACAGCAATCACATGTGTCATCTGGCTGGGATGATTTGGTGATGGCAAAGAGGGTAAGAACATGCGCAGCAAAGTTTGCAGTCTGCCCCATCTGTTCAGGGCTGCTCTTAATCTAATGGAGCTCAATGGCTCATTTCAACTCCGGCTGTGCAGGCTCACACTCAAGGCTCTGGCACGCCTGGGAAAGCCTGCAAACTAGAAGAAGAGTGTCAGACCTTAACCCCTCTAGGCTCTTCGCTTTATTTCCACCAGACACATCAGAAAGGGTCTCTGCATCCCCCTTTTATTCAGGCAGAAAATCTATGGGTTTTGCAGAAAAATAAGCCAGTGTTTTCACATCCACTTCTAAGAACATCTACTTTGAGAAAAATGACCATGTGCATACATACAATTGTACAAGTGGTAGGGGTCTTAGAGATCCTTTTAGTTCATTCCCTTCATCTCACAGATGAGGCCCAAAGAGTGAAGCAGCTTGCGAGCAAGGTTGGGTTTGAGCTCAGGCCTTCCAACTCCTGGGCCTGTGCTTTTTACTCTTCACTAGGAGGCTTCATACGTGCTTCTGTGTGCGTGTGTGTGTGCGCACATGTGCATGGAGCATGCATGCACATCATCTTTTTTTTCCAACTTGTAAACATATTGCCTTTATTGACAGCAAAATTAAAAAAAAAGAAATAGTATTTTCCTGCTTGAGCTGGAGAGGCCCAGCCCCCCTGGCCAGTTTGGCAGCCTGCCTCAGTCACTGTTTGCTGGCCTCCTTGCTGGAGTCGGAAGCACCCCTCTCACTGCCATCCTCAGGCTGAGTGGTCACTGGCACGAAGGAAGGCGGGGCTGAGGCTGCACCGCCCAGGCCCTCCCTCGCTGCCGCTCTCCTCATCCTCATCCTGCCCGCTATCCTTGGCTCCACTTCCCCCATCCTCTTCCTCATCATCTTCCTCATCATTGTCCTCTGAGTCAGGGTCACTCTCGAAGATCTCCTCCTTGTCTTGGGCTGCTCGGGCCACGTCCTCACTGCTCTCCTCTTTGGCCTCATCCTTTCCACTCCTGCTCTTCTCACTCTCCTCCTCCTCTTCCTCTCCTGGGTCACTCTCACTTCCTGAGCACTCCTCTTCCTCCTCCTCCTCACTTGCCTCCTTTTCACTGCTGCTTCCTTTCTCCCGCTCTTCATCAGAGCCTGGGGCTTCTTTCTCCAGTTCCAGATCCTCTTCCTCCTCCTCTTCTGGCTCATGGTTCTCTAGCTGGGCCTTGTAAGCTTCCTGAGCCTCCTTCTCATTCATATCCCAGTGTTTGACACCATTAGGGCATTGATGCCAGACTGCACTCCAGCCTTGGCCCAACATTTACTGAGGCAGACCCTGGTTTCCAACTCATTGTAGTAGATGCCATCACCTTCTCAGAAGATGAAGAAGTACTTTTCTTCATAGCCCTTGCTAACCTTGTTCTTCATATTCCAGTTGTTCTCCTCTGCAATCTTATAATTGTAGGCATCATCTGGCAGGAAGTCCATCTCCTCTGCCTGATCACGCTTGTGCTTCCTCATGGTCTCTTCCAATGGCAGAAAGTAGGCCACAAACTGGTTGCCCTCCTCATCTATCATTCCCCTGATCATGGCTTGAGACATCATCTGCAGGGCTGCAGAACCACTGGTATCCTTGGGGGCTGGGATTGAGTCGAAGATCACTTAGGCACAGGGATTGATCCATATCTTGAAGTCTGGGAAAACAGGCATCACCTCCACTGGCATCACCCTTGGTTTGCTATAGTGTTGAGAAATCAACTTCTGGACATCCTCAAAAGTCTTCTCGATGGCTATGATCTGGCTGTCACAATCTTTGGAGATCTCCTCCTCAGTGAACTGCTGCTTCACAGATGCCCCAGTTTTGACTTTGGGCTTCTCATTAGAGAGGCCATAATGGTTGAACTCCACAGAGATATAGTTTGTCTTTCTCATCCAGGGGACCACTTTCACATGCTGCTGGGACCTTTTGGAGCTGGTTGGGGCCTGAATTTCTTCTTCAAGTAATTTCTCATCTGCTGAATCTAGAAGAACATTAGGGTTGATTCAGTAGGTGTCAGGGTTAATGAGATCAATAGTGACTCCCAGGTCTGGCTCTGTGAGTGGATCATGTTTGTGCTGTTTTTCTAGTGATGTTGCCTTATACTGGATGAACCTGTTCTGGTCAAAGGGGTAGGTGATGAACTTGATATCAAAAGGGATATCAGGGAGACTGTTACAGTATTTAACTTGACAGACTACACCAGACCTCTCTGGCAGAGTCCTATGGGAACTGGGTCTGTGGCTGTCTTCCCACTGAGCCTGGGTCTAGATGGTAGGCGCCATGACAATGACGAGGAGGACTACCAGTCACAAAGTGGGCCAGGCCCAGCTGCATGCATATCATCTTAACTAGTTATCTGGAATAATTTTCTTTTTTATTATATTTTCTTTTTTATTGATTTATTTTGTTTTTACATCATATTTATTTCTAAATATATCCCTCCATTCTCCTCTAATGAATTTAAAGCAATTTGGTAAAACTAACCCACACATAAACTGTGGATAAGAACATATACAACATGGAATAATTTACTTTCTATGTGAAATAATGCGAGCAACAAGGTCACGATTCTTAATCAAGGTTGGGACCCCAAAATGAAAATTCCAGAAACAAAGGGTGTGAGCTAGTAAAGAGTGGGAGTGGGGTGGGTACCTGTGCCTTCTACATAACCACATATCTCCCAGAAACTAATCAATGCATCACAGCAGTATCATAGCAGGAAGGACCCCACACAAACCCTAGAGTCACCAAACTCCCAAAAAACTTACTTGAGGACCATGAAACTAAAATGGAGCTACTAGAATATTATAATGCAATATCTTTGTTTGCTTCAATGCACATTTGGAATTACCCTCCCCCTTCCTATCCTGACTACAGTTACCCTGGCATCATGCCCTAGAACCTCCCTTGTTTGGAGCCTATCCAGGGCCAGACATTTTATGTGTATATGTATGTATATATACATATATATATATATGTATATATATATATATATAATGTGCATAATATACACACATAATGTAATAGCAGAATTTATTATCTTTTCTCCAAAACCTTTCCCCTCTCTTACCTTCCTTCTTACTCTAGAAGCAATACCATCCTCCCAGTTCTCAGAAATCCAACCTAAGTACCACTCTGGTGCACACCCTTAATACCTCACACCTGGACTACTGCAATAGCCTACTGGTGGGTCAGTCAGCCTCAACTCTCTCCTCATTCCAATCCATCCTCCATTCAATCCCCAAAGTGATTTCCTCAAAGTGCAAGTCTAACCATGTCACCACCTCCACCAATTTAATAAACTCTACTGGCTCCCTATTACTTCCTGGATCAAATGCAAAATCCTCTGTTTGATGTTCAGAACTCTTAATAACTTAGCCCCTCCTACCTTTCCAGTCTTCTTATACCTTATTCCCCACCACATGCTCTTGAATCCAGTGTCACTGGCCTCCTGGCTGTTCCACAAACAAGACCCTCCATCTCTTCGCTCCAGGAATTTTCTCTATCTGTCCCCCATACATAGAATACTCTTACTTCGCACTTCTACCTACTGTCTTCTTAGTGTCCCTTTAAATATCAATTAAAATCCCATCTTCTACAAGAGGTCTTTCCCAACCCCCCTTAATACTACTGCCCTCCTCTTAATTACGCCCTGTTTATCCTACACATAACTTATTTGTACATAGTTGTTTGCTTTTCATTTCCTCCATTAGATTGTGAGTTTGAGAACAGGAACTGTCATTTGCCTCTTTCTGTATTCCCAGTGCTTGGCACAGTACCTGGCACAAAGTAGAAACTTAATAAATGTTTACTGACTATTGATGAGACAGGGAGAGGCAGAGACAGAGACAAAGATGGAAAGAAAGAGATAGAGACACAGAAACAGAGAGAGACTTCAACTCATGCCAAGTAAAGGTGCAGTATTATATAATGATAATAATGTAATGGGGATAATCAAGGAACCCTGCCCCCATCTGCTGGTCTTCATGTACCCTGTAGCTCCAAACATGCACTCTGATACCTTCTGGTGGGCAGATCCCTCATTAAAAGATATTCAAAATCAAAGGCTTCTGGTTAGTCTCCATGTATGCCCTCCCACCTCCATGATGAAATACAACCTCAAAGAGATTGGTCACTGAAAGGCAAGAGCTGCCCAATCAAATGCAGAGACAACTTCTACTCTTTCTCCCTTTCTTCCCTTCTGAATGTTTGGATTAGGACTAAGAATTCTCTCTGAGGCTTCCTTGGGGTGAAGCAAGAGACTCCTTCCCCCTAATCCCACTCTGGCCCCTGCTAGCTATGGCAGCTCTTTACACACGGCAAAGAAACTATGTATTCATCCAGGTGAGTCCAAGACTACATATCAAGGCTTTGGTTGCCTCTTCTGTTCTGTATTGGTTTCCCTGAGCAAAGGAGACCAAAACCAAATGTGAGGTGGCCATTTCCGGTCTTGGAAATCATTGAGTCACGGAGAGATCAAGATAACTGGCAGCAAGAGGTGCTCCCTGTAACTGCTACAAGCAGCCCTTGAAGAGATGAATGCCTTAATGTCAATGCCTTTTCTCTGCTGATTTCGCCTGTCTGTATCTTATCTGTACATAATTGTTGCATGTTCTCTCTCCCATTAGACTACCCATTCCTTTTCTTTTTCTTCATATCCTCAACACTGGCATACAGTAGGCACTTAATAAATATTTGTTGTCTGACTGATTACCATCAGGAGCATGAGTCCATGCTCTGGCCCAACTGGCCAGAAGAGATGAACTTTGAAGGAGTTATTTGGACAGTACAGAGTCAAAATGAAATGGTTCTTCAGCAGTCCCACAAAATGTTTTGATGTTTTAAGTATCAACCTACTAGGAAAGAATAATAGGAGTTATGGGTTACTGTTTCATGTTTCAAGATTGTATACTTATGAGTCTTTTGTGATATAAGCATTTCTTTTGTAGTAGAGGAAATGAATAGCTGCCCAATCTGGAAAATATGCTGATAATTCTTTTGGTGGAAGACCCTAAGCTGTAAGTGATTTTTCCTGAGACTGGCATGAAGAGCATTTCCTCTCCCTCTCGTTTAAGACCAGGTTCCTCCAGGACTGAAGTCAGCGTGTATGAGCCCAGAGCTGGGGCACTAAACTGGGAAGAACATTTGGTCCAGGTAGAACATTTGGACACAAAATACAATTTAATAGCAATAAGTGTAAAGTCTTATACTTGGGTTCACAAAAATCGATTTCACAAGTACAAGAGGAGGAGGTATGGACAAACACAGTAAATAGTTTGTCTGAAAAGGAGGAAAAGGTTTGAGGTTTTGAGTGAACTCCAAAGTCAATGTGAGTCCGCAGTTTAATACAACCATCAGCTAAGAAAACTGAGGTCTTGGACTACATTAAGAGAGGCTGTATGTATTCTGAGCTAGGGAAATGATAGACCCAATGTTCTCTGTCCCAGTCAGACCACATACAGAGTATTACACTCAATCCTTGGTAGAACATTTTAGGAAACAATGAGAGATAAAAGAGAGGTCAGAGGAGGGAGGACTTGACTTCAAGCTATTGAGAACTGGTTGAAGTAGCTGGAGATGTATCCTGGATGGGAGAAAAATTAGGAGGGATAGGATATTGGCCTTCAGCTGCCACCTGGAATAAGAAGTGGAATTGTTTTCCATGGCTGCTCCAAAAGCCAGAATTGGAGCAATGGATAGACTTTCAGAGAGGCAGGTGATGAGAACTTTCCAAAAGTGTCATGGTAGTGGGTTTCCCTCTCACTGAAAGTCTTCAAGCAAAGTCTCTGTCCAATTGTTAGGGGTATTATATAAGGGATTCTTTATCAGGCATAGATTGGACTAGATGGTCCCTGTGGTCCCTTCCAAACTCTGTAATTCTATAATTCTGTGATGCTGCTCACATTTCCATAGTGCTCTAAGGCTTACATAGCATTTTCTTCACAACAAGCAATGCTATTGCATCTAATAGATGGAGAAACTAAAGTTCAGGGAGGTTAATCATTTCGTCTAAGGTCACAAAGCTAGTAAGTTCTGTAGTGGGGCCTCAAATTGGGTATTCAGACCTTAAGATCAACGGTTTATGCACTATGACCTGATGCCCCTTAAGCACTACCTCTGACAAGTCTGTTAAGTACAGCTTTTACCACAGACCACCCCTCTGACAGTGCATCCCCTAATTCAACATCATTCCTGTCCTCAAAACCCACCAACTCCTGACAGCCCACAGTGAGCTACATAAGATGACTCAACATTCCAAGGGAAATGAATAAACAAGCCTGTTCAGTAATTAAACTCTCTGAAGCTGAGAAAGACACATGAGATACCCACCAAGTCAGAAAGCAGGGTACGCACAGCTACAAGAACCAAGTTCTTGAGATCTTGTGGTCTTGACAATCATGCTACAGGTACAGTCCAAGCTCTATGCTGCTATGCTGGCTGACCTCAGTGAGCTGAAGCAGCCAGATATATAGAGCCAATGACCAACATATGGAAGGCATCCATCTACTGGTTCTTATAGCACCTGATGCCAGGTGAATGGGCAGGCGCAGTTCTACTGGACTCCACTAACAGGCAGAATCAGCCTATGAGCAGCTGTGGTCTTGTGGGCAGTCCACTGCTACTCTAGTAGACAGACAATCAGTAACTCATGAAAACAGACACAAACGCTCTGAGCTAGGACAGGCCTGCCAGGCTCTGCCTGTATGGCTGTCTGGGCCAAAGTCATTAACATAGGTGGAATGAGAAGCCAGATACCTACTGTGATTTCAGTGGGGTCTTCTAACCTCCCTTGCCAAAAAAAAAATACCTCTTCTACCTGCTCTCACATAGAAGCCTCTTCCAGGAAGGCATCATAGTATAGTGGAACAAACATTAGAATTGGAGCCAGAAGATTTGGGCCAAAATCCTAGCTCTGTCACTTCCCACCTGCTTAACTCTGGGCAAGTCACCTTTTCCGGGCCTCGGTTTTCTCATGTATAGAATGAGGGCATTAGACTAGATGACCTCAAGGGTCCCTGCTAGCTCTAAATCTATTGTCCTGTTCTATGACTAGAGGTAGAGTTTAAATTGAAGATAACCTGGGAAGGGCAACAAACTGACAGAACTTCACGCTAAGGTATAAGTGAATGATTTCCTTTCCTGTGACCAGTTTTTGAAAGGGGAAGGAGGTTATTCACAACCTGAAAGAGAAGGGGAGAGGAGGGCAAGGGTAAACCATAAAGAGGAAGGCAGGGGACTGAAAGGGAAGACTGAGGATACTACGGACTTCACAGATTTGCTGGGGGCTGACAAACTGAACAGACAGTCAGGAGACCTTAATTTTTTGCCCCATTGTGCTACCACGTAGCAATGTGGCCTTGAAAGTCTTTCTCTCTCAAAATCTCCCTTTCCTCTTCACAAAAAAAGGATATATGAAGACAGATGCTGTCTGCATCCAAAGAAAGAACTATATAGAATAATTTTACATATATATGCATATATGTGTATGTGTGTATATATATACATATATGTCTGTCTGTCTGTCTGTGTGTGTGTGTGTGTGTGTGTAATTTGTATCCAATGGTAGCCATCTCTAGGGTGGAGGAGGGAAGAAAAAAAGAAAAAATTTACACGATAATTTTGTTGTATATTTGAAAGGAATAGTAAGTTGTGCATAGTAGATTTTCAGTTTCATGTACAATCATTTTTCTATTATACTATGTCACACAGAAATTTTTGTTTTATTCCATAAATTAAAAATAAAATATTTTTAAAAATTTTAAAGAATCTCCCCTTCCTCATTTATAAAATGAGGGGGCCAGATGAGAAGACCTCTGAAGCCCTTGAAGCAAACAAGCCTCTTGTAATGGCTTGTGGATGGACAAATTCTAGCTCCCAGAGATCAAAGCATCCTAGGAGCTAGAGATTGAAGGGCTCTAATCCGACCTTGTCATTTGACAGGTTAGGAGACTGACACACACCAGGTTATGAGGCAGCAAGGATCACATTGCCCTCCCTAGTGCTCGTTTCCCCTTCTGGTTAGGAATGACTACTTGGTGGGCTGCAGAGTGCTGGTGGTCAACCACTGTTCACTGAGTATGTCAGGAGCAGAGCCTCTGAATCAGAACAGTAAAAATCTCTTTGGTTCATAAGGATCAGCACTGGCAAGGGAGAAGGAACTTTCTGTGGAAGATATTCAAAGTGCATAGAGGAGCAGAAAGGGAGGGAATCTGCCGCAACTTTGCAAATAGCATGTTCTGCAGCACCAATGGGAATTGGGCCAAAGAGCATTTGAGATGGAACTGTCCCTGATCAGACAATAATGGCCAGCTTCATTTGGTACTTTCAGGAAAGACTCTCAAAGCTACGAAAAGTACAAATTTGTCGCCCCCTCCTGTCCATTCTTTGCAAATCTGAGTTCAAGGTACAGAAAATGGAACAGAAGGCAGGAGAGCGAGGGGGAGACAGAGGGGAAATCAAAGACCCCCATAGAGAAATTTCTTGCTAAGTTACACCAGCTGCAGGAGTGGGCAGATGGGACACCGACAAATGACTCACTTTAAGAAACTGGATTCTCTGATGGGGACCTGGTGGAGGCAACGCCTTGCAAACAGTTCCTAATTATATCAACAATGTATCATTCGTAATTTGCCAAGAAAATAAAATCCACTCAAATGACTTCCCTACATACTATTCGTCTCTCCCACAAGTTAATGTCGACAACTGAGGCCAAATGAAGATATTTAAAGGAATAGTTCTCCCCACCATCATCTAAGCTCCTTTTTTTCCCCCTTTTGGACCTGGCATGCAATTTCATTGATGGAGGGTTAGGAGACTTACAGTCTCAGAAAGTTGCCTAGGGCCTTGAGATGTTAAGTAACCTACCCACAATCGAATTGCCAGAATATGTCAAAGATCATGTCCCAGCCCTTCTTGACTCCAAGGTCTTCTGGATTGTGAAACTAGTACCCACAAGGTCAGATTGTCTCTCCTTCTGCCCTCTTTCCAATAACAATATTTACTCTTATCTTGCTGAGAAAGTGAGAAGAAGGTTCAGTTTTATTTAAAAACACACACACACACACACACACACACACACACACACCTTCAAAGGGAAGCTAAGCACTGAGATAATATCTGTAAGGCATTTTGGAAATGCTGAATTTTTTAAAAATTTGAAAAATTTTGAAAATCTTGCAAAAGTGTTTTTTAAAAAAACCTTTAAATTCCAATATGGAAGATGGCTTGCTGACAAAATGATTACAGCTGCAGATGTACTGCTTCCAACTTATCAAAACTTTTCCTGAATTCTATCAGAACAACACAACCAGTATTGAATGGTTCCCATTCAACAACTAAGGAGGATCTGGTACTTTACAAAGATACTTTAGGTATTTTATGTAGATAGAGGTTTTTCTCCTTTTTAAATTTTTATTTAAAAGTTAATTTGTCTTATTTTAATGCAAATGATTTTCTTTCCTAGTTGAAAAAATGGAAAAAAAGACAGATGTATGAGCCCAGGAAAGCCAAAGTCACTTGGCACCATAGCACTTATCACAGGAGTGGGGAACCTGCAGCATCAAGGCCACGTGTGGCCTTCTAGGTCTTTGGGTATGGCCTTTTGACTGAGTCCAACTTTTACAGAACAAATCCTTTTATTAAGGGGATTTGTTCTGTGAAGTTTGGATTAAGGCAAAGGGCTGCACTTGAGGACCTAGAGGGCCACATGTGGCCTCGAGGCCATAGATGCCCCACCCCTAAAAGGATGGGCCCAGATTCAGGAAGACCCGAGTTCAACTCCAGCTTCAAATAATTGCAACCCATGTGACCCTTGGCCAAGTCACTTAACCCTCTATCTGTATCAGCTTCCTGAACTGTAAATTGGGGATAATAATAGCACCTACCTCCCAGGGCTGTTGTGAGGATTCAAGGAAATAATACTTGTAAAGTGCTTGGCACAGTGTTTGACACATAGTAGGGACTATATAAATGTTTATTCCCGTCCCTCACCAGTTCCAAGGAGGTATCAGGCCTCTGAAATCTTCCCTCCAATTCCTCCCTCCTCCATTTTGTCTCCCTGGGGGTGTCAAGTATCCCCAAGAATGCAATGGGGAATCTTTTGAGACCACACTGACCTGGTCCAGACATGTGTTGGAATAGAAGAGATACAGAAGTCGTGAAAAGTTAAAACCAGAGCCTATCTGTGCAAAAAACACTGGGAAGTTCAAATCAGCATGGGAAGATTAGAACATTCATGGCCCAGAAAGGGACTGGCAGTGCTGGGCATTCTGCCATAGGCCACAGTTGTTTAAAGGTCTTTGTAACTGTAGACGGCTCCTGCTCTGTCTGCTCCCTGGGTCCAAGGAAACCATAGGTTTCGTTCCACCATAAGTTCTAACCAGATAGTTGCCCATCAGTGCCAGGGGCTGAAAAGATTCCCAATGGAGGTGCCCTCAATCCCTAGAATGCTCAGGCAATAAAGGACTCAGGTGAGCAGCAAGTCCAGTCTCCATGGAGTGACCCATTATTAGCTAATTGCAAGTTACTCTAATTATTATTATTGAGGGGGTAAGGGATTGATAGACTAGACAGAGCTCCTTGACTGGTGTACACTAATTCAATTCATCTGAACAACATCAAAGGTTTAATAAGTACCTACTAACAGACAGAACACAAATCTTGTTCTCAAGGAATTTATAATCTAATAGGAAGAAAGATACAGACACAAGTAACTGAGGAATAGGGAGAGTGGGGCACGCACAAAGGAAAGGGTCAGGCAAAGGGCCAGAAGAAATCCGAGTAGGGAAAGATCACTTTCACATGAGGGAGGGAGAAGGAAGAAGGCAGAGGAAATCTATTTTAGACATGAAGTACTTCACAACCAAAGCAACAGAGATAGGAGAAAAATAGAGGACAAAGAGAAGTTTGGCCATTTGGCTAGAAATGTAGTTTGGAGGTCAGAACCAGAAGTTTATTGAGTAGTCAGTGTTGTTGCTGTTCAGTCTTGTTTGACACTTTGTGACCCCATTTGGGGTTTTCTTGGCAAAGACACTGGAGTGGTTTGCCATTTCCTTCTCCAGCTCATTTTACAGAGGAGGAAACTGAGGCAGACAAGGTTAATTGACTTTGCCCAGGGTCACACTGCTAGTAAGTGTCTGACATCTAATTTGAATTCAGGAAAATGAGTCTTCCTGACTTCAGGCCTGGCACTCCATCTACTGCACCACCTAGCTGCCCATGAGTCATCAATGGGAAAGCAGATATTGAAGTCCCAGGAGTAAAGTAATCAAATTGATGAATGTGCCAGTAAGATTATTAGTGCAGGATGAAGGATGGATTTGAAAGAGGACACATATAAAACCTGATGACTAGAAAGAATATTAATTCCAACCATACCATAATAGATAGGCCTTCAGCACTTCACTTAGTAAATATTGTGATATTTACACTAAATACTAAGTATAAGGTAGGGTGCTGATGGGTACAGAATACAAAGTTGTAGAAGATACTATTCCTGCCCCACCCCCAGGGAACTTAAAATCTATAATACAAACTTAATTCTCTTCGTGACAGGAGAAAAAGAGCAGGGGGACACTGGGAGGGGATGATATTTCATATCAGTGTACTCAGGTCATCAGAATATGAAATCATAGACCCCAATAATCCTCATTATTGTATATTTTAATGATCATGCATCAGGTGTGCAGCTTTGGCTCCCATTAATCGCAGAAAATACTTAGGCATTGACAGAGCAGCTTTTATCTGAGGACCTCTGAGTACTTCATAAACACTAATTAATAAAGCCTCCTGTCACCTTCTGAGAGGTGAGGAGTGTTTTACAGATGGGTTAGCAAAGTCTCTAGAAAGTTAAGAGCCTTATCTAATATGCCTCTATGAGTTAGTGTCTGTGCCAGGAATAGAATCCTAAGGATTTGGCACCCAGCTCTCTGGCCAAACCACAGTTACGATGATTCAGTTGATGGTAATGAAGCCACAGCATCTGTCATTCTGAGTCTTCTTAGGATATTCTGTAATTATTGCTCTTAAGGAGCAGCCAACCTCCCAGCCCCACTCCCTCACTCTCACATCTAGCCTCAACTGAGAACATCCTACATAAATAAACAGAGGTCTTTTTCAGGGATAATCGCCCTGGTTTCTCCTCCCCAGGCCCCAAACTAATTTTTAAGTGCTGAATCTGAGATCCTGTGAGACATGCCTCCTTTATCCTTCTCCCCCTCTTCTCCTCCCACAGAACACAAGATCATTTGGCAGTCAGAGTTTATGGACTATGACAGGCTTCCTGAACAAGCCAAATATCCAGGGATGAGTCCTTCATCAAGAATGACCTTCATAACACTTACTAGCCATGTGACCTTGGGCAAGTCACTTAACCCCAATTGCCCTGCCCTCCCCCTCCAAAAAAAAATGACCTTCAGCCCTGGATTCTAGGTGCTGTCAAAGGCAGCTTTCCAGTAAAGACGAAGTCCAGAGTCAGTGCCCAAAGAAGCTACCACTCATATACTAGAAAAACACACTTGGCACAATCACCATGATGAGCCAAAAGGTCCAGGCATTGGGAAAATTAGGAAATGCACTAACTTTCGCCAATGTCTTCCTGCCTCCTCAATCTTCAAGTTACACCATCACCATAGTGCCCTCGTGATGTTCTCTACTCTTCTTTTTTTTTCTTTTTTTGCTTTTTTCTTTTTGGAGGATAATTGGGGTTAAGTAACTTGCCCAAGGTCACACGGCTAGTTTTTGTGTTAAGTGTCTGAGGCCGGATTTGAACTCAGGTGCTCCTGACTCCAGGGCCGGTGTTCTATTCACCGTGCCACCTAGCTGCCCCCGGTCTCTACTCTTCTTGCTCCAAGTATATCCCTCTTTGCCTCCCCCACAACTATCTAATCTTTTTTCTGTCCTGTGTCCCTTTGGGGTAACAAGTGGGGAGGCAATCTCATAAACAAACCTAGTACTAAGGTATGACTACATGATAAGGGCTGAATATACTACTCTTCCTAGGGGTATTCACATTTCAAAGAGACGCTTAACCCAAATGAGTGACTCTTTTATGGTGGAATCGCAACCAATATGGCAGACCAGTTGGAAAATATTTGAGGACAGAAGTTAAGTTACACTATGTTAGGAACACTTACATATAAGGCCAGTTTTAGGGTCTACCATCTCCTGTACCTTATCCATATGAATGAAAAAACTCAAAAATAAATGCAGCTTTCTGTATTTCAAGGTAAAGGGCTGTACAATGCCATGAACATATGATAAGATGGATGAAATGTGATGTGATAGCAGCTGGTGCGAAAAAAAGACCTGGGGGTTTTTAGTTGCAGGGGGTTGTAACCTCAACATAAGTTAGCAGTGTAATGTGGCACCCCAAAAAGCTATATTCTCTAAAGAGCAGCTAGGTGGCGCAATGGATAGAGTCTTGGGCCTAGCATCAAGAAGACTCATTTTCCTGAATGCACATCTGACCTCAGATATTTATTAGCTGTGTGAGCCTGGGCAAGTCACTTAACTTTGTTTGCCTCAGTTTCCTCATCTGTAAAATGGGTTGGAGAAGGAAGTGGGAAATCAGCATATTTGCCAAGAAAACCCCAAATGGTGTCTCAAAGAGTCAAGTACAAAATGTACTCTGATGGCCACAAAGTATGTTTATTCTGGGGATGGGTGGGAGTCAGGGTTGATCAAGGGAGCTACTAACTAAGCTTTTAGTGAGGTGGTCCTTCCAGACTTCCCTATTACTAGACCTCACAGGTACCTTCCCCTCTCCCCTTTCAGTTCCCTTCTATGTACTGTCTTACCTCATTAGAATGTAAGCTCCTTAAGGGTAGGAGCTACACACACACACACACACACACACACACACACACACACACACACACACACACACACACACACACACAGTTTGCTTGAATTTATACTCTGAGACCTTAGCACAGTGTCTGCGAAACAATAAGCACCAAATCAATTCCTGTCGCCTAGACTGTGTTAGGATCTTTGAAAGCATCTCCCCATGAAGGATATGGGCACTTCTTTGAGAGGACTAATGACATCTTCTGACTGAGTCTCCAGGCCTGCAGCTGAACTGGCTGGCTTGGATTCCTGTGGTAATTATTGGGAGAAGCAACCTGCCTTGGAATGGTCTATAAAAGGGACTGATAGACCTGTTTTTCCTTCAACTTTTTACCTTTCTTCCAGAGAGATCCTGATTATGAAATGCCTCTGTGAATCAGGGATGGGGGGGTTTGGGGGTTGGAAAGAGAACTCCAGCAAGAAACAGGTAACAGCTTCACGTGATAGCGCCTGTCGCCAGAGAGCAAGGTATCTGACAGTGTCTAATTCCTGGTGTCAGCCTCAGAGGAGCAGTAAAGTGACCTCTCAACCAGGGCTGGCATAGGGCAGGGAAACACAGGGCCAAGTAGTGAGAGTTCCTGAGGGTTGCCTCTCTAGCAGTCTCAAATTCAAGAGTTTTGGACTCTAGTCTTCAAGCAGCCCAGCAGTTATAACATATATAATGTGTGTGTGTGTGTGTGTGTGTGTGTGTGTGTGTGTGTGTGTGTGTGTGTGTGTGTGTGTGTGTAGAGCCAGAATTTATATAACATCTTAAGGTTTGCAAAGTGCTTTACAGATATGATCATGTTTGATCCTCACAACAAACCTATAAAATAGGTGAGGATATTATTTCCATTTTACAGATGAGGAAACTGAGGCAGACACAGGTTCAGTGATTTGCCTGAGTTCATACAGCTAATAAGCATCAGAGGCCAGAGGCCAACTAATGTCTTTCTGACTCCAGGCCCAGAACTCAATTCACTGACCAAGCAATGGCAGAGCAGGATTCCTTAGAAAACATCAGCCTCAAGAGTCACTTTTTGAGTAATCCTAAGGTAAAGAGTTTGGGGATCTGACCCTTCCACAGAAAAATGTTCTTCTTACAAAAGTAATAATGTTAATTATATGGCTCTCTAGGCTGGAAGGAGAAGAATCAGTAAGGGACTAAAGTCATGGAGACTAAAAGCAGAGAAGACTCAGGGTATCTGGACCTTGCCCTCTACTGCTACTGCCTTATTCAGATGGCAAGGGTGTTACCAGTCTAACAAGAAGAAGTACATGTCACTCGCAGGAAGGAAGGTCCACAATCCATATGCTGGCATTATTGGGGGAAGGAAGAAGAGACATTATGTAGGATTACTGGGAAAATGGGACTCCCCAGAAGGATGTAGCATCGTCCTGCTGGGAACCCCATTCTGAGGGAAGTCCAAACCATAAAGCAGTGTTTTCATGTACAGGATCATAGGACCCTAAAGAAAAGTAGAGTTCAAAAGAGGAGGAGAATTTTTTCAATTGTTTATGGATTATTGTGAAACTTTTATGTGTTTTCTGACTTTTTTTGTGAGCTCCATGAATCCTTTGCATTTTCCATGAATAGAATAAAGTCTCTCTAGTACCAGTATTCAGTAACCTGAAGGGTTTTTAAGGGTGCTAGGGACCCTGTTATTCACAGTTATGGACACTTGGACAGAGACTCTAGACACAGAGGCTCCCAAAGTGGTCAATACCACTCTCTGGAAGGTTCTGGAACCATCCAGGAGGAAGAGTAGAAGACTTGGGCACAACTGAGGAGCACTGAATGAAAATAAGGAGGTGATGGAAGCATATGGAAAGAAGAGAAGAAAATTTTGAAAAACCATTTGTCCATGTTTCATCTATTGTGTAACAGAGTTAAAGTCATAGTGATTACATTATTTTCCAAATAAACACACAAAATGCAAATTATAACCCATCAGTGGTCAAGTCTGCTGACAAGTCTTAACAAGCAAGTGTTGGCAGGTGAATATGTCACACATTGTCAGGAAGTCTAGCATGCGTCAGCAGGAAGTGTGTGAGGACTTGTTTACAATACAATACTATATGGTTACATGATGCAATTCTGCATCATCAGAATTTCAATGCAGGAAAAAAACACAAATTTACAATAAATTATTAAATGTAAGATGCATCATTTTAAAAAATATCTTATTTTTTTTTAATGATGCAAAATTTTTAAAATGTCAAAGGGTTAAAGAAAGTAGATTTACAGGGGGCACTGAGTAATTTTTTTAAAAGGGGGTTGTAGGCCAAATAAGTTTGAGAACCTCTACCCTACAGCAAACCTTGGGTTAGGGTATTATGAGACAAATGGAGCTATGAATTTTAGGGTCAGCCCCCAAGACTGGACATATTGCACGTAAAGCCAAAACTTAGGGCACTGGGCCACAAGCTGCTCTTGAAATGCCAAGAATATTTATTCCTCACTAAAGCCTAAATCTAGTCTATGTTTTGAGATATTACAAGGAGAACCTGACTATTATTACCAGACTTAAGAAAAAAATCTAGAGAATGAGAAAAAAAGCTAAAGTTGTTTAGGGCTATTTAATAGGCCTTTCTTTCCATAGCTTAGTCTCAGACTTAGTGACGCATAGCAATTTCAGCCCAAGAATATTTTTTAAATGAATCTTAGAAGCAACAGATAACTTCAGTGTTTGATGGAAATGTTTTTCCTTCATTCATAAGTTGTGTCACTAATATCCCTTCATCGAGTTTTCAGATAAACTGAGGTTTGCTTTTGGATAGAGAATACTATACAGAAAATGGGGTTTTCTTTGTAATCTATGAACACTTTCCATAGGCAGAGTAGGAAAACAAATAAGAGTACTGGATTAGCGTTAGGAAGACCAGGTTCAAACCCTACGTTTGACACTTACTGTGTGACCATGGCCTGATCCCTTGACATCTCTGAGCTTCAAAGGTTACTTCTAGTGTATCCCATGGCTATCATCTAGTGAGTCCTTAGTGAATAGACCTGTAGTATGTATAGGTAATCTATATAGATATCAACAATGATATTCCTGACATGATGATATCTAGACCTTTACTGAATACCAATCCCAAACACTTCTGTACCTAATTTGTCCTGTCTTATACACAATAATGGGGGGGAAGGGGCAGGCAACTAGGTAGTGCAGTGGATAAAGTGCCAGGCCTGAAGTCAGGAAGATCTGAGTTCAAATCCAGCCTCAGACACTTGCTAGCTATGTGACCCTAGGCAAGTCACTTAACTCCTATTTGCCTTCACACACACAACGCCTCTCATTTATGGTTATTTTGTTTTGCCATCAAGCTCTTCATCTGCAAAATGAGCTAGAGAAGGAAATGGCAAACTATTCTAGTATATTTGCTGAGAAAACCCCATGAGCAAAGTCACATAGAGTAAGATATAACTGGATGACTGAACAACAATATATGATACCTGTTTCTTTATATGAACTGTTTTATAAATATGTTCCTTAGTTACGCCGTGGTATAAATATTTTGTCTTCCTTGGTAAAGTATAAGCTTCCAGAAGGTAGGAAGGGTGTGTTTTATTGCTTTTGTAATAAAACACTCCACACGTGTTACAGATGCTGATACAAATAAGATCTTTTCTGGTGAACGTCATTACTAAAAAGTATCAAAGCTTTTTTGATCTTCCAGTGATATTGCTTTGTTGATCTGGTAACAAATAATAATTATAACTCACTTAAATATAAAAAGGAAGGACTCCCGCACATTGGGTGGACCCCCATGATGAACTTCTGGAAGGGCACAGACCAGAGTTACACAGGCTGAGTGGTCACAGACAGGTTGTGATCTGAATCCTCGAAGGCATCTCCCAAATCAATGAGATCATAGACCTATTCAAATACATCCAAAGAATAATCATAAAAAATGAAAATAAAAAATAAAAGAATAACCCTGCAATGCCAAAGCTGGTCACTGGCTGCCACTCCGCCGTGAAGATCCTTAAATACATGTCGATAACATCCCAGGAAAGGAGAGGATGAAGAAAGCTGAGCTTCAGCTGAACAGATCATAATAAAAACAAACCACATTTCTTCAGCCCTTGAAGGCATACAAAGCTCTCTCTTCACAACAACCCATGAGGGAAGTAGTTCAAGTATTTGTTACCCTCATTTTACTGATGGGGGAAAAAAAGAAGCCAAAAGGTTAAGGGATCTGCTTATATTCACACAGTCAGCAAGTGGCAAGGCCAGGATTCCAAGCCAGGTCTCTTGGCCTCAAGTCCAGCAGCGTTCTTTACAGTACACCACACAATGCCTCTCACTTTATGGTCAATTTGCTTTGCCATCAAGCTGGGACCTTTACCTCCTCTCAAGCTTTCCCACATCAAACATCCCATTTATGCTCTCAAACCACACAATAAAATGAAACAGAAAAAGATCCAACAGTTAAGAAGAGAGATAGGTTTCGGCTTACAGCATGTGCATGACACTTTTTCTATCCAGTAGCAGAGGTTCTAAAACTGGGGTCAGGGAAACTTTTTTTAAAAAAATATTTTGATCACAATATTTCAAAAGAATGAGTATCCTTTTTAATCCTACACATTTAATTTTATGCATGTTAAAAAACATTATTCTGAGAAAGGGTCCATAGCTCTCACCAGCCACTAGCAAAGAAAAATCTGGAAATGTGAAACCTAAACATTTCAAATTATTTTTAATTGTCAATTCACTGTGAGTGGCAGAGCACAATTCCCTTTGATCATCACTTGATTCTATAGTCATAGAGTAGTGAAGTCATAGAGTCATGGGAACATTCGGGCTTGAAAAGGATATTAGGGATCATTTCCTTCATACAGGAGGAAACTAGAGACTAGAGAAGTCAAGTGACTTGGCTGAAATCTTATAGCCATAAACTGAGGGTGTGATCTCTAGCAATGTGTCACTCAAAAAAAACATCACAAAAGTATTTAGAAGTATTGTAACCTTCATGGCAGCTGTACTGAAGCAGGATTTTACCCATTGTTCCAGCAAAGTTAGCTCTGATACAAATTTCTGTACTATGTATAGAAATAAAAGATGAGGAAATCAACAAAACATTTTTCAAAACACACAGAAACAGAAGGAAGTTCAGAAGGAACCACAGCATTAAGATATTAAATTTAAAATATAATTTTGTTAAAAGCTGTAAGTAATAGGGATTTGTGTTTTTGCATACAATCCTCTCATCCTGTTCTTTTTTTTATTTTTTGGAAATGTTCACATTTATTTATGTTTGTTAAGTTTACAATAAAAAAAACCACAAAGCAAAAAAAAAATTTTACTCTCAAAGAAGACGTTTCCACAGAAAAATGTCCTTGGAAGAGGCATGGCAAAGGTTAAGATAGATGGCAAAGATGTAACAAAAATGACTATTTCAAAGGAGCATGGTAAGACTTGTATGAACTGATGCAAACTTAAGTAAACAGAACCAAGAAAAATGTATTCATGATTACAAACAGATAAAAAAAAATTTTTAGCTGTATACTATGTAATTAGAATGATCAAGTTTGGCCCCAGAGAAAAACTTCAGAAAATTAACCTCCTCCCTCCATTGCACAGGATGAGGATTATGGGTGTGGTAACTATATATATCATATGATACAGTTGATTAATTATTCTGTTTAACTGTTTTTCTGTCTTTTAAGTTTTCCTTACAAAGGATGATTCACTAGGGAAGGGAGGGACGATATGTTTAGAAACAAATGCGTTGCAAAAACAAAAGGTACCAATAGAAATAAGGATTTTTTTTTCTACAAAAGATGGATGGTGGTCAGGCCTAAGGTATGCTTGGAATTGCAATCCCCAGTGTGTTTCTGCAATATTGCCAGAATCTGGCAGCGCTTTCCCAGTTTTAAATCCTGCTTGTTACTTTCACACATCCTGACGGTTTCCATTCCTCTCTCTTCTCTACATTAGAGGTAGCTACAGGTGCAGAGACTTCAGTCAGGAAGACCTGGGTTTGAATCCTGCTTCAGATGCTGTCAGGATGACCCTGGGCAAGTCATTTAACTTAACATTTAACTTCAGTTTCCTCCCTTGTAGAGTAGAAATGATAATAACACTTACCCCAAAGAGCAGTTACGAGGATTAAATGAGACAAATGAGATACGTGAAATATTTCATAAACATAAAAGTACTATATAAATGATAACTATTATTATTGTTAGGGCAATCAGGTGGAACAGTGGATAGAGCATTAAGCCTGGAGTCAGTAAGACCTGAGTTCAAATCCAGCCTCAGATGCTTACTAGCTGTGTGACCCTGGGCAAGTCACCTAACCCTGTTTACCTCAGTTTCCTCATGTGTAAAATGAGCTGGAGAAGGAAATGACAAACCCCCAATGTCTTTTCCAAGAAAATCCCAAATGGCATCACAAAGAGTAGGACATGACTGAACAACAATAACCAATTATTATTGCTGTTACTATATCACAGGAATTTCTCCCAATGCCTGAAGGAATCCTTTGTTCCATTCAGAGTTTCTGATATTTCATAGCTTTTCTTCTTTTTTTCCCTAGATATTTATCAGACTTTGCCAACAGGTACCACTCCTTCATATGTAATATATTCCAACCTGAATATTCCTTCAGTTTGAAGCTCCAGGGTCCCTAAAATGAATTACAGTTACATTTCTATAAATTGCTAATAATAACTCACAGTTATTTAGCACTTTAAGTTTTGCAAAGTACTTTACATAGATCATCTCATTGGTCCTCACAACAACCTGATGAGATAGGTAGTAGCAGCAGCATCATCATCATCATCATCATCATCATCATCCCCATGTTACCGATAAGGTTGAGAAATGAGGTTGATTTGCCCAGGCTCACACAGTCAGTCTGATGTGGGACCTAGATTCAAGGCTTCCTGACTAAGCTCAGGACTCCATCCACTACGTCAAGCCACCTGTCCAAAGAATGGGTTCAAATCACACACTTGATTGTCTGAAGCTCTGTTACCACTGGCATAAATAATAGAGTATGATCTCAAAAATCAGGACGGAAGAGTCAGAGCAGAAAATTACCATTCCATGCTTAAAGGATTCATGTCCAAAATTCCAGGAAATACAAAATATACATCTAGAAGCTTTAGGCTGAAGGCGGGGTGGGGAGAGGAACAAGATGTTATAGGGAGTGGAGGGAAAGTAAAATCTCTTCTACAGTGAAATCAGGGAATGAAAGAGGGGACAGAAAAGGCCAACTTTGCTAAGGTAAATTGTATCCCAAGGTTCAGAAAAATCCTAAAGTCTACAAAATGAGACTTTTCCACTTTAACAGATCCTGGAAATGGGGCTCTAGCAGGCAGAATAAGGGTTAGCCTTCAGCTTATCATCCTCAGGAGAGCATGGGATCATCCTTTCTGACTTCTTATCAGTCAACCAATAAAGGCTAATTAATACCAAGTATTTACAAAGTGCTTTATAAATTTCTCACTTTATCCTCACAACAACCTTGGGAGGTAGGTGCTATTATTATCCCCATTTTGCATAAGAGAAAACTGAAGAAGACAGAGGTTAAATGACTTATTCAGGGTCACACAGATAGTAAGTATTTGAAGCAGGATTCAAACTCAGGTCTTCCCTACTATAAATTCCATGCTTTATCTTCTGGCCCCTAAATCTGGCTTATCTTTGGGACCAGCCTCATATATCACTATAGCACAATTTGGGGATCCTTCTCCCTGTCACCCCCTGACCAAAAAAGTCTACCCTCTTCCTTGCTTATGCTTGCAATGCTTTTACAGAGAAAAAGAGCCTTTTATTCCACAATTAGATACGAAAGGCTTAAAATGTAAATGTCTGGCTGAGGTCATATACTAAATGACACACAATTTATACTAAAGGGTAGGCTGTGAGTCAATAAACAGTGGATCCTACCAAATTTTCCTCTTTTGATAAGAGGAAAAGTAAATAGCACTGAACTCTTAAAGATGGAAAGGGACTAGGGCTAAAGAAAGGCAGGTTATGGGAAACGGAGACCAGGGGAACAAAAAACCAAACCTGGCTGATTTCATAATACCCTCCTCTGTTCCAGAAAAGATAGAAATTTCTGGCCAAAGTGCTCTTGTCTTGAAGGTCTGCACAGGGGAGTGGTTTGCTAGAAGCACAGCTATTGAGCCACTGGTGTATATAGTAACATTGCTTCTCTGATTTGTGGTTTTCAGGTGGTGGTTTGCCTTTGTTATGCTCCTTGTTGGTTTTTTTAGACATGTTTGACCTGGTTATAAAGGAGTTTTATTTGTAGATGATTTTGTTAATTAGAGCATCACTCTAATGTTTAATTTGATCAATGCTGCAAGTTCAAAAGTTTGTTAACCAAGGAAACTACAGGGTCATGAAAATGACTCCCCAGAATGTCCTTTTGCAGGCTAATGAAGACAACAGCACACAATCAGATCCAAAAACTCTGTTTTTAAAGTTTAAAAAAGTTCAAGCCTTTTAAGTATTATCCAGAAAAACAGTCAAACACTGTTTAATGAAATAACTCACAGGGTTCAAAGACTACTGGCTTTCAGTAAGAAGTTTTCACCTTTTCCAAGGACTTTGCACTTCCTCCCCCTTTTGCAATCAAGGTAGTTCAGCAATATTTATTATGTGGCGAGAATATGCCTTCAGAGGGCAACTTTATGCCAAACGCTGCTTGAAATGTAACTGTAAAAACTATCTGCAAAATTACCATAATAATAGTCACAAATAAAACAACTGTGGGTCAAGATGCGGATATTTAAAAAGGAAATACTAAACAAAAATTTTCTTAATAAAGGCATATCCCAATGGAATAAGTATGAGCCTTGATGTTATTTATTTGGGTGTGGAACTGAGATTTACTTGGAATGAATGAATGGCTGGATGGATGAATTAATTAATGAAAAAACATTCATTAAATACATACCATATACCAAGTCCTCTGCTAAGCTTTAGCAATACAAATAGGAAAAAAAAAAGCATTCTCTGCTTCTAAGGAGCTCATGCTCTAACTGGAGGAGACAATATATAAAAGAAAATTGGGATGCAGATAAGATGGTAGGGCATGGAAGTCCTATGGGTGCAAAAGTAGGGCAGATGGAAAGACCCAAGGGTCCTATGGTTGTATCAGTAGGTCAAATGACATCGTCAAGGGTCTAGAGGCAGTACAGATCCTAAGTTCTGGAGGATCTTTGCAAGGGAGATGGCAAGATCTGGTGGTCTTCTGTTCCACTGGAAGAAATAGAGTTGCTGGCCCCCACCTAATCTAAGCTCTATGAGTAGTCAAGTAATAGCTCCAACGGGCTCTATACAACCAAGGGAAGGGTAAAATAAAAGGGGGAAGGAAACCCTTGATAAGTAACAGGTTTTCCCACTGCCCAGCCAGAAATCTTACTGTGTAAACTTCCTCCACTGACACAGGTGGGAAACCTGCCAGAAATTTAGTCTTAGAGAATCACTTGAAGCACTGAGAGGCTGTGGGTCTTGCCTATGGATTGCATAGCTAGCATGTGTTATAAATGGAGATCAACTGAATCCCCCCAACCCACTTGATAAAGTGATAGATTGAAAGATTTCCAGTTAAGGTAGCAATGTGAAGGGTCATTTTTTTAAAAGCCCAGCTCTTCCATAGAAGCCCCAGCAAACATCTGGAAACAATCCAAGAAAGATCAGTGATAAGGAAATTAGGAAAAACTCAGAAGTAAACCCCTCATCCAGTCAAGAGCTATACAAAAAGTTAAACAGAAGACAATGTAAGCTGGTAGAGGGACTGAACCAGGAAAATCAGTGCCAAATCACATAAAAGTAGAAGGACAGAGGTTGAACCATGTAAACCAGCAGGAACTCTGGGAACCCAGCCAGAATACAGCAGAGGCAAATAGCTCTGAAACCAGCAAGTCCTCTGAAAGAAGCATTGAAAACCAACACCAGCTCAAATAATTAGGCCCCTGAAGTAAGATCCTGGCCAAGGCCTATCGAAACAGAAGCCAAGACAGAAACAACCCCAACGAGATCACTACATGGGAAGGCAAAGTCTAGCTGTAAACTCCTTGGAGTATTGGGAGACAGCAGAAGATGCAGCCAAATCAAAGTCTGAGTGACAGCAAAGGTTGAAGGGTTGGAGGTGCAGGAGACCTGAGATACCAGCATGATCTCCATCCTACCACTGGAGCTGTGTCAGAGAAAGGAACCAACTCTCAAATGAAGATCATGCAAAGAGAAGGACAAAGTGACCCACTAACACTTGAACCCACACTGAACTGCCAAGAGACTGAGACAAAAGCCAAAGACTGAGACAGAGTCAAGTCTACTACTGAAAATATGCGAAAATACGTGAAAATAGAAAGGGATAAAATATACAATGAAGAAATGTTATGGGGTAAGAGATACCTAAGATATATAGGATAAGAGCCATTTTAAAATAAATACACTGTCAGAGGATATAAGCAAACAGTTCTTAAGTTTCTCAAGTCGAGCTGGCAATATGAAAAAGTGCCCCAATCCAAAGAGACAACTCTGAGGTTCCATCACAGAGGGGAACAAAACCATTTAAGATAGTAATGTGAAAAGTCATAGAGAAGCCCAGTTCTGCCACTGAGATCCCAGCAAACATCTGAAAACAATCTGAAAACAAAACAAAAACAATGGTTAAAAAAACAAACTGGAAAAGACTCAGAAGTAAGCTCTCTATCCAGTCAAGAACTGTACACAAAAACAAACAGAAGAGAGTATAGGTCGGTACAGGGATTGAGCCAGGAAACTCATGCGATTAGCAAAGAAGAAACAAAAGGAAAATGACAGTTGCTGGAAGGCCTGGAGGAAAGGTAAGCACACTAATATAAATACACTGCTGGTAGAGCTGTGAATTAGTACAATCAAAAAGTCACCGGTGTGCATCTCCAGTTTAAAATGTCCTTTGGGCAGTTGGTGAGACAGAACTGAAGCTCAGAGGAAAGGCAGGGCTGGAGACAGACAGACAGACAGACAGACAGACAGACAGATAGATAGATAGATAGATAGATAGATAGACAGAAGCTGGTAGATATGGAACTACAGATATATAAATATACAAAATTCTAAGTCGACTACATAAAGATAACAATTAAGCCAATAGAAGCTGATGAGAGCATCAAGAGAGAGAAACCTAAAGAGAGAAGAAAAAAGGGTGCAGCACAGACCCTAAGGAACACCCACCAGTGGGGAGCATGACATGAATGATGAGGAGACGCAGGAGAGAGCAGTATCATGAAAACCAGAGAGGAAAGAATATCCAGAGGAATATGATCAACAATGTCAAACACTGCATATGTATCAAGAAGGATATATCAGATATGGCAATTAAGAGGGTGTTCCTACCTTTGGAAAGAGAAATTTTAATTGAATGATGTGAGCAAAAACTTAATAACAAAAAAAACAAAAAGACTCAGGGGTGAGAGCAGAGGGAGTGGTAACAGTAAAACATAAACAGTTTTTTCTAAGAGTTTTGCTAAGAAAAGGAGACAAGATACAGTACAATAACTTGAAGGTAGGTTAAGGTATAATGAAAGCTTAAGAATGGGAGATTATAAAAAAAATTAAATTTAATTAAATTTAAAAAAAGAATGGGAGATTATCTATTGGAGAAGTAGGGAGGAAATAGTATCCAGGTCACATGAAGCAGAAGACAGGGCTGTCTGAGGGGGAAAGAAGGAACGAGCATTGATGTCAAGGGGTTTTGAAATGAAGAAAAAGGAAGAAAAGTCAAGTGGAATATTTTATGCGTAACGGTTGCCTGTGGGTAGGCAGCAGGCAAGGCACCAGCTGACAATGCATGCTCACCAGCCCTGGTTTGTTATTTCCCGGCTGCTGGCACTTGCTGAAGTTGCTTAAGTGGCAGCCCAGCCTCTACAAAAGGGCTGGGTCAGATTTTCCTGCCTATCTCCTCTGCAACAGCTGTGTTTTCTTTAGCAGAAAGTCTCCTTTTCACCTCTCTTCCTGGAAAGACCTAGCTCTAACTCACTTTTTTTATATATTATGCATGTGAGTGCAATCAAGTCAAGGGTTGTGTGAGGATAAGATTATGAGGGTGGATCCCTCATCTCCTCCTGCAAGGTTCTAGATTCAAACCCCTACTACTATTGCCTTACGTAAAGAGCCGTCTCTGACTTAATCATTAATTCTTCTACTTAACATTTGTGTTTGTTTCTTGGAAGATGGACTCCAAACTATAAACGTTAAAATTTACAGTTTCTTCTAAAGGCCTGCTCAGCGTTCTTAACTGTTAAAGGGGCACTGAAATGCTGGTGATGCCTTTCCTTTCAGTACTGTTATTGAAACTACTTTGTTAATCTTGAGGCAATTGAGTAAATTACTTTTTGGAAGGCAATTGGGGTTAAGTAACTTGCCCAAGGTCACACAGTTAGTTTTTGTGTCAAGTGTCTAAGGCCATATTTGAACTCAGTCCTCCTGACTGCAGGCCCCGTGCTCTATTCACCGCACCACCCAGCTGCCTCGACACTTGAGTAAATTAACCAAGGACTTGCGCAACTCCTATTTCCTTCCAAAAGGAAGGAAAAGAGAGAGGAAAGAAGAAAGGTAAGAAAGGAGGATAATAATACTTTAAAACTTACTTTTCTCGCAACTCTGTTAGGTCAGAGGTACAAATAGGGGGGAAAAATGTGGGTTGAGGCAAACAGTGACAGCAAAGGGGTATATGAGGAAAGGAGGAAAGGAAGGAAGGAAGGAAGGAGAAAAAGGAGAGGAGAGAGGGAGGAAGGAAGGAAGAAAGGAAGTGTATGGGATGAGTGAAAACTTTGTCAATCACTTTTATGTTCCTTTGTCTGTTTTCCCACCTTGGTGGGACCCTCCCCTTATCTTTCCTTGCTGTCCCAGTTGGGGAAGTATTTGGTGAAGTATACCTCTCCACCAATGAGAGGGGAAACAGTCGGGGAGGGGTCTTGGCTAAGTTAGGTTATAAATTCCAGCATTATCTTTTGTAACTTGCCTCTTCTCCATGATGAGTCATGGGGAAGACCGCCCTCTTCTCCTGGGGGAAGAGAATAAAGTCCTGTTCTT
>CM053584.1:103971998-103999309 GCA_028627135.1 Pseudochirops cupreus
GTTTTGCTGAATGTCTTGGAATTCAAACTCAGTAAGGAAACAAGACTTTTAAGTGATTTTCTTAGATTATATTTAACAAATATTAAAAACAATCTCTATTTTATTACCAAAAGAACTATCATCTCCTTTCATATCCTCCTCCCAATGGTACAGTAATTTAGTCCTCTCTGAAATCACCCAACAACAATTCACTTTCCTAGCACATGAAGTGCCTTTGTCATCCCATCCCTGTGAGGGAAACAGTTTCCTGAATCTCTGCGTACACTCCATCTGTGGGTACTTTGGTCCACATATTTGCTTTAATACATTTGTCATAATATAGCTTCATCACCTCATCTGATTCCTCCTGTCCTTGAATGTTGATATAATCTGCAATTTTCCTTCCTTCTTTCCTCTCTGCCTTTCCTATCCCTTTTCCTCAATCCTCTTTCCCCTGTCATCGTTCGTATTTTCATCATCCCTTATACCTTCCATTCTCCCTCACTTTTTATGTTCTTGTCCCTCTTCCTTACCACCCACTTATTGTTAAATCCTTGCTTTACTTTGAGTGTTTGGGGGTGGGGCTGGGAGTAGAAGAGGAAATTACTTCCTCAATATTTGTCAGTGTTGAAATTATTCTCTCATTAGACTGCAATCTCCCAGCAATGATGATGTTTCAAATAATTTTTCATACAGAATTCAGCACAGGACTATCATCAGTCACTTTTAAACATTGTGTATCAATTCAATTCCACAAACATTTTTTAAGCACCTGCAATGTTCAGAGAGAGGCTGCCTGGTATAGCAAACAAGGATCAGGTTTTGGAATCAGGAAGACCTGAGTTCACATCTGGCCTCTAATACATACTGGCTATGTGACCATGGACAGGCTAATGCCTGAAGGCATTTCTCTAAGACTAGCCCCTAGCGAGAAATTGGTGATCTGCATTGTGGAGGAAATTTCCATACAGGATGCTCTCTATGCCAAGAAAATCACAGCTTAGAAGGAAAAAAAAAGTTTGAAGTATACTGTGTTAATTGCTAAGGAAAGAAAAAAAAACTAGAAAGATGGCAACCCCTGCCTTTAAGGAAACTTCAGGTTAAGGAAGGAGGGAGGGTGATGGAATGAGAAAAGCACACAACTAACTCTAGCAGTTTTAATAGCTACACAGGAGAGCTGCAAACAAAATGTTACGAAAGATTTGAAGAAGGAATACTAAAGAAATCAGGGAAGGGTTTAAGGAGGAGGTGGTAAATGAGCTGGGTCTTAGAGGAAGGATAGGATTTCAACAAGTAGAGGTATGGGGGACAGCATTTCAGTCATGGAAGATGGCTCATTCTAAGGCATTGGGGTAACAAAAGGCAGAATGAAATTAAGGAACTACAAGGTGTTTGTGTGGCTGTAATGTTGAGTTTTAAAAATAAAAGGTAAGTAGTGTAAAAGCAGGCTGGAAAGGTAAGTTGGATCCAGACTGTGGATGGCCTTGAATGCCAAGCCAAGTATTATTTGATCTCATAATCAATAAGGAACAGCTGAAGAATTTTGTACAGAGGAGTGATATGATTAGATCTGTCCATAAAAATGATTACTTTGGCATCACCATAAAGGAATGTTTGGAAAGGGGAGTATCTGAGGATAGAAAGACTAGTTAGGAAGCTGTTATAATAGTCTAGGCAAGAAGAAATGAGGAAGGAAAGAAACAAGGATTTAAGTGCTTACTGTGTGCTAGCAGCTAGACACCCCACTAAATGCTTTACAAATATTTCATTTGGTCCTCACATCACTCTGGGAGGTAAACAGTATTATTAGCCACATTTTACATGTGAGACAATTAAAAGTACACAGAGGTTAAATGACTTGCCTACAGTCAAACCACTAATAAGGGTTTGAGGAAGGATCTGAACTCGTATCTTCCTGACTCCAAGTCCAATGATCTATCCACTGTACCACCCAGTCACCTCTATAAAATATAATAAGGGCTCAGACTTAGGTGGATTGTAGAGAAAGTGGAAGGAAGGAGGGCAGATGCCAGAGATATGTAACAGGATCTCAATGCAAGCCTGTTAGGGCTTGGACATTGTGAATGACTGGATATGGTTTCCCTATATCCATCACATCACTAGAAGTGATCTCATCAGCTCCCATGGATTCACTTATCACCTATATTCCGGTTATTCCTAAATCTACATATCCAGTCTTCATGTCCCTCCAGAGTACACCCCAGTCCCATATCTCTAGCTTCGCACTAGACATCTTCACTCAGATATCTCAAAAGTATGTCAAACTCAGCATGTCCAAAACAGAATTTATGATCTTTCCCCCTAAACCCTTCCCCCTTCCTAACTTCCTATTTCTATATAAGGTATCACCATTCTTCTTATGCTCATGTTCACAAGCTCAGAGCCATTTTTCCTTCTCTCCTCTCCCTTAATGCCATCCCCCATATCCAATCCAGCTACCAGCCCTTTCTGTTCATTCTACCTTCTCCAGTCCCCTCACTGTTTGTGTGAGGGAGGTCTGTTAAGTCCCCTAAAATCTCTGAACCTCAGATTCTTCATTGGTAAAATAAGGGGTTTCAACCACATAAGCTCTAAGATCCCTATGAATATCTCTCACATCTATCACACAGCCACCACCCCAATGAAGGTCCTCATTATTTCTCACCTGGAATATTGTCCAAGTCCTGGTTCTAACATCGACTATTTGTGTGACCTTAAGCGAGTTACTTAACCTCTCTGGCCTCAGTTTCCTCATATGCAAATTGAGGAGATTTTTGAGGCCTCTTCTAACTCTAAATCTATAAAAGGAGAAAATTATGTCCTCAATGGCCTCCCCACATCTAACTTCTCCCCTTTCCAATCCATCTTCCACACAACAGTTAAACTAATATCCTAAAGCACAAGTCTGACCACATTACTCTTCGACTCAAAAGACTTCAGTGATTCCCTATTGCCTCTAGGATAAAATTAAAAATCCCTTATATGTCATTTAAAACCCTTCAATATCTGGCTCCAGATACTGAACAGGCTCCAACATGTTTTTCCAGGCCAATTACTCACTATTCCTCCTCATATACTCTACATAATAGCCAAATGGTCAAACTTGTTCCCAATACATGCCATACCATCTCCTATCTCCCATCTGCACATCTTTGCACAAGCCTAGTAGGAAGCCACATCTTTCTATGCCTAGAATGTTGTCCTTGCTCAGGTCAAGGGCTACCTCCTACAAGAGGATTTCCAGACCCACTCAATTGCTAGTGCCTGACCCCCATCAAAAATCACTTTGTACTTATTATTTACAATCTTTTATAACCCCAATATAAATTCATAAAGTGAAAGGACTGTTTCACTTTCATCTCTATATCCCCAGAAACTAGCTAAGTTCCTGGTACACATTGACATACACTTATTAAATTGAATCGTTAAATCTCCCTTTGCTAAATCATCTACATACAATCAGTCTCTTAAGCTGTACAAGCTGTACACATTACAATGTGAGAGAATGACAGGTTCAATCAACACATGCCCAACATACTATCTCATATGACTAATTTTAAATTGACATGATCTTGAAATGATGGGAGGCAGGATAAGAATCAGAATACTAGATTGGAATCAGAGGTGAGCATTTGCATCCTCTCTCTGAGGACTGAACTAGACAGATCTCTGTATTTGCTTCCAACTTCAAATCCTATGAACTTATGATTCTCAGGTCCCATTCCTAAGGCCCATTTTTTCCCATTCCCTCATCTCAGTTATAAAGTTGTTTGTCTTGGTATCTGAAAAAACAATGTCCTTTCTGTCCCTTTCATCTTTTTCCCTTCAGTTACTGATTAAGTGATGTTCTTAGAAGTCACCTGACCCCTATCTCAGCAGCATACCTCAGTATTGTCCACAAAACTACCTTGAAGAAAGCTCTTCCCTTCCAGGTACACTATCCTGGATCAGGGTTCCTTTAACACATCTCCCTTTTTACTGAAGCCCTCTTGTTGTTTTATGACTCCAGAATGTCTATCAAAAACTAAAACTTTGATCAATATTGTATCATGTGTCCTCCCCTCTGGGGCATATCTAAATGGTCATACCCCACTATCTAGGGCTTCAAACTTCTCATCTTGAGTTCCCTCTCTGTGAATTCCCTCTCAAAGGCACTCAGAGGAAAGGGCACTGATTCAGGAGTCAGAGGACCTGGTTCAAATCCCACTTTTCATGCTGACTGCATGAGTGACCTTAGGTAAGACTCAACCTCTGAGAGCCACAGTTTCCTCGTTTTTAAGATGAGGGGATTGCACTAGATCGGAGTCACTTTTTTGTGCCATGGACCTTTGGCAGTCTGGTGAACCCTCCATAAACCTCTTCTCAGAATAATGTTTATGGCGTTCATTCATAATTGAAGGAAATGCTAAGTTTCAGTTAGAGGCTGATGAAAATACAGATGTAATTTTTTCTTCTATCAGGTTAGCAGACCTCCTGAAAGGTATCCATGGAGGCTTTCCGGGTTCAGGGAAAAGGATAAGAAGGAAATGATTGCTTATCTAGTACCTATTCTGTACCAGGCACTGTGCTAAGCACTTTGCAAATATTATCTCAATTGATACACAGCAAATCTGTGAGATAGATACTATTATTATCCCCATTAAACAGTTGGGGAAACTGAGGCAGAGGCTAAGTGATTTGCCCAAGGTCACACAGCTTATAAGTGTCTGAGGGTCTATGGACTAAAAGGTCTCAAAGGTCCCTTCTAAGACTAGATCAATAATCTTGAAAGTAGGTTATTGTCCTTTCTCAATTAGTGTAGTAGAAAAAGAACTGGATATGTATAGTCAGAAGACCTAGGTTCAAATCCTAGATTTGGTACCTTAGTAGCTATATGTATGTGGCTAAATTGTTTAATATCACTGAGCCTCAATTTCCTCATCTATAAAATGGTAATAGTAGTACTTGGTTATCTATTTCACAGAACTGTCAAAAGGAAAACATATAAAGCCTTATACGGGGTCATAAATTTAAAGCTTGAATGGACCCTCATTTTACAGGTGAAGAGACCAAGGTCCAAAGAGGATAAATGCATTATCCAAGGTCACATAACTAATAAATTGCAGATTTGGGAGTTAAGCCTACATTACCTTACTTCAAAACCAGCATTTTTCCCACTGTACCATAAAGCCTCTTTTTATAAATGTAAGTTATTGTTCTTATATAAAATGTTAAGATATGTACACTCAATTACATTTCAATTGATACAGACCACCAGATAATGGTTTCAGGGTATGTGCAACTCTAAGGAAAGGAGTTTTTGCCACCTGACTCCAGAAGGTGTCAAATCCTGGAGTACAGAGGAACAAGGAGGACAAAATGGTCCTCCACCAATTCCACCAATTTCAACAGCAGCTTCCTATTCAGTTCAAAGTCTCCATAAAGCACCCAAATGGGTGCAGTGTAGTGCTAGGGGCTTTACAAAGACCCCCAGAAATATGAACCCAAACCCCAATAGCTTGCAATCTAAGACGGACATGTCTATAATGCTTCAGGGCTAAGGCACAGGTGCTGCCTAGAGAAGAGCAGGGATTGCTGGCAGAAAAACAATCAAAGCTCCCACGGGGATGGCAGAGGATTATGGTGCCCATTAGAAATACATCAGTGGTGGAGACCAGGCACCATATTATCTGGCCAAAGCCAAAGAATCTCTGAACCAAGAAGAGTATGGGAGCTATGACAACAGCTGTGCAGTACAGAGACACAGGACGTATGGGAACATAACCAAAATGGAAACAGAAACTCCATCACTGAATTCCAAAATCCACTCATGCTACCAGAACTTTGCCTATTGGTGCTATAAGTCTGTTTATGCAGAGAAATGGGACCAGCTTTCTGGAAATGGGGAAGAAGATAGGCCTATTTCATTGCTAACTGATACTTAGAAGCAAGTCCCATTTCTGCTCCTTACATATTGAAATAAATACATTTTTTATTCACATATTTATTAGGAGCCTGTTCTTTGAAGAGGGAGAGTTAGAAACAAGCCAAATCTAGATGTTTCCAGATATGACTTCTGCAGAGGAAGAAATATGGGGCATACTTCTATTATGAAAGAGAAATTCCCCCAAATGGAACCTGATCCAACCACCAAGAATAGAGGGGTTTTAGGAGCCCTATCTAATAGTTAGGTTACCCAAAGAATTGTAGAAGCATTGACTATTGGAGCTGTGAGGTGCCTGAGGAATTATTTAAGAGATTGTGATTTTAGAAATAAAGAAACTGGGGCTTAAAAAGAAATGCTTTTTCCCAAGGTCATGTAGGTAGTAAGTGGCAGATTTGGAATCATTATAAACCTAGGTCCCCTCTGCTTTTTGACACTGCTTCCCTGAAGTCAGTAATTCTTAAACAGGAATGTTTTGAGGGCAGCTCAAACCAGTTCAGGAGAGCTGATTGTTAAATTTTCATTGTGAGCATTTAAACCACAGAAATCAGCAGGGCTTGATTTACTATTTTGTTGATTGCCTAGACTTAAAAAAGTCAAGTTGAAGGTTAATAAAACTCTAGACATCTTTTTTCCTATTTCTTAAGAAACAACTCACTTGGGATTCACTTGCAGCACTGAACAAAAACAAAATGAAACAAAAACACCTGAACCCACAATCACACTATTCCCCTAACTCAAGTTGTAGGGAAGTTGGTTTGCTCAACTAGCCCTCATGGTGAATGAGACTCCAGGAAATCTGGATCAGAGTCCCTTTTTTCTGGCAGTTTTAAATAGAGACTTGAATTTCAATGAAGCACCCCTAACCACAACAATTTAGGAGGGGAAAAAAGGGAAAGGAGAGGTGAGAAGAGGCAAAACACATCAGGCCACATAGGGCTAACTAGGCCTGGGCACTTATTGTCTTGTTCCTGAAGTAGTTCACAGACTCTGGCCACTCTTGCAAAGCCTGATTGTGCTATGATTCTTACAAGTTAAATAACTGATCCTTGGAACAAGAAAGTAAAGGCTCTTTTCCTAATTCAAAATCAGAGGATTTGGAGTTATAAGGGATCTTGGCAAACCCTTACATTTTACAAATAAGAAAAATGAGGTCCAGCAAGGTGATGTGATTTGGCCAAGTTCATACAGTCAACAAGGACCAGAGCCCGCAGTTGAACTGAAGTCCAAATCCGAGACTCTTCCACTGAACCAATAGCAGTTGAAGCAGTGAGTATGGGCTAAGCAAAGCCAACCATAATGTAGGTGGAGTAGGTGGAAACTGACTTGCTGTGTTTTGAGGTGTAGCAGGGAGTTTCTATAACCCAAAAATATCTCCCCCACCCAGTTGCAACAATTTCTGTGACTCATTACTTTGGTTTAAGCTTTGCTGAAAGGGAAAGCTCTCTTTTGGTCTCCACAAGTGGTCTCTCTCTGGCTAACAGCTTTATTTTTGGTAGTCCCTGAAAACGCAAATACTCCTGGGATGGTCTACACATTCAATTACTAACACACTGGGCTCACTAAAAGGAAGTTCTGGGCAGCAGGAGAGCCTAGGTCTCCATTAGAATTTATGAGAGAATCCACTGAAAAAACAGAATGAAAATCTGCATACAAAATGATGTAGAATACAAAAAGAAAAGAGAGGCCAATGACTAGACAAACTGCTGTTAACATCATCATTTTGCCCATGGCCAGCCTGAAACTCCAGACATTTGTTGTTCAGTCTTTTCATGAAAGACTGACTCTCTGTGACCCTATTTGGGGTTTTCCTGGCATAGATATTGGAATGGTTTGCCATTTCCTTCTCCAGTTCATTTTACAGATGAGGAAACTGAGGCAAAACAGGGTTAAGTGACTTGCCCAAGGTCACACAGCTAGTAAATGTCTGAGGCCAAATTTGAACTCAAGTCCTCCTGACTCCAGGCCAAGCATTCCAAACACTATACCGTCTAGTTGTAGGAAACTCAGGACAGGAATTTGGGAAATTATTCTCTTCTCCCAGACACTCCACTCTTTCTCTGCCCCAATATTATCTGCCAATAACAATGTTTTGCTCTGATGCAGCAGTGAGAAGTCTGTTGGATGACAGACCCAAGTTATAGTCAGCTCTGACATCAATTAACTTTATGGCCTATGGCAAATCATTAACCCACCTCTGTAAAACAAGAGATTTAGGTTAGGTAGTCTCCAAAGTTTCTTCAGCTTTAAGATGCCAACGAGGAAGAAACAGTTTCTGGATTAGGCAATTCATTGTCAACAATAAATTGGAAAGACATCTTAATGCCCAGCTATCTCAGAAAAGTTAAGAGCCAAGCTAGCTGGGCACTTAAAGATTATCTAGTTCAACCGCATTATTTTATAAATGAGTAACCTGAAGCCAGGGAGGTGGTGACTTGTCTAAGGTCACAAAGCAAAAAATAGCCAAGCCAAGAAGACTAAGATCTTCCTCTCCCAGTGCGCTATCTACTACACTGCACTGAATTTGACAGTCACAAATATAAGCAAGGCACCATAAATGTCAGGTAGGGATCTTAATAACCAATTTGGTACAATGATTATATTCTACCTGCCTTTCCATTTTTTTTTGGAGGCATCATTGTGGACAAGGACACTAGTAGGGCTGAGGAGGGGCAGCAGCTAGGAACCTCTACTTCCACAACACCAGCCAGCAGCTACAAACCAAGACTATATAACAGACCCAGAGCAATCAGAGCTAACTTTACCCCTGGGTGGAATTACTTTGGACCCTGCAAGGAACACATAAAAGTAGTTTTAGGACTTGGGCAGGGAGTTCCTAAAACCCCAAGGAGTATCTTTGCTATGGTCTTTACAAAACTGCTTTTACATTCCAGTGGGCTACCACTTACTGCCCCATAGATTGCTTTACCTGGAGGTTATTGAATACATTTTTTTTATTAAAAGAATTGTTTATCTGAACCCTCAGGCTCTGCATAAGGTGAAACCATAACTGGACCTAGAAAGTTTTCAGGCAAATCTATGTTGGAAAAGGATGAGAGACCTTGTACCTACCTCCTTACTAGTGGTTGGGGCAGCAATAGAAAAATGGGAAGACAGAACATCAGTAAATGTGAGAAAGACTAATGAAAATTGTACAGCCTAAAGGCTATAGTTGCAGGTCCAGTTGAAGAAGTGCTGAATGGCCTATGTAATATATTTTGGAGTAACTTTATGATTTTATTAATTCAGTTTTGTGTTAAGTTGTAAAAGACACATTTCTTAACTGTTTCTCCCCTTCCCCCAGCTGTACTGTGTCTTTCCCTGCCCCAGCCTAGAGGTATTTCTTCTCAGACCATTAACTCTTCATTCAAGGTACTACCTCCTTTTGTCCTAGCAAACCAAACCCATCCACTTGCAAATCAGGATGGGTACATCTCATTTAACTTGACCTGAAATCTGACTGCTGGTTGACCTGATGATGTTTCAGGGCCAAAACCCTGCCTTTTACTCCCCCTCCCCTTGGAATCTCCCAGTGGATTATGGGTAAAACACATGCGCAGTTGATGTCAAGGGTGCATCTCCCTTTAAGTATTAACCACTCCCTGGTCCCTCCCTAACTCCACCTTTGTACATCTTACTAGCCTAATGAACTTATGATTGACAGCCATATATCTTAAAAACTGTGTTTCACTTCCTGTTCTTGGCAGATGGCCCCTTCTAGTAGATGGCTTTCTCTAGCCTTTTCTAGCAGGTCAGGTAGGCATTCTGGTAGGCCATCTGCCCGCTGCAGAGCATCACACTTCCAGACTTTCTCTGACTCCCCCCCACCCTTGCCCCTTGTGAGCTTTTCCTAGCCAGGTTTCCTCACCCTACCCCTTTTGTCCTGTGAATCAATAAACTTTTGTAAACCTACCAAAAGACAGCTGAGCTGGTAATTCTTTTCAGACGCGAACCTAGAAAGATTTCTCATTAGAAATCCCCCCAAAACCTATCCCTCATCACAGTGATTTGGAGGGAATCTTCCCAAGACCAACCTGAGATCTATTTACTTCTAACTATAATTGTAATCTGAATGTAATAATAATAATAAATTGGAATCTTATGGTATTGAATTATATCAGTAACAAACAGGAAATATGAATGTGACTCTTAAAATATTGAGAAATTATATCATCACAGCCTTTTGTCCAGAGACATCTGCACTACAGCATTAAAGAATCAACTCTTCTAGCTTTTAAGACTAAACAACTCAGACACATTACTGATTTTGCTATTAATCTGAAGAAATGTGCTCAATTTTACGTTGTGCTTTCTCCTTAGATCAATGTTTGAGTTTATTGTTCATTAAAATGCTGCATTCCAGTGTCATGCTCAGATACAATTTTGTTTTTAATGAAAGCAATAAGCACAAATCAATGTTAATTAATGAGCTCCAAAAGAGGGGAAAAAATGCCCTTTTTGCTGGGGTAGGAGAATGGTTAAGTGGGTGACTTTGTGTCCTGGAGTAAAGAGGGGGAAGAAAAAAGGCTTTTTAGGCCCATTTAGCCTTATTTCCTGCCATCTCCCATATAGCCAAGCTTTTGACTCAGATACATTTCAGAAGGGGCCCCAGCCTTGCTCACTTCACTCCCGGCTAAACACTCTCCACGGCTGCTCCACCTTCTCACCAGCAGCCCTGCCAACCTTACAAAGTCTCCATCTTACGAACTGCCTTTGTGACTAGTGACCCCTTCACTGGTACTGACATTTCATGAACCCCCCTCCCCATTTCATTCCCTTCTCAACTCACTCTCAGAACTGATCAGCTTCCTCATCAGTACCTTCCTTCCACCCCCTTTTTAGCATCCCTGGATGGTTTGCCTTCCCTTATTGGAATGTAAATTCCTTGAGATTTGGGACTGGTTTTGTTCCGGTGGTGGTGTGTGCAGGTGTGTGTGTGGGTGTGTGTGGAAGTGGGGGGAGGGGTGGGGGGTGTTCTTGTATTTGTATTCTAAGTGCTCAGCCCAGTGCTTGGAACATAGGAAGCACCTAGTAAATGTTCCATTTAAGACAAATTAAGACAATCACCGTTTTACTTCCCCAGGAAGTAACTCAGCTAAAAGGTGGAAAGTATGCAAAGCTATTATCATCCTGCAATATTGCATCAGCTTTTATGCTCATACCTCATCAGCACCCTCAGCCCAGGGACCCCTCTGATTCGGATCCACAGCGCAGAGCTCCTCCCAAAACTTCCACTGAAGGAGGATGACCAGGCCGGCCATTCCTTCATTTCCACCAAGGCTGCATTCCTTTAGATTTGTCCATCATGTTCTCTCCCCCCACTTTAACTCCAATGCCTTCCCTCTGTTAATTATTTCCTATTCTTCCTGTACACAGGTTGTTTCTTATATACTTGTGTGCATGTCATCTCTCCCATTAAACTGAGGGCAGGGACTGTCTTTTGTCTCTTTGTATCCCCAGAACTTAGCACGTTGCCTGGTATATAGTGAGCTTTTAATAAATATTGATTGGCTCATGGACTACTTCTTCTCCACCCTCTTCAGCTTCCTGTTTGGTGTTTTCTTCTCCCACTAAATGGTAAGCTCTTGGAGGGCAGGAACCATCCTACTTTATCCTAGTGGTATCCCCGGCCATCCCTAGCATTTAGCACAACGCCTGGCATATACTAGGCATTTAATAAGTGCTTATTGGCTGACTGACAGAAATAGCATCAATCAGGTACCCATACATTTGAGGAATATGGGCTTCTCATGGTCAGGGCTACAGAAAATAGAGGTACACATACCATCATAAGGAAAGAGGCAAGTTACTCTACCCCAATATGTCTATGAATTATATTGAACTGGAATTTTTCATACTCTTTTCTAATTCTTCCCACCATTTACTTCCCTGTCAACAAACTTTTTATCCTTTCAACACATATTCATGCTAGGATGTCATCAGAGAAAAATGTAACCAGAAAAAAAAAGGAGGCTGCTCAGAGAGGAAAAGTGAAGCTTAATCAATGTGTAGCCTACATGTTCTGGTGGTATCCACACAATGTCAGAAGAGCCAGAGGAAGACCTCTGGGTGGATCCCTAGCAACTGTGGGAGACATGGATAGGAATCTCACAGGTGGGCAGGTATGGATGGATTGAGATCTGTATCTCTGGAGGGAGTTCCTACATCAATGATATCATAGATATAAAAATATCAATGATCTATGTTTTCATCCATGTAGGTACTCCCAAAGACAGACTGCAACACCTTCACCACTTAGCAGATGGTTTAGGGCACTGGTTCTCAACCTTCCTAAAGCCGCGACCCTTTAATACTCATATGTGGGCGTATCTGCATGTGGGCAGACCCACCTAGAGATGGATAGAGGAGCGGTGTCTCGGTGAAGAAGATTTTGGTGGAAGTTACCCCACTACATGAATCAGTCTCAAGAGTGGGATTATTGTGGTTATGCCTCATTTTATGCAACAGTTGAACTGCTAAAAGTTGTGCTTAAATATATTTACAATATCTAAATATTTGAAAATGAAATATTTTAATGCAATTAAGAGAGTGAGCTCTTCCTTCAAAGAGATTCTAAAGTGAATCTTTTGATAACATCAAGAATCCTTTTGTAAACAAATCATCATCCCCAAATTTGTTCTGTTAATATTAGTTCTCCTTAAACTAGTTTTACCTAAAGAAGATGCATTTCATGCATCCATCCCCAGAATAAAAACTGATGGAGTCTGAATACAGACAGAAGCATACTTTTTTTGCCTTGGGGTTGGGTTTTTATTTTTTTTTGTCTGTTTTCTTTTATAATATGACTAATATGGAAATATGTTTTACATGACTACACATGTATAACCTATATCAAATTGCTTGCTTTCTCAATGAGGGAGGTGGGAAGGGAGGGAAAGAATTTGGAACTCAAAATTTTTTTAAAAACAAGTGTTAACATCTTGCCCTACCAGAAAGTCAGAAGGAGTATGGGGGAGGACATAGAAGAGAGCGGATTTGGGGAGGAGGTACTCAGTGAGATCACTGTTTTGGGGTGGTGGGTAGGGGAAAGACAGAGAGAAAATTTGTAACTCAAAATCTTGTGTAAATGAATGATGTAAACTAAAAATAAACACAAAAGTTAATTTAAAAAAAACAAGTGTTAAAAGTATTTTTACATGTAATTATAGAAAAATAAAAACTAAATAAATTATTTTTTTAAAAAAAGAATATGCATTTCACAACTACCTCTTTTCCAATAGTTTATATTTTAAAAGTACAAAGTGAGTAAATGTGTTAACAGCAAATAGTGACACTGAACTTTGATTAATAATATTAAGGAGAAAGTGCTATATATCCCACCAACCCACTGAAACTAGAAAGGGAACTTTATAAAATCAAGACTCAAACCCCTGAGTTCAGCTCTGTTCAGAATTTGGGGGTTAAAATAGGATTCCCTCACCCTTTTGGTTCTTTGGCTTACACAGAAGTCATCTTGTCCCTTACAAAACTGTTTACTTTTCTAAGAGTTTCCTAGTGCTACCTGAGGAATTTATTCCTTTTGTTAAGACCTTCCTTGAATACCTGTGGAAGATAGAAATTCCATCCAGAGAAGCCTCCCAACTGAACAACAAAGGTGTAACTTCCTAGAAAACCCGCAAGAGCCATGTAAAGTAGCCATCACTCGCTTATTGGTCAGTTGGGTTCCACTTTAAAAAATGGATATGTGGTGAATCATATCCATAGTTTGAACATCTTTAATTCACCCAATGTTATCCCCACTAATGAATAATAATGTGCAAAAGGCTATATTTTGTATGTGTGATTTATTTTTGCGTAATATCACTCCCCTGACCCAAATCTACAGTAGTTTTCTTTCTATATATGGAACTATTCCTTATTAAATCGTCTGGCTTCTAACACCTGGTATCGTCTTGACCCACTCTACATAATAATAATAATGATAGCAATACTTGACTCTTGGTTGCTGGGGGTCCCATTTCTCACGACTCTTTTCTCCTTCAGTTGACTGTCCCTCTGTATCCACTTCTGTCTGGGGTCTATGTCTCTGCTTCCCACTGGATGAAATGTCTCCCAGAGGGACCAGTATCTCCAATGACAGGATGACATTACCAATATGGAGGGACACGAGGAGAAAATCCCCTTCCCTTCCTCTGTATCCCCATCCCGCCCCACCTCAGTTGGTGACCTCTAGTATAAGCACAGGGGACTCTTTCCATAACTGCTTCAATAATGAGGAGGAGGAAGAAGAAGAAGAAGAAGAAGAAGAAGAGGAAAAGGAGGGACAGCCCTGCTATGAAAACCCAAGAAGAAAATATCTAGGAGTGAATGGTCAACACTCTCAAGTACTGCAGAAAAAGCAAGAAAGAGAACTGAATTTAAAAAATAACAACTGGATTTAGCAATTAAAAGACCACTGACAACCTTGGAGAGAGATAATCTTTGAATTTAGTGTTGGGGTCAGAAGACAGACTGCCAGGGTTGAGAAGTAATAAGATAGTAATAAAGAAGGGAAGGCAATGAATACATACAGTTTAACTCGCCATTTTCTACAATTTACTCTGTTACTCTGTGAAATATCCTAAGGGTCAGACAACTTGAGTTCTAGTCTGAGTTCTTCTGAATTTGAGTAGGCCTTTGGGTAAGTCATTTAACCACTCTAGGCCTCAATTTCTTCATCTGTCAAGTGAAAGGGTAGGGTTTTAAGCGCCCTCTTTGCCCCATTTTCCAAATGCTATGATTTTAGTTTCAATGAGAGTAAAGAAAATGAACCTCACCAGATCTCTCTACAGAATTTAAACCATAGAATCTCGCAGTAGGAACAGACCCTATCTTTAGCAGTAGCCTATCAAGCACATGAGTCATCTGCCAAGAACTTGAATTATGTGATCTCTTTCCCAGGCTTCCTTTGGGTGAGCCAGATTCAGTCCTCACCACATACCCTGATAATAAAGGGAAGAGGGGGCTTTTTGTAAGCTTTCTAGTACTTTTTCCTGGGACCGAGCCTTTGTCTGTATAGCCCTGAATAGGACAGATTGTTGTTCTTATAACCACATTCAAAAGAGGCAGCAGCAAAGTGTAGTAGCTAGAAGACCAGCCTTGGAGTCAGGATGACTCCTATTTCTAAAACAAACTTGCTGTGCGACCTTGGGCAGCCACTTAACCTCTCAGTGAGTTCCTGATCCATATCAGTTGAGTATTCACATTGGGAGTTCCCTGACACTAAAGAAATTAATCATTTAGTCAGCGAGCATTTACCAAGGTCTTACTAAGTGTCTGGGTATACAAATAAAAACAGAAAGATGGTCAGTGCCCCCAAGAAGCTTACGGGGAGTTGAGAGAGAAGGGTTGTAAAGATACCAAGTATGGTGGAGAAAGTCCAGTGCACATGAGTAAGGAGTACAGCCTACAGAGGAATGAAGACATGGCCGCCCTAGAATATCCTCCTTAAAAACAAAAGTTCTGAGAAGAACCAGCCAATCAGAGAGAGAGGCTCCAGAGGCAAAGGTACTTCCAATGTAAGAAGCAGTTCAGGGGTGGAGTGAGCAGCGGTTTCTGTGGCACTGGAGACAAAGTCCTGTGGGAAATGAGTCAGCAAAGCAGCTTTAAGAAGAATGAAGACATGGTTGGTCTGGGGCTCCTCTTAAATGGGAGGTTCTCCAATCACAGATTCAGAGTCTCTCACCACAAAAAAAAGAAAAAAAAAACCAAGCCAGACTCAAAGTACTCACTATTAATCAATCAGCAAGTACTGTTTAGGTGTCTATCTACTATGTGCTAGGTGCTTCTGTACTATGTGCTAGGTGCTTCTGTACTATGTGCTAGGTGCTTCTGACAAAAGGAAAAAAAAATCAAGCAGATGCTGCTTGCAAGGAGTTCATATTTCATTTGGGGAGACAACCTGTATATACATAACTATATGGCATAGTTTGTTGTGTCAGTAAGAGATGATGGAAAAGATAATAACATGAACCATGGCTCTGCTTGTAGAAAAATGTAGATGTTTGTACGGCCTTTCTATGACCTACAGACCACAGGAGTAGATTGTGTGTGTGTGTGTGTGTGTGTGTATGTATAACACACAACCATCTATCATCTATATGGAGAAGGTACAATTACAGATATTCTTTCCCCAATAGAAATCCATGCATGTATCCCCTCTCTCTGTTTACAACAGCCCACCATAAATCTATGACTAAGAGAACAGGCTGTCTGTAAACACAGCAGTAAAATTCAGCAGCGATGGCTTGACCTGATATCCATGTCTCACATGACACTGTGCATGTGAGGACATAGTTTCAGACACAAAATTCAAGACCATATGACTCTGACCCAGGTCATGAGTTTAGCGAATCCCTTTGAAATGAGTTGCTGAAAACATCTCCTTTCTATAATAAAATGGAATTCACCCATAAATATACAAGCAGAAATTAAATTGTGGTATATTTCCTGGAGCCTATTTGTCTAGAAGTAAGCATTCATCAGTTTTGTTACCAGATCTGTTACTGGTTCTTTTTATATAGCCTTTGGGCAATATTTTAGCCCCTTGGGCCCTCAGTTTACTCAGCTAAAAATCTGGGAAAATAAACCTTGCTGTCCTTTTCATAACAGGCCTAGATAAACTGATAAATAAGGTTGTAATTTATGTTCATTCATCTATTCATCAAATATTTTATTGATTGTCATCTGTACATGGGACATTGTATAAGGCATTGTGGGGAATACAAAATAAACCAAAATAGTGGATCCTACGTTCAAGAAGGATATAGTCTAGTTGGGAAGACAAGATAGAGCCGCATGAAACAACTAGAAACATAAATAAGTTGTAAGTAATAGACGACAAATAGTCTATGAATCTTGTGAACACAGACCAAGTGGATATAATTCAAGGGACTTGAATAAAAAGTACCATTCAATTACAAAGCATTCTTGTTGGAGCCAGGTCCTCGTCTCCTCTGCCCTAGAGGCACCCTTAGGGCACTGAACTAAAAATCAAGTGACTAACGTTCAATTGAACTCTTCTGATTGACTTGCTGTGAAAGTGGAAGTAAATTTATTAATATCTGTGAATTTATCTATCTGTGAAGTAGGAATGAATATTCAATTCAATCAAATTTGACTAGCATTCATTCGAGGACTTAATAATAATGAATGACTTGGGGGGGGGCTTTAAAGTTCACAAAGCAATTTATGGATACTGGGGGGTTGGGGAGGGTGGAGAAGAAGGAATGGCCAATGAGGGCCCAATCCATAGAGCATGCTCAGATTTGCCCTTCCTGCAGCATACACAGATATCCCTGGCCTGGTTCCAATTCAATATGTGGAGGCATGGCAAGCCTACTTCCATCCATGAATAACTAAGAAACTGATTCTGTGAGGTGATAAAATGTCTTCTGGTTGGCTGAGGAGCTAGAAGGACTGATGACTCATGAGTTGCTAAGCTGAGACTGAGTGTCCACACAAAAGCAGTGACCCACCCTTCTCCCAGCCCTTTTGATTCTTTTCCTCATTGGCGGTGAGGCAGAACTGCTACAAGCTACTGGGTTTGGGAAAGAACAGATGATCTGTCTCCAGTATGGCTGCCATGTTTCCTTGAGCGTCTGGCTGTTTCTTCCATATTTATTTTTTTAAACATGCTTTTATTGATGTCTTCTATTTTTTGTACATCATTGTCATCTTCAGTATTCTTCCCCTGATCTTCTCAGTGAGTGTCCCATATAATAAACAGTATTTTTAAAGACAAAAGAAAAAAAAAGAAGGGGAAAAATGAGCACAACTGATCAATACAATGAAAAAGTTCAAAACCATGAGCAATATATAATACCTAGGGACCTCTCACTTCCACAAAGGGGTGGATTGGGGGCATCTTCCTATATCTCTTCATTGAGTCTATGATTGATCTTCATAATTTTGTTACACTCACTTTTGATTTTTTGGTTTGTTGTTTTTTTCCATTTACACCGTTGTCACTATATATTGTTTTCTCAGCTCTGCTTACTTTACTCTGTATCAGTTCATGTAACTCTTTCCGTGCTCCACTGTTTCTGTCACATAAATAATATTCCATTACAATTATGTGCCACAATTTGCTTAGCTTTTCCCCAATCAATAGGCAATTCCTTTGTTTCCAATTCTTTGCTATCACAAAAAGTACTGCTATAAATATTTTGGTGAATATGGGGACTTTCTTCTTAGTGATGGTTTCCTAGGGATATAAGCCTAGTAATGGAGTCTCTGGTTTAAAGGGTAAGGACATTTTTAGTCATTTTATTTGCATAATTCCAAACTCTTTTCTGAAAATGTTATACCATTTAACAGCTCCACCAACAATGTATTAGTGTGCCTACCGTTCCACAAACCCCAACATTCACTGCTGCATTTTTTGTCATTATTATCAATTTACAGGATGTGAAATAAAACATCAGAGTTGCTTTGGTTTGTATTTCTCTTACTATTAGTGATTTGGAGCATTCTTTGTTATGATCATGAACACTTTCCAATTCTTTTAAGAAGTGCTTGTTTATGCCCTGTGAACACTTATCTCTTGAAAAATGTTTTGTGTTTATTCCTTCCCGATCTTGGATGAATAAGGATTCTAGGAAGGCAATGCTTAGGTGATTGGGAACTCCATCACAGGTCGCAACAGGGAGAAGTGCTGGCTCGGACTCTAGAAAGTCCTAGATATTCAGAATCCAGCAGAAATGTATAGCTAAGAGGAACTTTAGGAAAACTCCAGAAAGAGGGAAAAAACTTTCCAGACCAGAAGTCAAGAGATAGCCCTTTGCCATGTGTGTTTTCTACATCTGTGCCTAATTACCTTTGTATTTTAAACTTAATCCCACTTTCCCAAAGGACCTAAAGTATACAGAAGAATCTCCCAGGGGAGGGGAGGGAAGAAGTATGATTGCTTTTATAACTACTGTTTTTGCTATACCTCCTCAGGAAATCCCTTTTCAGAAAATTACAAGTTCTACTTATTGATTGATGATTGATAATAAGGAATACTCTGGTTGGAGGCTTATAAGTAAAAATAACAGAAATCCCAGCTCTTCAGGGTTACCCCTAGATCTCTAAGGAGAATGAGTAGTGCTCAGCTACCCTCTGTGGACCTGACCTACCAGAACAAGTAGGACTTAGAAGAGTGAGACCAGAGTGGATGCCACATAGATATTTTATTTGAGTCTCACTACAGTCCTAGGAGATAAGTACTACAGATTTTCTTATACCCATTTTTTACACATGAGGAAATTGAGACTGAGAGAGGCAACCAAGGCTCATACAGATAATGTTAAAAAGCAGGATTTGAACCCAGGTCTGACTCTAAAGCCAATGTACCACACAGCCTCTCTAATACAGTTATTATTTACTATCCATTTGGTTAAGAAATTTTTATTAAGCATCAATTCCTGTTCATCTAACATTAAGAGAGCTGCACCAAGGTAAAGAGGGATCAGTCAATCAACAAGTATTTATTAGGAAAGTGCTGACTCCTTCTTCAGGACCAGTATATCAGGGGATGTGGGGAGAGGAATAAAACAGAGTTTTTGCTGTCAAGAATTTTAGACAGCCCAGTTAGCTGGTCTGGAAAGGTAGGGTAGAGTTAGGCTACATTGGATTTTGAATGTCAGTTGAAAAGTCAGAACTTCACCCTTCAGGGAATGGAGAGCCATGGAAAGTTCTCTTTTAGACCTCAGATTATAAAATAACAGAGTTGAACTAGATGACTTCCAAAATACCTTCCAGCATGAAATTTATGATCCTATAAAGAAAGTGAATTTTTAAGATAAATTCAGCAGTAGTATCTCAGAGAAGCTAGAAAAGCAATGGAAGATAAGAAGACTTGCTAAGAAATCTCTATAGGAATTCAATTGTTAGACAATAAAAACCTGTCTTAGAATGATAATAGAGCAGAAAGGAAGGAATAAAAGAGAGTGTGGCATAATGGTAAGAGCACAGTCCTTATAGAACTTGTGGTTGAATCCAAGGCTCTGCTAGTTTCTATTTGTATGACTTTAGGTAACTCACCTCAACATTCTATGATCCTAAGATTTTTTTAGAAACTATTTTGTGAATATAATGAAGATAAGAAGAGGAAAACTTAAAGAGAACCCCAAGGTTCCCCATTTGAAATATGACCCAGACTCAATATAATAGGTCCCTAAAATATTATTTAGAATATATTTATAAGAATTTTACCTATAATAAAATTTAAAACTGTTAAATTCTAAACTATATCCTCATCTGTAAATTATGGTGGTTAGACTAAGTGTTATATGTAATGTTCTTTCTATATCCTAACACCCTATCCTAAATAAATTTGTTGCCCAAAAGGCAAAATTTCAGTATTAAAAATAGAATTCAGTAAAATAAATGTAAGCCTTCCCTGTCAGACCAGATTGCAGTTCTTCAAATGACCACGAGGTGTCAGAATTATCAACAATATAATTTGCACTTCAAAAATCAAAACCTTTGAAGCTCACTTGCCTTTCTATATTGCTTTCATTAAAGACACCGGGAAAGGTTTATGAAATATTGCAGATTCAAGATGTGAGGAGAAGTGCTTGTATATGGCAGAAAGAAAGGAAAGTGCCTGTGTAGAAAATGATGCATCAGTTCCCCTGACTTAACATTATATATTGCCTCACGCTTAGGAAAAATATATTGGTTTAGGATGAATTTAATTCAGCAAACATTTTTAAAGTGCCTACTATGTACAAGACGTAGTTCTAGGCTCTGGGAATATTCCACAATCACTGTTGCCATGGAGGATACCAGAATCTAAGAGAGGAGAAAGATATGTACACAAGTAACTATAATTTGAATGATTGCTGTTCATCTTTCATTTTCAAAGAGGACCAATGACATCACAGGATGAGGTCTTGACTTGTGCATCAATTGGATTTAAGAGAAGCAGAGTTGCACAAAGTCATCAGTATCATTGTCTCTTCCAGAATCATCAAAGTCCAGTGGCAGAACAAAAATCAAGAAACTGGCAATGGTTTTGGTTGTAGTGGATGACCTTGGCATCTTTGATGTCTGACCAAGCTCTAAGTACTCTACAATACCTGCTTTCAGCCACCTTCATGGCCATTGGAACAAATTGTTCTCATCCACCCAATTCTACCAGAGTAATTCTTCACATGCTGAAGGCAGATATTCCCCCTAACTCACTGACAAGTGTTTGACCTGTCAACCTGGTTTTGGCCCATCTGCCAAGAGAGTTTTGCCAGCATGTGGCTGCTGCACATGGTACAGCTTCTTAGAACTGCAGATGTGAATTGGATGATAGGTGGACACCAAAGGTGGATGAGCAGCCCTGAAATGGGCTCAGAAAGCCCTCCCACCAGAGGTGCAAGTCCTCCCTGAGTACCCATATACCCCAATTTGAATATGATACAAGCACAAAGAAGGACAAACACACAGGGGTGAGACATTAGAGGAAGAAGCTGAATTTCTAGCTGAAGGAAAGCATCATAGAAAGGATAGCACCTGGGCTGTGACTTAAAGAAAGAAAAAGATGTCAACAGACACTGTAAAATGGGGATTCATTCTAGACACAGAGGACAGCAATTGTACAGAGGTGGGAGAAGGCAGGATGATGTCAGGGAAAGCCAGGGAGTATAAACTGGTTCAAATAGAAAGTGCATAAAGTATGAACTAAGGCTGGAAAGGAAATCTGTATTCTGATCACCTAGGTCTCAAATGACAGGATAGAATATTATTAAAGAGGCAACAGAGAATCATTAAAGGTTTCTGAGTCGGGAATCAACATAATCAGATCCACACATTTGTAATCTATTTGTAGCTATGTGAAGTGAAAACACTAGATATAGTGAGACCAGTTATGAAGCCATTACAATAATCCATATCAACAAGAATAAGTATCTGAATTTGGGTAGTGGTAGTAGGAATGGAAAGGAAGGGATGAAGGCAAAAGATAGTCTGATGAAAGAAATTATGAGATTTGGCAACTGACTAGATATAGGAAGTAAGAAAAGAAGAAGAGTCAGGAACAATTCTAAGAAAAATGATACCATAGAGAGAACTCAGAAGGAGGGACAGGTTTTAAGTGGAAGGTAAGGAATTCATTTTGGGGAATGTTGAGTCTGAGAAGGCAACATCCAAACGGAGACTTCTAGTAGACAACTGGAGATACAGGAATAGAAGCCAAGGGAGAGGTCAGATCAAAAGATAACAGACATATCAACCATCTGCAGAGAGATGATAATTAAGGGCATGAAATGGATAGGGTTACCAAGGAAGAAAATGTAAAGAAAGAAAAGACACATGTTTGGGAGTACCACATTTAGAGAGAAGATTAACAGGAAACTGCGAATGAGACAGAGAAGAAATGGTAGAAGAAGTAAGAAAAGAATAAGAATAGTGTCTTGGAAGTCCACAAGGAAGAAGAGAGTATTGTGATTAATCATGAAAAAATTACAAAAAAATGTTTAAATAGAGTGAGGACAAATAGTATAGTATAAGAAAAGTCCTGGATTTGGAGTTAGATGACATAGGTTCACATCAGAACTCTGTGTGACTTTCAGCTAGTCACTTCACTTTTCTTTGTTTTATAATCTTAAAATGAGGGGATTGGACTAGATGATGTCTAAGATACCTTATTCAAGTTGTAAATCTTATGAGTCTAATATAGGACTAAGAAAAGGACAACAAATTTGTCAACTAGGAGGTACTTGGTGATCTCGGAGACACCAGTTTCCAGAAAGTGATATGGATGGAAGGCAGGTTGCTGGGGATTGAAAAGCAGATAGGTAGTGAGGAATGAGATATAGTGAGTGCTTTTGAGAACTTTGACAGTACATGGAACATCACTTTTATAATGGCAAACTCCTGATGGCTCATCAGTGCCTATATGATAGTCCAGATCCTTTAAGCTGGCGTTTAATTATCTTGTTCTAATTTTGTTCAACCTAATATCCCACTACTCTCCAAAATTAATGCCCTATCTTCAGACTAGTAAAAGTGGAAAACATAGGTTAAGACTTATAGAAGGGCCTAGAGCAAAATGCATTATGCTTCAGGTGAATCCAAAAGAGCAGGCATGCTAATTACATCAGACAAGGCAACTATAAAAACAGACAAGGTTAAAAGAGATTGATAAATGATCAAAGGATAAGAATAGGTAATTTTTAAGTGAAGAAATGCAACTTATCAATACTCAGATAACAAATACTCCAAATTACTAATAATTAGAAAAACACATATAAAACAACTGTGAAGTTCTACCTCATACCCATTAGACTGTCAAAAGCACCAAAAAGGAAAATGACAAATGTTGGAGTGACTGTGGAAAACAGGCATGCTGATATACTGTTGGTAGAACCATGATTTGTATATTCTGTAACATAATTTGGAATTCTGTCCAAAAAGTAACTAAATTGTGTATACCCTTTGACCTAGCAATACTACTACAAGGTCTATATCCCAAAGAAATCAAGTAAAAAGGCTCATATATCTCATATGTATAAAACATTTATATCCATTCTTTTTATGGTAGCAAAGAACTGGAAACTAAGGGAATGTCTAAACCAATTATAGCAGTAAATTCTCATGAGGGAATTGAAGGGATTAGAAGAGCAAGTGGTTGTGGGAATTGGGTGAACTATACGTACTCTTATCTTACGACTTGATTCAGGAGCTAGCTCAGTTCTCTTTCTACTCAATTATGGATCTAGTCCAATTTCTGTCTTGTAAGAAAACTTGATTCAATTATGGGAATTGGGAGAAAACCTTATTGTATTGTTTGAACCTTGCCCTGGATGGCTGGGAAATTGGATCACCTCTACCTAGTGCTTAAAGACCCTTAACTAAGGACCTAGGTTATGCTGACCAGAAACTCAGTCAGATCTGAAGATTGATGTGAGGAATTTTCTCCCAATTATACATCTCAAGAAACCCATATGTCTTATCTGAAAACTTTCCCCATATTGGCCAATCAGTTACTGTTTCCATGTTTCCTTGATTGAATACAGACACTTGCTGGGAGTAGGATACCTCTTTTTCTGATTTTGGGGAATTGCCCCTATTCACTCTCCCCCTCCCTATTGGGAAAGTCCCTAATCCTTCCATCAATTAGAAATCAGAGCACCTAATTTTTATCCAGGATAATTGTTTTCTTTTAATTAATATGTCTTATTTAATTGTTGTTAATGCATAAAAGTCTGTCTGCCCCTTTATTTGAGGTCCAATGTCAAAGCTGAGGGGTCCTGTTCCTGATTTGTTATGCAATCATCAAGCATTGCTTAATAAATCAACATGCCTGGAAGACTGAACATTTGTTTCCTCAGTCATTTCATCTTTCAGCCACCATACTCAAAACTTTTTGGTCTCAGAACTATTTTTTACTCTTAAAAAATGATTGAAGACTCCTCCAAAAGAACTTTTGTTTATGTAGGTTATATCTATTGATTTTTTTTTGCTATATTAGAAATTTAAACATTTTAGTATTATCATGAAATAGTTTTGACCTCACAAAGTATGCATATTATACATGTGTATACATACACACATGTGTGTGTATGGAGAGAGAGAGAGAGAGAAAGACTGAGTGATTTTCAGTCATGTTCAACTCTTCATAAGTGACTTGCCCAGGGTAACAGAAGGGGTGTGTGTGTGTGTGGGTGTGTGTGTGTGTGTGTGTGTGTGTGTGTGTGTGTGTGTGACACAGCATCACAAGGTTGTCCTTCAAGAAACTGCCAATCCAGGGGTAGCTAGGTGGTACAGTGAATAGAGCACTGGCCCTGGAGTCAGGAGGACCTTAGTTCAAATCCAGCCTCAGACACTTAATACTTCCTAGCTATGTGACCTTGGGCAAGTCATTTAAACCCAATTGCCCTACCTTCCCCCTCCAAAAAAAAAAAAGAAACGGCCAATCCCACTTAGAGTGAGGATATTAAGCAACAAAATAAAAGAAGAAGAGAAAAATAAAGAAAAGAAAATTAACATGAAAGCGCTATAATGAGGATCTGTTTGGGAAAAAAAACTAATAAAATAGACAAACTGCTATCTGTTTTTGTTATTTTTTTTTAAAGACAGGAGAAACAAATTAACAAAATTAAAAATGTAAAAGGAGGCTATATAACAAATAAAAGTATAGTAGTTAAGTTCTAGGTACCCAGTTTGTTAAGGTGAATGAGAGCTGGGAAGAGCACTTCAGAGCATGTGCTTTATAAGGAACAGAAAATAAAAGCCAGTTTGACTGGATCACAGTATACAACAAGAGAAATAATAACAGTGAGATGGGATATATAACGTAGGACTGAGTTGTGAAAATTTTTAAAAGCTAAGCAAAGTTCATATTTTTAATCACAGAATCACTAAGAAGAAACTGGAGTTGAGTGAATATGGCTATGACATGGTCAGATCTGCCCCTAAGGAAAATTACTTTGGTGGCAATAGATGGACTAGAGTGGTGAGAAATTTGAGAGAGGCTTTTGCAATAATTTAGGTGAGAGGTGATAAGGGCCTGAACTAAAATAGTAGCTGTGTGAGCAAAGAGAAAGGTGGGATGCAAAAGGGTGGAGGTAGAAACAGAGAGATGAGAAAACTGATTGGGCATAAGGAGTGAGAGAGAATGAAGGTTTGAGAAAAATGCTGAGGTTTTAAACCTGAGAGACTAGAAAGGTGATGGTTCCTTCAACAGACATAGGGAAATTTGGAAGAGAGGTCATGTTGGGGGAAAAGATAATGAGTTCTGTTTTGGACAAATTGAGTTAGTTAGCCAACAGGCAAATGGTAATGAGGGACTGAAACTCAGGGAAGACTGGAGCCAATATGTAGTTCTAGGAGTCATCTACATAGAAATGATAATCAAACCCATGGGAGCTTATGGGGTCACCAAGAAACAGAAGAAGAAGAGAGAAATGTAGAAGACCCAGGACAAAACACTGAGGAAATCTTATAGTTCAAGGGGATAGCATGGATTATGAGTTAGCAAAGGAGATTGAGGAGCAGTCAGAAATGTAAGAAGTAAATCAGGAGAGGGTAGTGTTACAAAACACAAAGAGAATGTAGGAGAGGGTGATCAACAATGTCAAATGCAGCAGATCAGTAGAAAAGGATAAAGACTAAGAAAAGACCATCAGATTTGGTCATAATGAAATCATTTTGTAACATTGGAAAGAACAGTTTTCAGTTGAGAGATAAGGTCAAAAGTCAAATTGCAAAAGTTAAGGAATGAAAAGAAAAGAAGAGGAGGCAGTGAATGTAGTGAAGAAAGGAAAGAGAGATGCAAGGTGATAGCTTGATGATATTGAAGGGCCTAATAAAGTATTTTTTAGGGATAAAAGAAACTTGGACATGTTTGTAGGCAGTACAGAAGGAACCACTATATAGTCAGAGGTTAAAGATTCAAAAGAGAAATGGGATAAGTGACAATCTAGTGAAAGGGATAGAAGGGATACAGATCAAGTATGCATATAGAGGAGCTGGCCTTGGCAAAGAGAAGGATGACCTCTTTGTCAGAGACATGGTGGGGAGGGGGGAAGAGGAGAGAGTGGGACATGACATCAATGAGTTCTGGGACCAAGACAATGAGAGAATAAGGAGCTCATTTGTAATGGCTCCAAGTTTCTCAGCAAAGTAAGAAACAAGGTCCTCAATTGAGACAAAGAGGCAAAAAGCAGGTATGGTTTAAAAAAAAGGAAATCGTAAGGAGTATACATTTAAATTATGTGAAAAGTATCTCTGGAAATCCAACCAGCATTATCTGTCATTAAGAAATACTAGAACCCGTATGTTCAAAAATATTTATAGCAGCTCTCTTTGTGGTGGCAAAAAACTGGAAATTAAGGGGATGCACATCAATTGGGGAATGGCTGAACAAGTTGTGGTATATGAATGTAATGGAATACTATTGTGCTACAAGAAATGGGGAGGAGACAGTCTTCATATTCACCTGGAGAGGCATACACAACTGATGCTAAGTGAGAACAGAAGCAGGAAAAACTTGTACACAATGACAGACACATCGTATGTGTGACGACCAACTTCGATAAACTGGACTCTTCTCAGCATTGCACAGCTATAAGACAACTCTACAAGTCTCAGGATGGAAGGAGATACCTACATTCAGAGAAAGATCTAGAAAAAACAGAGGTTAAATGGAGACTGAAGCAATGCATGCTATCATTCTTTTCCATGTTTGGTTTTGCTTCCTCTTTCCCATTGTTCATTCCATCAGTTACAACCCTTTGTATCGGCAAGCACCCTAGCATACCTAGGGCGGCTACTAGCACAGGTTCTTAGATCTGCTTTTCTAAAGGAAAGCAACTCAAAATGGGTTAACAATCTTACTTTAATCAAGCATATCATTTAACTAGTTCAGGGGGAAAAGTCGGCACCCTGAACTTCAGAGAATACAAACAGAAGTTACAAACAAACAGAAAAA